>CM076580.1:1698440780-1698538465 GCA_034641835.2 Pinus albicaulis | reverse complement strand
TATAATACCATCATACCCTTGGAATGGTTGCAATCTCTCTAAAGATAGACCTAGGTTCCCTTAGACTTGACCTCTTCTGTCGGCACCCTTAAGCTTCCCTGAGATTATTTGTGGCACTAACTCCTTAAGAAATCCATTTCTATCCTTGAAACCTCACCTAGTATCTCCATCATATATCATACATCCAAAATAGACTGATCATTTGCTCCAAATGATCTATGGCTCCCCAATCTAGGCCTTCATCCACTATTGGCCCTAAGTTGCCTGAAACTTCCCTATGGATTCTTTGATGCTATAAGTCCCCAAATGGCTTTGAATATCCTTCCATTGGATTCATAATGTCCAAAATATTAAAAACAAACTATTCACTTTCTGAAATTGGCCTCTGGCTGCTCCAGTTACGCCTCCAACACCTGGTGGCACCCCCTGGCTCTCGGTTCACTGAAAATTTCCCTTATGCATCTTGGCCTTCAAAAGTCTTCAAAAGCTTCTACAAATCCTTCAACTGGATTCAAAAGTCTCAAAATAGTCATAATAGACTATTTTTTTGCTGATAATGGATAATGGTTTCTCTGGATAGGCCTCATTCTCTTGTTGGCCCCTGGTGGCCCTCATGGCCCTGGGAACTTCTATGAAGCATATCGGCCTTCAGAAGTCCTCTTATAGCTCTTCAAGCCTCACCATTAGTTCCAAAATGTCTGAAACATCCAAAATTTACTATTTTTTTCCTAAGTAAGTCCTCTAGCTACCCTGGCTAAGCGTCATTCTGATGCTGGCCCCCGGTGGCCCTAGTGACCCCTATAACTTCTCTAAAGAAAAATCTCACTCAGAAGTCCTATGATGGCTCTACAACCCTCACCAATGAGTCTGTAATGTCCAAGAAAGCCTAAATTGACTATTCACACTCTAAGAATGGTTGAATAATGCTCAAGATAGAGCATAATCAATTTTTGTCCAGTTTCCCCTAAAACAACTCCACTAAAAGTGGAGGAACTGCAGTTAAACTCCAAAAATAGCATCTCCGCCCTAAATTTGGGGTGCACTCCAAACTCCTGCCATTATAACCATTGTAATAAATTTTTAAGGTAGGGTTGGGCACATGCCCCAAACCCCGTAGTTTTCTAACTGTAACTGTCGGCGGGAACTACGCATAAACTGTGGGTTAACACCTTTGAAACTAGAGTTAGGAGCGCGTTAACATGACTGTCGGTGAATTAACCACACATATCTGCAACATGTGACAAGGCCTAACTGTTGGTAGTTGCGGTTGATATCCATTGGTAGTTTCAATTTAATGTTATGGTAGGCTGCAATGTGAATGCTCCTCCGATGGAAACCCTGGCGAGTTGGACCGCTGGCGGTTCCAACCCCCAATGCATAATCCAACAAACCATAAATATTACCCGACCACTACATAGGTTAAGAACTAAAGTAGCTCGAATGGTAAACCACTGTGTGCACTCGGCAGTAGGTTGTGTGATCGATCCCGCAGAGTCCAAAACCAAATTTTAATATGTTGTTTAAGGGCCACATGACAGCCTTAGGGTTGGCCACGTGGCACCTTTCCATTGGCCCAAAAAAATTTATACCCAATAACCATTCGACACTTGTCACCCTGAAATTTGCTCGAAAGGAATATTTTGGGGAATTTTCCAAGGAATATTCCCTGAATTTTTTTTTTTTTAACTTTTCAAAAACCCAATCAACCCTGGTCAAATGTCAAAAATTGTAGTTTACTGGACTTTTCAAATCGTGATAACTTCTTCATACGGTGTCATTTTTTCAAACCGTTCATGGTTCCAGAATCAGGAAGACGAAATCTATCTAGTAGATTAGGTTCAACACACTTTCAAACACTTTGAAATTTGAGTTATTAATTAGGTCCTTGATCCAAATCTGATCGCTCCTCCCCATTAGGAATCTTCTGGACCCCAAAAAACTGATTACTTTTTCAGTAGATGAGATTACATCACCCTCACATTTCCAACCTCCATACACTTTCCTTTCTTGGCTTACTGCCTTTGAGCCCTAACTCGAAGGTAGTCAACACTTCCCCTCTTGGTTCATGCTCTAGTCCTCCTGTCAAGAATTGTGTCTTCCTTGAACTCAACCAGAAATTTCTGGCGAGAAATTTTCAATTGAAGGTAGTTTAACATTGCTTCCTTGATCATCAATCAAAGATGGCTTAAATAGACATGATATTACAACAGAAATGCATACATGACTAAAATTTGCATATGTACAAATGAATGTATGTCTTACTGAGTTAAGAGGTCAAACCACTTCTTACCAAGCAACTTCCATGGCAATTTTTCTTCCTGAAAATCTTCTTCATGTGAAACAGTTGTTCTCACATCAATGATGGAATCTTTGGTTCAACTTCCGCCGGTATTTTTATCCTCTTGCTTCAAATTCTTGGGATGATTAGTTGGATGCAATGTCCAACATTGGGCAATTAAATGTCCCCTCTTCTGGAAATGTGTGCAAGTCTTTTTCACCTTCTGTGTAAGTTTACTTCACTTCAATTGTTTCCTATATGCCTTCATCCTCTTCAAGCATTTTGAAACTTCATGGGTCCACAGACCATAATAGGAACAACAACTCTTTCTTCCTTTCATGCATGCAGATTTTCCATGCTTAATAAAAACATAATCATTTTGACTATGAGAAGAATTATACCTCAAATGTTGCTTTGCATGTCCATGTTTTTTACCTTCATGAGGGGATGAACCTGTAGAGGTTCCAGCTTTCTTTTGAAGACTAACATCACTGTTCTTGTCTTGATAGCTGTCAGAACTCTCTTGCTCATCATAAGTTTCATGTCTACAAACATCTTGCTACAACATAGGATTCAAACAATGGCATTCAACTTGAAAACAAACTTGACAAGTTTGTGGTTTTGAACTTGCGACAAAAGTTATTTTTGAAGTTGTCTCAAATGCCTTCATGGTTGTATAGTTTTTGCCATAATATTGAACATAGCCTAGACCAAACTTCTTAGGCCTTTCCTCAACCAAAATAGGATCAATCATGCCTTGTGCGTGTTTTCCTAAACCCTTGCATTCATATCCCAGTTTTAACATCAACTTGGACCCTATACCTCTAGTGTGATTTTCAAATGAACCTACACACCTATCTGAAGAGTAAATTGAAGAAAAATTTGAGTGATTTACCTCTGCTTCAAGCATGTGTTTAGTTAAGGCCTCTTGGGCTTGATGGAGCTGCCTCTCCATCTCATAAATTCTTTGAAGAAGTCCTTCTTTCTCTTGCTTCATAGCAACCAAATGATGATGAAGTGTAGTGCTTTATCTTCCATCTTCATTCAGAATTTGCACCATATACTTTAGGATGTAGAAGTCTCGCTTCATCTCTTCATCGAAGAATCTTGTGAAGGAGGAGGATTTTGAAACCTCACTTGATGCAGTTGTCATATTTATGTAAATGAACTAAATAAATTCAACAAAAATTCTCAAAGCTTCAAAAACAAATGGTTGTAGATTCAAGCTCCTTTTTGTAGCTTGTATCTTTTCTTCAAGCAGCCTTTTTTGTAAACAATCCCTTTTGTGCTTCAAGGGTTGCCTTGAGGTCCTTTGGGTAAGTAGAATTATTTCAGCCTTCTTCCCTCTTGTCCTCTTATAGAATTATCTAACAGTAGCTTCCCTTCTCCTCTATCAAACTCAAACTTTTAAGCATTAGTCAATTTGTAAATAGTTAAATTCTTTGCACTGTTAAACACCTTTCAAGTCAAACAAGCAAGCTAGTGCTCTGTCAAGCAAGCAACCTAGTGCTCTATCAAGCAAGAAACCTAGTGCTCTGATACCACTTGATCTGACATGGGTGGATAGCTTTTTATGCTTTTCAAGCACCTCCCACTCACTTAAACAAATTAAGATCTAGCTTATACTTGACTGTGCGGAATTCAATTCTTGATTCGGGTGTGTGTTTAAAAAAAAAAAATTAATGCTTAATTGTGAGGAATTAAAACTTTTTTTTTATGATTTTAAGCATGTACAACAACCATTAAGTACGAAAAATAAGCATCAACACGTAATAGAAAATTTAATATAGGAGTTCACCTAAATTTCGTGGGCTACGTCTCCTTAAGCCTATGTCAACTGACTTGGCTCTTTGGGATTATGATGAAAACTTTATTTTACAAGTATATACTTAACTCCAATGGTTATACTAATTGAACCAATGGGTTTATAATACCATCATACCCCTGGAATGGCTTCAATCTCTCTGAAGATAGACCTAGGTTCCCTTAGACTTGAACTCTTCTATCAGAACCCTTAAGCTTCCCTGAGCTTCTCTGTGGCACTAACTCCTTAAAAAATCCTTCTTTATCCCTAAAATCTCACCTAATATCTCCATCATATATCAAACATCTAAATTATACTGATCATTTTCTCCAAATGAGCTCTGGCTCCCCAATCTAGGCCTCCCTCCACTGTTGGCCCCAGGCTGCCCAAAACTTCCTTGTGGGTTATTCAGATCTAGAAGTCTCCAAATGGCTCTAAAAATCATTCCATTGGATTCAAAATGTCCAAAATATTCATAATAGTCTATTCACTTACTGAAATTGGCCTCCGGTTGCTCCGGTTACGCCTCCAACACCTGGTGGCACCCCTTGGCTCTGGGTTCACTGAAAACTTCCCTGAAGCATCTCAGCCTTCAAAAGTCTTCAAAAGATTCTGAAAATCCTTCCATTGGATTCAAAAAGCTCAAAATAGTCAAAATAGACTATTGGTTTTTGAGAATGGATAATGGTTGCTCTGGATAGGCCTCATTCTCTTGCTGGCCCCTGGTGGCCCTGATGGCCCTTGGAAATTCTCTGAAGCATATCGGCCTTCAGAAGTACTATACTTGATCTAAAAACCTCACCATTAGTTCTAGAATGTCTGAAACATCCAAAATTGACTATTGGTTTCCTGATTAATGCCTTTAGCTTCCCTGGCTAGGCCTCATTCTGTTGTTGGTCCCTAGTGGCCCTAGTGGCCCCTAGAACTTCTCTAAAGAAAAATATTTCTCAGAAGTCCACTGATGGCTCTGCAACCCTCACCAATGAGTCTTTAATGTCCAATAAAGTTTACATTGACTATTCACACTCCAATAATGGTTGAATAATGCTCAAGATAGAACATAATCAATTTTTTTTTCAGTTTCCCCTAAAATAGCTCCACTAAATGTGGAGGAACTACAGTTAAACTCCAAAGATAGCATCTCCGGCCTAAATTTGGGGCGCACCCCAAAATCCCGCTAGTCTAACCATTGTAATAAATTTTGAAGGTAGGCTTGGGCACATGCCCCAAACCTCGCGGTTTTCTAACCATAACCACCATCGGGAACTATCCATAAACTGTGGGTTAACACCTTTGAAACCGGATTTAAGAGCGCGTTAACATAACTATTGGTGGATTAA
Organism: Pinus albicaulis; assembly: GCA_034641835.2. NCBI lineage: Eukaryota > Viridiplantae > Streptophyta > Pinopsida > Pinales > Pinaceae > Pinus > Pinus albicaulis. The sequence continues at coordinate 1,698,533,043 of CM076580.1, read as the reverse complement.
CCATGAGGATCTGCAACATGTGACAAGTTCTAACTGCTGGCAGTTGTGGTTGATAGTCATTGGTAGTTATATTTTAATGTTACAGTAGGTTGTAATGTGAATGCTCCTCCAATGGAACCGCTTGCGGGTTTGACCACTAGCGGTTCCAACCCCCAATGCATAATCCAAAAAACCATAAATATTACTCGACCAATACATAGGTTAAGAAAAAAAGTAGCCCATATGGAAAACCACTGCATGCGCTCGGAGATAGGTCGCGCGATCGATCCCGTGGAGTCCCAAACCAAATTTTAATATGTTGTTTAAGGGCCACATGGCAGCCTCGGGGCTAGCCACGTGGCACCTTTCCATTAGCCCAAAAATCCATATGCCCAATAACCATTTGACACTTTTCACCCTGCAATTTTCCCAAAAGGAATATTTTGGGTAATATTCTAGTTATATTCCTCAGAATATTGTTTTTTTTTTACTTTTCAAAACCCAGTCAACCCTGGTCAAATGTCAAAAATTGCAGTTTACTGGACTTTTCAAATTGCAATAACTTCTTCATATGGTGTCAGTTTTTCGAACCGTTCACGACACCGGAATTAGGAAGATGAGATCTATCCAGTCGCTCAAGTTCAACACACTTTAGAACACTTTTAAATTTTAGCTATCACTTAGGTCCTTGATCCAAATCTGATCAGTTACTATGACATTAACTGACATCCAAGCTCCAGTTAAGGAAGTGGCACCTACAAACTGATAATGATAGATAATTGACAACTCACAAAATCCTTAAGGGCTACAGGACACTTAAAGGCCAAAGGACCACCCCAGGTGACCAAACCCTGAGCTAGGGCTCTTTTTCACTGACCTAGACTACCAACCGCATGCATGACAAGGCATCAGTGAGGTTATAGGCCTCCAATCGCATGCTCAACACTACCTGCATGTGGTTGTGGCCTGACTTTCCCATTTCAGAGGGTGCAGACACAAGATCTAAGCCACAATTCCAGGCCAGCCTCCAAACCACTACCCTGAACTTCCTGAGACTTTTTAGAATCATTATTGACACATGGAAAAATCTACATGTTAAAAATCGAATAAAAAACTTGACCTAGACAGCCTATAACACACTAGATGTTTCGTCAAACACATGGAAAACATGTAAGGTACAAGTCATGAATTCATATCTAATCATAATAGTATGAGATTCATCTGAAAATCACCAAGAAGGATCTATGTCCTCTCCACATAGTTGCAACAAAACTTATTAGTCCATACATTTAACAACCAATCAATAACTAAACAATTTAGGGCAAGAGCCACCGATAATACTCTTCATATAACCAACATAGGATTCATGGAAACTCAGCCATAATATCACCAACATAGTCACTACAAGTATACACAAATTATAATAGAATGATAACACTTATTAATAGATGAAAATGCCAACCAAGTTTGGGACTTCCATGTACCACCCGACCATAGATTGGGTTGAACCAAATCTCACTTTCAAACAACAAACCTCGTGCCATATTCCAAGAATTAATGTGGGATCTCATGGAATAAACTAGGACAAAACCAAACTAGGGCTTCCAGAGGCCAAACCAACTCAACCCTCAACCACAGTGATTCGACCTCCATGGTCGGACATCACTAACACCAACCAAATTAGTGTATACCCAAGCTGTCGAGGGCTCTAAGAACTAGTAACTTAACCCATAGCCTTCAAGAGCTCTAGAGCGTTTGTCCAACCCGGCTCCAGGGACTAGTAACTCAACCCACCAAGGGCTCGAGATATTTTGTTCCAACCTATGCTCCATGACTAGTAACTCAACCCAAGTTGTTCCAGGGCTTCCAAAGCATTTGTTACAACCCACAACCATAAGGAATTATGAGCAAGAATCAGAAAAATAAAAATATATATATATATATATATAATAAAATAAAAATAAAAAATAAAAATAAAAATAAAATGAATTAATTTAATTTAATTTAATTAAAATTTAAAAAATTTAAAAATTAAAAATAAATAAATAAATAATAATAATAATAATAATAAAATCAAGTGTGAAACCCACAACACCATGGCTATACATAAAATGGCAAGGCAAGGCTAAAACCACTCTCAATCCAAGAAAATCTCCATGTCAATGAAAACACATAACCAGAAAATCACATTCATATACCATGCATCCAGAAATCAGCAAGGAAATCACACATGCAACCTGTTACCTGCAAATAAATATAGTTGTAAATGTTGATCCACCTGTTCCCTTGTGCTTTGCTGCTTTCCTTTTCCTTATTTCTCCAAATCTAATGTATGCCAAAGTGCTCCAAAAATTCTCCAAGAATACTCTAAGTTTGCAAGAGTATGAGAAAATGAGAGAATAAAAGAGAGCTCCACCCAAAACTTGTTAAGAAGCTAACCAACAAAAATATCAACTGAAAAAATGTGTGAACTTATCCTCATAAGCCCTTTTATCACTTAGGCCTCTATTTCCTTCATTTTCCTTCAATTTCCCTCTCATGCAAATTTGTGTCTCTTCACCTTCCTTTTCTCCTATTTTCCTTTCTTTCATAAGTAAAATGTTAATTATTGCCACTTTGCCTTTGCCAGTTTCCATAACCATTAATTAATCCCCAGTGATACCCATCACTATGTTTTTCCCAACGTTCAACTTGGAATACGTGTCCCATGACCTTAGTCTTCTTTTATTTACATATAAAATCAACCAGGGGTTGTTACATAGAGCCCAACGACTCGTTCCCTAGGCCGCATGATGGGTCCTCCTACAAGATTCCACTAGTCTAGTTGACACTACTTCAAGAATGAGGCTAAAGTTATTATTACAAGAGAAGAACAAAAAAATTTGGATTATGAATAGAAACCTTCTACTTCAATGGTTTCTTACTTGCTAATGGAAATTTTCCATTGAAACATTTGGTTATGCTCAAAATAAGATAGTTGATGGAAAAATATTGTTTAATAAATTTTTTAGTAAATCGAGAGATTCAACGCATTTATATAAAAATGAGTTTTCAATACCAGTTCTGTCCCGTCACCATTTGTTACTGGAATTATAGCCTCCAAACTGCATGCTAAAATTTATTCATCGTACAAAGAAATGCTTTCTTTCACATATCTGAAGTCTTAACTTAATTCTAATAATCGAAACCATCTTCAAAGACAATGTATTCGCCGATGCAATGGGATACTATAGTTTCCAGGTGTGTAACATCTAATGTTTTTGGAGAGGCTCAATGCATCTGGCTGTCTCAAAATCTAGTGGGGCACATGAGTAGTGGAGCATAAGAAATCTAGGATTAAGTTGATCCATAATTAAATATACATTGTCTAAAGAAAATCCTTGGCATGGGTGGAAATGAAAACCCTCATCCTCACAAAACTTGTTGTTGTTGTACATCCTATCATATCAAGTCGAATTCATCCATCAGATCCATCATAATCTAGAAAATCCCACAAAATAAGAGTTTTGACCTAGTTTCTAGGGATCCTCCATAAAACTGGTCATGTTTGACTACCTTTGACTGAACCTATTAAAGCTCAGTCTGACTGTGCCAACAGGTGTACTCTTATTCTTAGTTCCTGATATTTCTAGAAACATATCCAGCTCGAGCCCAAGTGTCATGCACATTTGCAAACCATAAGGCCATTACGGGAATTTCGGATGCTATCCAAAAATGCACTTAAATTCCATTTTTTACAAAAACATCTAATAACTAAAAAACATAATTTAAATACCTATATATGCATCTTTGGGTAAGTATAAGTTGAATAATATTGTGAATGGATTAATAATATGGCAAAATATGGTGTATTTTCTAAACAAAAAGAGATAAAAAACGAGGGCCAACATCTCCCCCAAACTAATGATCAAGCATGTCCTCATGCTTGCTTCTTCCTCTTTGACCTTCTGAGTTCAAATTCTAATCCCATCCCTGATCCTGAAACTTCATGTTGTGTTGTCTACAGAAGATAATCCATGTCTTTGCTTTTTTCTTCCTTGTAGATGGAGGTTTTAACCTTTTGTTTCTCATATTTTTTCTTCCAAGAGTTTTTCATCTGAAGCCACCTGAATGCCTGTGTATAGAGAAGATTTTTTTGGTTTTTAACTTTTCCACTTCCTCACTTATCTTCTCATTCTCCTTAAACAATTTATCATTAGTTATTTATAAGTTTCATTTTCCTCCTTCATGTGCCTCTCCATGATTTTTCTTATCTCCAAGCTATCAGTTAATTATCTAACTCTAGAAAGGTTTTGATCTTCCTCCTTTGTATTTTTATAAACTGAAGTATTTTCAACCTCATTGTTTTCAAAATAGGAATCTTTGTCTACAGGATTTTCATACACTTCTTATTGCATCCTCTCAAGTATTTCATTTGCATGTTTCGTTATAGGAGATGTTTCTATGACTTGTATTGTTGGTTCTGCTAAATGCTTCTTTTTTCTGTCTCTTGGAAATAGTCATAAATGATGTTTATTTCTCTAACATAATTGTCTCCAACTATTTATTTGACCCTGTTTTAGGATAAAGAGATGAATTCACAATATTTCTTGTTTCCTGTATAGATTTGAGTTTGTTTTCAGTGTTTTTTCTACAAACTTATTTTCAACCAAGAAATCTTCCCAAACCATCCCCTTGACTTTCAACTGGTAATCCAAAATGATTTTGATGAGCCCCTAATGAATAAATTGAGCCTCTTTGGGTTTAGTCTTTGATTTTATACTTTGAATCATTTTCATCAAGTTTTTGTAAAAGAAATAGGGCAGATTGATCCTTATATCTCCTTTAATGTGTTGTTGTAACCTGACATGGTAAAGGTGTACTACACAAATCTATTGTCACAAGTGAAGAACTTCTGAATTATCAATACTATTTATGCCCATGGTTCATTGAACCACTCCCTTGGGATCCCTTTTTATCTATCAAAAGAACCATTCCTATTTTTATCCAAGAAAAATGTCCAGCCTTTCTCTTTAAAATGTAATCCCTTGTGGTATAATTCACCTCAATATGGCAAGTATAAAGCTTCAGAAATACACTCTGGAGTCAAAGGAATATGTAGACTACCCACCATGGTTTCATTCTATCTGTAATTGTTTACAAATTCTCTTGTGACATCCTCATTGTGACCTTTGAACTTTTGGAGAAAACCTATTAACCCTAACTGATAGATTTTTTCCACTGTTTCCCTTCTCTAATGTTCAATTTGGAAGTCTTTAGGTTCTGTTCTTGAAGCCATTTGGTATAAAAACCATTTTATATAACAATCTACCGTCATTAAATTCATCTTTGTAAACAAAAATTTAAGCACTAGATGTAATCATGGTAGTATGCTTACCTTTTTCTTTACTACCCTTGTTAATCAATCCTCTGTTCGTTTTCTTTTGAAGAATGTGAGCTTACTGTAAATAAACAAAAGAATTGATAGAGAGGCGTTAAGAAAACATAATTTTATGTTTCTAATATTCTACCCTCTATTTAATTCTTTGTTCTCCTTAAAAAAAAAAAATCTTTGTCTCTGTTTTGTAAAAGAAATTTGACTATGTAAATATATATATATAGATATATATATACATATACAACAGTGTTTTTCCCTCATCAATTTCATATAAAAATTCTTTCCAAAACATTGCATTCAGACTCACTACGTATACAAAAGAAAAACTCAACTTTCTCATCAAAAATTTCATGATAGATTCACTGCTTCTCTTCAATCATTCTTCATACTCTGTCCTCTGCCATAAAAATATAAAACCATGTCTAACTGTCTTCCATTTTTCTTCATAAACTTTTTTTCGAATCTTTAAACTGAGAGTCCTAAAAACAAATATATTACACAACTTAGTTAAAAACAACCTCACTGTGCAATTTGAATTGAAATTCTTCACTCTCTGTTTTCCATTTATTTCGAAATGAAATATTGTATGTGAAGACGTGTTGAGCTTACCTATCTTATGCAATAGCCCTTGTGATCTTCTTCTCTGATCTTTGTGATATTCTTCCAGTTTAACTGAAGTTTCAACCAATGGCAATCTCATTAAAATCTTCATTCATTAACTCACTTAACATAATATTTTGTTGCTTGACTAATGGCAGAGTAGTTTTGAAATGTGTCAACACGTTTTTTAATGTTGTCAATACAAAAAATAACGTAATGACAGGGTTGCAAATTGAATTAGATCACTCCCTTTTATAACTCTGAGTTTGTTTACACAATCCCAAAATCTATTCACCATTGTTTAAACAATCAAATCTTCATTTACTTCTTACCTTCACTTCCACGGGATTCTGCTTCCTGATAGCTAGACTGATCGACAAGTTCTCCGGAATCGTGGCTTTAAAAAATCTAGTTAACTCCTCATCACTATGTTTCTCCTCTTTACTATATTCTCTGCCTCCTTCTCTCTGTGTTTTATCTCTTCTTTTTCTCTTGGATTCCTCATTGTCTTCTCTCTGCGTTTTATTTTGTTTTCACAGGGTTGTAAACATGAGGACGTGCTTTAACTGAATGCTTCTTTCTCTCACTGAGCCTCTTGGATGGAAATTATGGTGAAAATGCAGTGTTAATACCTTGGTAATGGTCATTTCTAGCCTCTGCAATGGCAAAAATGGTCTTGGCAGTGGCGGAAATGGTTTCGTATGTTTTACACACTGCATTTGAAAACATTCTAACTGTTCATCAAACCACTTGACCGGTTCATGCACGTCTTTTCTTTGACTGTCGTGTTGGTCTATGGTGTACATTTGTCCTTCATTATGCAGTTCCTTCATGTTTTGTTCTAATGACCATGTCTATTGCCATTATCCGCATTACCTCCATGCATCATCATGTTTTATGCCTCCATAATTCGCATTATCTCTATGCATATATGCACCATCATTCTTCATCATCGTATGCTATCTTCTTTCATTTCTCCACTGCATGCATTACAATCTCATCATGGCATACTTTATACCATTATATTCATGCACTTAGTTTATCTCCGCATCATTCCTTAGGTTAGTAATTGCATTCATTTGTTTGCATTACATTTGCTCGATTACCTTAGTCCATCCTCTTATATGATTGCGCTCATTTTGTATTGTTTTGAAATTCAAAATAATTGCGCTATATCATATGTCTTTGTAATTGCACTGTATCATATATCTTTTCAACTTTGGTTTTTTTCTTTTGTTATTTAATTTTTAAAAATTGACTAATGAAATAGTCACATTTTTAAAATTAAATATTTATGATAATAATAACCTTTGTTTGTTGTTTTGTAGGTCTTCCAAGGGTCTTTCATAGGTTAAATATTGGCCTTTTGTTCAAGATTCTCTTTGTTTAGGAAATAGGGTAGGTTATGATATGAATAAGTGATGTAATGTTTTATTGAATAGTGTATGGAAATAAATGTGGATAAAATAAGGTTAAAAATCATAAATGATAGAATGTAGATGAAAGTGTAGGAAATAAAATGTAGGAAATGTTGGTGATGTAAATGAAATGTAGGTAAATATGCATAGCTAGTACTAAATTAGTTTTTTACAATTCTAGAATATTTTGAAAAAAATTGAAATTTTAAGAGCGATTTTTTACTCACTATACTTGTATTCCCTTTTACGTTGATGATGATCGACATTGTATTTATTGTTACAATGACTCTTGTAGAGTTTGTAAAGACTTTATTTCTTCTTGCATCTGATTTGATTTAGAATAATTATTGTTCAGGTCCCTTCTGCAAGTTAAAATTTGACATTTTCAGGTCCCATCTGATATGATCTTCAGTTGATATAACTCAGGTCCCTTCTGACATGTTTAAATTTTCAGGTCCCTTCTGGCGTCACTGTACAATAATGTTCAGGTCCCTTCTGGTGTAATGTACAATAATGTTCCATATTTGAAAATCTCTTTTGTCGTAATGATTCAGATTCCTTTCTAAATATTTTTTCTCAACAACAATTCAGGTCCCTTCTGTAAATGTCTAATGATGTACCAGGTCCCTTTGTGATTGTAGTTCATATTATGTCTTTAATTCAACTGCTGAAAACTATTTTCATAGTTTTTTTTTTTATTTCACACCTTCCCCTAAGCTGATGATTTGAATTTTCTTCAAGTCTGCAATCTCATGGAAGGTTTATCTGCAAAAATTAAGTAAAGTAGAATGAAATGAAAAAGAGAATTCATGTTGGCAAATTAGTTTGTTTTCCGACATGAATTTGAGTTTGTATTGTGCCAGTTTCCTGGATTTTCACAACCAAACTCTTTATTATTTTTTATTATTTTATTATTTTTATTTTTTTATCATTTTTTTTATTCCTTTGGAATTATGGAAGGCATATTGCTATGTTGCTCCATTAGTTCTAGAACTGAATCCATTGAAATTTTTCTCAGAAAATCCTCTTTATTTATAGGCTTGTTGTAGATTTCAAGCCTATGTCCATTGACGACAAACGAAATAGATGCTTCATCAATTGTTTTTATCTTGACAACTCCATTTTCGAATATTTCTTCAATCTCATATGGCCCAAGCCAATGAGTTGTAAATTTTTCTTTGAAATATTTGAATTTGGAGTCAAACAAGAGTGCCCAGTATCCTTTATGAAACACTTTATTCTTTATGAATCGATCATGTCATTTGATCCTTTGTTCTTGGACAAGAGATGTATGTTCAATTGCTTGTTGTCATATCTCATCCAGTTTGTTTAGCTCCATAATTCTCTCATGTTGTGCTTGAGACAATTCCATCCCCAATTGTGCTGCTAGCTTGTATGTACGTATTTGAAATTCAATGGGTAATAGGACTTCCTTTCCATACACTAACTGATATGGACTAAACCAAGTAGTGTTTTTCCAAGTTATTCTATATGCCCATAGTGCATCTCTCAACTTTTATAACCAGTCCTTTCTGTTCATTTTTACAGTCTTCGTCATGATGTTCTCTAGGACTTTGTTTGTTGATTCCACTTGTCCGTTGGCTTCAGGACAATACGAAGTTGATTTTCTGTGTTTGATCTTGTATTTCTCCGTAAGATCTTGAACAAGTTTTGACATGAATTGTGTACCTTGGTCAGTTACTATCTGTCTCGAAACTCCATATCTTAAAAATATCTCTTCAAATAGAAAATACACAACATTATCTTTTGTTGCCCATGCTACTAGCTTTGCTTCCACCTATTTAGTTACATAATATGTACATATAACGATGTACTTCTTTCCATTGGATGGAGGGTTGATTGGTCCCACAAAATCTAAAGCCTGTTGTTCAAATGGTTCAATCAGTACTTGTGGCTTTAATGGCATTTCATTTGATGCCACTGGTCTACCAATTCTTTGGCAGCTATCACATTTTTTCACAAAAGCTCTCGAGTATTTGAAGATGGATGGCCAATAGTAGCCAAGTTTTAGCACTTTATATGTTGTCCTTTTATCTGCAAAATGACCACCACATGTTTCATCATGACAAGCTTTCAAAATTTTAATAATTTCATCTTCTCTTATACATTTTCTTATCATTAAATCAGCCCCAGTATAAAATAGATCTCCATTCACCCAGTTATACCTAGCACTTTCTCTAATTATTCTTCATTTTTTCTTGTTTGTGTAATGAGATGGTAGGATGCCAGATGATCAATAGTTAGCTATATCTACAAACCATGGGGTTTTGAAATTTATATCAAATAAACGTTCATCTGGAAAATTGTCTGATACTAGATTTGGATCACGAGGTGAATTTAGTCTTGACATAAAGTCTGCAACTTGGTTATCTTTTCCTGGTCGATCTTGTACAATAATATTAAACTCTTGCATTAATAACAGCCATCTATTTATTCTGCCATTTGTGATTGAATTATTCATTAAATATTTTATGGCAGAATGATCCGTGTGAATATAAACTTGATAACCTGTTATATAATGTCAAAATTTATTAACTACATGTACTACAGCTAACGTCTCTTTCTCTGTAATAGTGTAATTCAATTATGTTGGTGTTAAGCTTTTACTGATAAAATGTATGGCATAATTGAATTGATTATATTTTTGTCCAAGTGATGCTCCAATAGCTGTATCAGAAGCATCAGTTGAAATGTGAAATGGAAAATACCTATTAGGTCCTCAAATAATGGGTGCAATTGACAAATTTTGTTTTAATTTTTCAAATGTATTTTTACATTTATCTGTCCATTGGAATTCCACATCTTTCGCAAGTAACTTGAATAATGGCAAAGCTATTTTACTGAAATTTTCAATAAATATTCTATAGTAGCATGCATAACCCAAGAAACTTCTAACTTTTTATTGTGTTTTGGGTGGTGTTAAATTCACAATGACCTGAATTTTTGTTGGATCCACTTTAACCCCTGAAGAAGAGATATGGTGTCTCAAAACTATCCCCTCGGTTAACATCATAAAAAAAAATTCATTACTGAGTGATAGGTTTGTCTCAATGCATCTTTTTAACACTTTTTCAAGATTTTTTAAACAATCATCATATGTTGTACCATACACAATGAAATCATCCATGTAAACTTCCACACACTCATGAATAAAATTAGAAAAGATTGCAAGAACTTCTCTCTGAAAGGTAGCAGGTGCATTACACAAACCAAAGGGTAATACATTGTATGCATATGCTCCCCATGGGCATGTGAATGTTTTCTTGTCTTGATCTTCTAATGCTATCTTTATCTGATTATATCCACTAAATCCATCCAAAAATGAAAAGAACTTCTTTCAAGCTAATGAATCTAACACTTGATCAATAAATGGTAAAGCAAAGTGGTCTTTTAATGTAGCTTTGTTGAGTTCTCTGTAATCCACACAAATTCTCCACTTACCATTTTTCTTAGGTACTACAACTCAGGGTGAAACCCATTGACTATCTGAAATAGGATAGATAAATCCAACTTGTAATAGTTTCTATAATTCTTCTTTCACTATTTCTTTCATCATGGGGTTCATCTATCTTTATGGTTGCCTTATAGGTTTTGTTTCATTATTAGTGTAAATGTGATGGATGCATTTTTTTGGATGAATTCCTGGCATGTATTAGTAATCCCGGGAAAAATATTTTTAATATTTTTGCAATAATGTTATTAAATTTTCCTCTTGTGATGATTGTAAGTTGTTACCAATATTAAAATGTCTCTCAAGACTTATTTCAATGATTTTACTATTTGAATTGGTAATTGAATTTATAGGAAAAATGCTTTCAAATGTATTTTGTAATGACTGTATAGTGCAATTTTTCTGAAAATATTCATTCAAAAAATAACCAACAGCTTCATATTGAGTTGCTCTAAGCTGATCTAAAAGATTTGGTTCTAAGATGAATAGATCTAATAAGTCCTCACTTTCTTCTTCCTCTGTAAAATTGTAAACTTGATTAAGACTAAGAACAGATTGAAGTTCTTGTGTTTCTTTTTCATCAAGCCATGATAATAAAGAAGGATATTGAGCAGGAGGATATAATGTAACATGATTTATTTCATCTCCATGTGCAATAATCATGCTTCTTGACCCGCATCCATTGTAAGCATCTGTAGTGGCTAACCATGATCAGCCTAAAATTAAGGGATGCCCTCCCAAGTTTGTTTTTGGCTGCAAAATCAAGAACTCCCATGAATCCAGTGAGACAATGGTATCTTCTAGTATTCCTTCTGGAACTAATTTAGATCTATCTGCAAGTTCTAAGACTGTAGTAGTAGGTCTAATGTTGTTCAGATTCAAATGTTTCATATTCTTCGTTGTTATAACGTTGATAGCTACTCCGAATTCTATTAAAGTATTTGGTACTAAAAATTTGTTAATCGAAATGGTAACCATAGAAATTCCTCGATCAACATACTTTTCAATGGCTATGTTTGTATACATGAGACTTGAAAGACTTCCAATTACCTGGTTTTTTGGTGGGTCCTTCTTTCTTCTACCAGATTTCTTAATGCATAATTCCTTTATTGTTTTTGCATATATCAGAATGTCTTTATTCGCTTGTAACAAAGGAATTTTAACATATGTATTTTTAAATTCATCCAGAATACTAAATTTAGGGAGAGATATTGGAATATTGTGTTGTATCAATCTCTCAGGATATGGTGGAGTTTGTGTCATAATAGATTTACCTTTCTGAATTTTCTTTTTTGGTTGAGATTGTTCACTTTGTTCTCCTTGCTCTATTTTTTCTTCAATTATCGGAGGAGAATATTTTTGTAACACCTTCCCAGACCTTAGGTGGACATATTGTATAGGAATAATTGAATAATTAGGATAATATGTGATCAGGAGCTCAAGTCCGAGCTATGGAAAAAGCTAAAAATTTAAAGTGTTCAAAATCACTTGCAACCTGAATGATCAGATAGGCCTCGTTGATCCAAACCTGGCACCGTGAACGGCACTCAAATCTGACATCATATGTGAAAGTTATGCAAGTTTGAAGTTTTTAGCAAACTGCAAAAAACTGAGTTTGACTAGAGTTGACTTGATTTTGGAAATTATTAAAAAAAGAATATTACAGGAATATTTCTCAAAATATTCCTTGGAATATTCCACAAAATATTCCCTGCTGGCCTATCATAGTTCGACAAGTGGCATTCGGTGATTGGATTAAGGTTTGACTTTTTATATTTGGGCCAATCACGGGTTGCCACGTGGCAGGCCCGAAGGCTGCCACGTGACCCTAGGCCTATGGAAATTTCTGGTCAGAAAAATTTTGTGACTCCACGGAGTCGAACTGTGGACCTCCCGCGAAAAATGAGAGCACTTTATCGTTGGACCACACAATTATTTTTTAACATATATGTGTGTGGTATTTATTTAAAGTTTAAATTGACAATGGTTGGCGGAAAAAGGGGGCCAGCCCCCATACCACATGACCACAATACCGAGAACCAAAGCTTGAGGGATTAGACCGGCGGTCAAAGCTTGGTGACCACATTCTCCGCGGAACATGTGGCCACGTTCCATTCAATTTTTATGCCACGGATTTGTTTTAACCAATGTTTTATGCAGTGGTTAGCTAAACATTTTATTCGGCGGTTTAAATGGAGCTGTCACATGCCACCCGACATTTAATGCCCAGTTTAACTGCCCGAACATATTTGGCGCCATTCTGCTATTTTCGGATTTTTCTCCATATTTAGTGCCCCTAACTGGAGTTAGCCCAATTTTAGTGGAGTTTTTAAAGTGCCACTGGGCAGAATTTTGTTTTGGTCATAACTTCTCCAATACACAACCTTTTTGGACGAATTTTTTTTTGATTTCGGGTATTCTCAACATTCTGGAGCCATTAATACAAGTTGCAGAGCCATTGGAGTTGATCTTTGATGTAGGAGCATGAGGCTTAGAGACAAAAGGCTTCATTAATTATTCCAAAAATCCAAAAATAGTTTACAAGCAAAGGTGTTGGTACCTTTAGCTATCGATTTACTGTTGTAATAGATAGGGTTGAACTAGTATCTAGGGAAGTTGGAATGTTTTAGTTAGATTCAGAATATTTAGTCTTCAGTTGATAGAATTAAGGAAGATATTATGTAATTAGGATTTTTTCTAAAATAGGAGAATTCCATCCTCAACAGGAGGTCAATTGTTATGTAAGAACCTATAAATGTAACCTCTGAGAAGGAGGAATTCGGAATTTGGCCGTAGAAGAATTGATTGAGAGGTTTTGCCTCTGTTTTAACAAAATTGCATAATCTCATTTATCTGTTATTGCTTGGCAATTTCCCATACGGTTTTATCCCTTCGAATCCATTGGATTTATATATTCTGTGTATAAATTGAGAGTGATTAACTCTATGTGAAGGAAAATTAAGTACATTAACCTTCTGTGTAAAGGTTTAGAGGAATTGAAGAAATTCTGGTCCTTTCGTTTGAAGTTGGATATCTGATAAATGGTCAATGTTTATTGAATTCGTAGCGGAGAAGGAAGGTTCCAGAGAAATCGAAGTTAAAACTGAAATCCGTAGAAATCAGGCTTCAAACGCAATTTAAACTAAGTTTGCAGGTTAAGTGGTTTTGAGAAACAAAACCACTGTTTTCACACAGCTTTTGGCGTGCGAGTGGTTTTGCAAAAAAAAAACGTGATCGTATCATATGCCGACACATCACAATGGTAAAACCATTGATTTCACATGACTTTTGAGTGATAATTCACGGGGGCTAAATCTATGTGATAGTCGTCCGATCAGATCTGTGGGAGATCCAACGGTGGTCGCATTGACAATTGCGTGGGGTTTAAACCAAGGTATGGACCCGATGAATATTGCAGTAGAGTTTCATTAAAGGTTTGAAATCTAGATATATGAGGCCGAAAGGGTTAAACATTGTTTAAGTGAGTTATAATGTTTCAAATGTATAAGGGAACACGAAATGTTTTAAACATTGTTTTAAGTGTATAAAAGGTATAAGGGGACCCGAAAGGCTTTAAAAATGGTTTAAAGTGCATTATAATATTTCCAAAGGTTTTGAATACATTTCTGAAGGTCCTTAACATTTCTTAAAGTGCATATAACATTCCGAAGGGTAAAAGGGGATTTTGCTTCCGCATTTGACTATTAAACATTGTTTAATATAAATTCTTATGTAGAAATTAGCTGAATAAATCACTTATTCACTGAAGATTAACCCGGTCATACATCAATTTCGAATTGCATGCATAACACATAACCTTCTTCTACAATTAATTGTCACATGCGGAAAGAATAGAAGCGATCGCACATCAAATCATTCACACATTAACTCAGTATGTATGGGGAAAGCCTATAGCTGGAAACCCTGCAGCTATATGTGTATATTATAATGGAGAAATCATGTAACAAAACCATTACAATACTCCTCACAAGTACTCAGTACTTTCTCATTAAGTCACACACAATCTAGCTTAGTTTTTTAACAAAGTTAATGTTCAAAACTCACCGCCAATTGCCTTGCCTCTATCACGCAATCATGGCTTGTCTATGTAGAGATCCAAGGTTCGGAATTCCTCAGCCAATGTGCAATTGTCATGGATAATCCCTCCAAGTGTGGTGCAAATCTCATGCACAACCTATGTCGCCACCGATACTAACTCCACCCTTTCATCTACCTCTTTCATCGGTCTCCACTGGTCTCCACTCAACAACTCCTCCAAAACTTCACACTGCCATGGACTCGAAGTCAACCATGCAAGATGCCATCAAACCTAGGAACCACCAAAACCTAGGAACCACATGATTCCTCTATCAGATGCATGAGCCACTTCTGTAGCTCGAACTGAAGTGCTCCAAGAGAGTAAACTGTTGTTTATAGTCTAAATATTATTAAGGGTAAATAATATTTGACTTCCATATTTTTAGGAGAGGCAGTCTAAAAATAGACTTCGACCTCTTTCGACCTAAAATATGAGTCTCATCTATTTTTACCAACATGTTGCATACTCCAAGAATCTCAAACTGGAATCCCCGAACCATGCTCCGTATGTCTAAAAATAGACATAGTCTAAAAATAGATTTTGCGCCAGAATTTGCCTGCGGGCCCACTTAGTGAAGGCGACTTCATTTCACTAAGTTCCATCATCTTGCTGCATTTTCAACACTCCCTCTCAGCAAGATATGGATTATCTGCAACCCCTATCCTGCCTCTGTGGAATTCGAACTTGCTCCCGGTGAGCGCCTTCGTCAGGATGTCGGCATCCTGATCCTCCGTGGGAACATATGAAAGCATCATGATCCTCCGCTGAACACAATCTCTGATATGATGGTACCTGATGTCGATATGTTTGGACCTATCATGAAATACTGGATTAGCCGAGAGCTTGATGCAGCTCTGGTTATCACAGTAGATCACTGTAGGCTCCAAATGCAACCTGAACAAACCGGCGAGGATCTTCCTCATCCAAATAGCCTCACATGCAGCCAAGCTTGCTGCCATGTACTCGGCCTCTGCTGAACTGAGTGCCACGGATCTCTGCTTCCTGCTGTACCAGGAAACTGCTGTCGACCCAATGTTGAAAACTCCTCCAGAAGTGCTCTTCCGGTCCGTTGGACTCCCTGCCCAATCTGCATCAGTGAAGCCAGAAAGCTTCGCTCCATCCTCCTGTCTGTACCATAGACCATATCCCGATGTGCCTCTGATATAGCGCAATACATGCTCGCCTGCCTTCCAAAAGAGCTTGGTAGGCTTAACCATAGCTTGCGAAAGCTGGTTAACTGCATAGCATATATCGGGTCGTGTATTGACCAGATACATAAGCGACCCCACCAACTGTCGATAGACAGTGGCATCCACTACCTCCGCTGAAGTAGCATCCTCCTTCCTCCAACCACCAGGAAGAGGAGTGTCATCAGGCTTGCAGCCTTGCATGTTGAACCTCTCCAGAATCTCCCGGGCATACTTGCCCTGAGAAACAAACAGTCCTCCGCTGCGCTGCCAAATCTCCAATCCCAGGAAATAATGAAGGATGCCCAAGTCCTTCATCTCAAACTCTCGTGCAACATCCTCCTTGCATGAAAGTATCAACTGCTCATCGCCAGTCAAAATCAGATCATCTACATACAGTACGATGATCAACAGCTTCCCCTCCACCACAATCTGGTACAGGTTTGGATCCGCCTCACTCTTGGAGAATCCAAGCCCGGTGAAGTAGCTGTCTATCCGAGTGTACCAAGCACCAGGTGCTTGCTTCAGCCCATACAGTGCTCTCTTGAGTCGGCACACATGCGACTCACTGCTGAAGATCTCAAAACCTTCAGGCTGCTCTATGTACACCTCTTCCTCAATAACTCCATTGAGGAACGCAGTCTTCACATCCATCTGATGAATGTGCCACCCCATCTGCGCCGAGAGAGCAAGGATCGTCCGTATGGAAGAGTACCTTGCGACAGGTGCAAAAGTCTCCTCATAGTCAATCCCCTCGATCTGTGAGAAGCCACGGGCGACAAATCTCGCCTTGTACTTCTCCACACCCCCGTCAGCTGCCTGCTTCACCTTGTAGATCCATCGCGAACCTACAACTGATTTCCCAACCGGTCTTGGGACAATCTCCCATGCACTGTTCCTGATGATCGAATCATATTCTTCGATCATGGCATCAACCCATGCGGGTTCCTCCACAGCTTTCTCAAAAGAGGATGGCTCCGTCACAACAAATTGACTCACAAGAGCCATGTATCCAGTGTACCGATCCGGTGACTGTCTCTGTCTGCGCTGTGCTGTAGGTGGTCCTACAACCTTCTCTGCATCCCGAGCCAGTCGCTCAGCTTCTGTAGTGCGCATGCGCCCTCTGATGGTTGGCGCTGCCTGGGTGGTTTCTTCCACATCCTGAACCTCCTCTTGTGGCTGATCCACATCCGGAAGCTCCTCCTTAGGAACTAACAGCTCCTCATCTGCATGCAAGTGTAGCTCCCTCTCAAGCGAACACTGCATGGCTTTCTCCTCCTGGAATTTTATATCCCGTCGCACAAAAGTCTTGCGACTGTCTGGCACATACACTCGATAGTTATGAGGTGTATCAGTGTACCCCACAAATATTCCAACTTCAGCAGTTGGATCCAGCTTCCTTCTTGCATCCTTCGTCACATGCATGTAGACAGGAGATCCGAAAATCCGCAAATGGGAAATATCAGGCCTCTTGCCAGAATAAGCCTCCTCTCGTGTACTCATGCCAAGAACCTTGTGAGGACAACGGTTCTGCACATACACTGCTGTATTGCATGCCTCAGCCCACAAGTGAAGGGGTAGGCTCTGATCATGCAACATCGCCCGTGCAGCACCCACGATCGTTCTGTTCTTCCGCTCAGCCACCCCGTTCTGCTGTGGGTTATGGGGTGCGATGAGCTCTCTCCGAATCCCTTCTGCGCTGCAGAACTCCTTGAATTCAGCCGAGATGAAGTCACCACCGTTATCACTCCTTAGAGCAATCACCTTCTTCCCCGACTCCTTCTCGACCAGTGCTTTAAACTCACAGAACTTCACGAATGTATCGCTCTTCTTCGACATGAAGAAGATCCAGCACTTTCGAGAGAAATCATCAACAAAGATCACATAATACCTGTGCTTTGCTGTCGAAGCAACAGAGAAAGGACCACACACGTCTGTGTGAACTCTCTCAAGGATCGTCGTGGCGCGACTATCCTTCTCGTGAAAGGTGGCTTTCACATACTTCCCTAAAGTACACCCCTTGCACTGATCTGACTGCGCAAGGGTGCCCTTAGGAAGTCCAGTAGAAATCTGCTGCAGCATCTTCAAAGCTCCATGGTGAAGATGGCCCAATCTCCTGTGCCATAGTTCGCCCTCATCATCCCGGCTCACCACATCTCCAGCCTTGCATGCCATAGCTGCGCAGTCATCTACCTGCAACTGATAAAGGTTATGAGTTCGAACCCCTATCTTCCGGGTCTCTCCAGTAGTCTTACTGCGCAGGAAGGCTTTTCCTTCGCTGAAGACCACATCATACCCCTTATCCTCCAACATCGCTATTGAAATCAGGTTCTTCTTCAATCCAGGTACATGCATGACATCCTTTAATACAAAGGGTTTACCAGACTCCCTCTGAAAGGATACGGTACCGATACCAGTCGCACTGTATCTACCGTCATCGCCCATCTCGATGTGCATACCCAAATCCTTGTCCTCCAGATCTGAGAACAACTCCCGATCTCCCGTCATATGAAATGACGCACCGCCGTCCAAGAACCACACCGATCCCATCACACTTGAAACCAAGCATGCAATCAGTGAAAAGTCAAGCTCGAACTGTGAAGCCAAAGCTTCTCCATCTGCAGATCTTCCCACTTGCTTGTTCTTCTTCTTCTTTGGACAATTTGTAGCATAATGTTCGTGATCATGGCAGTGAAAACACTTCACTTTCGTCATATCCTGCTTCTTGCCCTTAGCACCAGAATGAGAGGTTTTCTTACCCTTCCCCTTCTTTGCTTTGGACACCAAAGCGCAGTTTTCTTCATCAGCTCCCTTTGATGAAGATCCATCTCGAGTATTCCTCCTTATCTCCTCCTGCATGAGATCCGCCCAAAGGCGCTCCCATCCCGGCAGCTTCTCCCGACCATTGACACTATCTTGATATGAGTTCCAAGCCTTCGGAAGACCAAGGAGAGCCAGGTCGACCATGTCCTCGTCTTCGACAGTAACCCCCACACTTCCCAGCTCATCTCTGCATTGAGTGAACTTCGTGAGGTATTTGGCGATACTGTCGCCCTTCTCCATCTTGATGTTCCTAAGCTTATCTTTGAGCGCTAGCTTCCTTTGGTTGCTCTTACTCTGGAATAGATCCGTCAAAGCTTTCCACATTAAATATGGAGTAGCCTTTCCATGCAGGCTGGATACAATATGATCCCTGACGCCCTCCAACAGGATCCTTCGACATTTCGCGATCTTCTTTTGCCATGCATCGACCAGAGCTGCATCAGTGGGCTTTGGGACATCCGCATCCACGAACTCCTTCAGACCATTATCTTCTAACACTGCTTCCATTCGATCTTTCCATGCAACATAGTTCGAACCGCCTTCAAGAGCATATTCGAGTCGCAAACCATTGAAAGAAGACATCTTTCAACACCGGCACCAAGAAGAACAACCTTCTGCAAAATTCGAATTCCAAACTCCAAGCTATATCGCTTCCGATCTACACTTGAAAACAAATTATTTCCAAATCAGAGATTGACTGCAAAGGGCATTCACCAGATCTTTCACCTTACAAAGAAGGATGAATATTCCGGAGGCTACCTGGCCCGCATGCAGACTCTGTCCGAGGAAATAAGTTTGTAATCACCGTAATAGATCTCGACAATTAATCTTGCTCTGATACCATGTAGAAATTAGCTGAATAAATCACTTATTCAATGGAGATTAACCCGATTACACATCAATTTCGAATTGCATGCATAACACATAATCTCATCTACAATTAATTGTCACATGCGGAAAGAATAGAAGCGATCGCACATCAAATCATTCACACATTAACTCAGTATGTATGGGGAAAGCCTATAGCTGAAAACCCCGCAGCTATATGTGTATATTATAATGGATAAATCATGTAACAAAACCATTACAATACTCCTCACAAGTACTCAGTACTTTCTCATTAAGTCACACACAATCTAGCTTAGTTTTGAACAGGTTACTAGTTCAAAACTCACTGCCAATTGCCTTGCCTCTATTGCGCAATCATGGCCTGTCTATGTAGAGATCCAAGGTTCGAATCTCCTTGGCTTGACTGTGCAATTTTCATGGACAATTCCTCCAAGTGTGGTGCAAATCTCATGCACAACTGATGTCGCCACTGATAGCTAACTCCACCCTTTCATCTACCTCTTTCACTGGTCTCCACTGAACTGATCATGCACTGTAGTGAACTGATGTGTTCTCGAGTTGAATAATGAGTTACTAATTAATGAATTAAATAATATTTAATTCACTCCACTCATAACTAATTGATTAGCTAGTTAAACTAATCTCAACTAGTTCAACTGAAATAAACAGAACACAACTCCACTATCTGTCTCATTAACTCCTCCAAAAATTCTGCCACTGAAGTCCAACTAAAGTCAACCATGCAAGATGCCATCAAACCCTAGGAACCACGTGATTCCTCTATCAGATGCATGAGCCACCTCTGTAGCTCGAACTGAAGTGCTCCAAGAGAGTAAACTGATGTTTATAGTCTAAATATTATTAAGGGTAAATAATATTTGACTTCCATATTTTTAGGAGAGGCAGTCTAAAAATAGCCTTCGACCTCTTTCGACCTAAAAATATGAGTCTCATATATTTTTACCAACATGTCGCATACTCCAAGAATCTCAAACTGGAATCCCCGAACCATGCTCCGTATGTCTAAAAATAGACATAGTCTAAAAATAGATTTTGCGCCAGAATTTGCCTGCGGGCCCACTTAGTGAAGGCGACTTCATTTCACTAAGCTCCATCATCTTGCTGCATTCTCAACATCTTATGT
Organism: Pinus albicaulis; assembly: GCA_034641835.2. Lineage (NCBI taxonomy): Eukaryota > Viridiplantae > Streptophyta > Pinopsida > Pinales > Pinaceae > Pinus > Pinus albicaulis. The sequence continues at coordinate 1,698,512,095 of CM076580.1, read as the reverse complement.
TGAAGAAAGATAGGGGACTTAGCTTCCTTAGGTCATTTTATTAATTTTATCAAACATATTTAATAAATTTTGATGACCAAGAGTGGAATAGGAGATCAGGAACAAATTCCTCTTGAGTTAGAAATCATTGTAACTAAATTTGAGCAGCTCTCCTTAAAGCCTGCACCCACACTGCCATCATTTGTGGTATCAAAGCAGTCTTCAGAGAATTTTTCAGACAATAAAAAAGCTTCCAAAATTCAGAAAAATAAATCCAACATGGCTGTCAGAATTGGTAGAGGTGGTGCTGGTAGAAGAAGAGGTAGGCCAATTGCAAATGCTGAAGTACTAGAGACTATGCAGCAGATTCAAGCTAGATTGGAAACAATAGAAGCAGGACAACATAGAGATCCTGATGATGTCAATGAACCTGAAGCTGAAGAAGAAGAAGAAAATGTTGAGCTTACTCCTTATATGAGATTCTTTAAATCAGTTTTAGGATCTACATCTAGGCCTAGACTTGAAGTATCAGCTTTTGCAGGAGGATTGAATCCAGAAGATTTGATAGACTGGATCAATGAAATGAATAAATGCTTTGATTATGAAGAGATGGGTGAAGAAAAGAAAGTTAAGTTTGTTGTCACAAGTTTGAAAGGAAATGTAGCACTTTGGTGGGATGGAGTGCAAGCAGAGAGAAGGAGAGTTGGTAAGCAGCCAATCAAGAATTGGAACAGAATGGTGGCAAAGTTGAGAGGTAAGTTTTTTCCTAGTGATTATCAGCTTTCATTATTTAGAAAAATGTAGAATCGTAGAAAGATATTAATGACATTAAAAGAATACACAGAAGAATTTTACAAAGTGAGCATAAGAGCAGGACAAACTCAAGATACAGCAGAGAATATTTCCAGGTACATAAATGATCTTAGAATGGAGATTCAAGATGAGATAAGTATATTGTCTCCTAAAACAATAGAAGAGGCTTACCAGATGGCCTTAAAAGCTGAAGAAAAAATCCTAAGAAATAAATCTTCCAAAGGAAGAGGTATTTTCCGAGGAAGAGGAATTCAAGGTGGTAGATGAAGATCTACAGCACCAAGAGATGGAGCTAGCAGTAGCTTACCTCAGCATGCACCCACAGAAGGTGATACAAGTGGCAGAAGGAGTTATTATGGAGGAAGAGGAGGCAAAAATAGAGGAAGAGAAGTCAGATGTTACAGATGTAACAAATTAGGACATAGAGCCTATGAGTGTCCAAAGAATGTGGGGACAAACCAGAGAAATGCAATTGTTGCTCAAACTAGAGAAGAAGCAGCAAAGTTTCCTGAAACAGAGAAATAAATTGTGCCAGAGAAAGGAGAATCTTTGGTGGTTAACAAAGTTTTGTTAAAGCAAATAAAGGAAGTTGCTGAACCAACACAGAGAAAGACTTTGCTCAGAAGTGTGTGCAAATTTCAAGGGAAATGTTGTCAATTGGTAATTGATAGTGGCAGTACAGATAATTTGGTCTCTACAGAGGTGACAGAGAAGTTGAAATTGAAGACAAGGTAACATCAAACACCCTACAAGGTGTCATGGCTTCAAAGGGGACATCAACTGATAGTAAAGGAACAATGTGAAATAGAATTGCAGATGGGAAGCTACAAAGATAAAATCATGTGTGATGTGATTCCTATGGATGTGTGTCACATATTTTTGGGTAGACCTTGGCAGTATGACAGAGCAGTAGTACATGATGGAAAGAGAAACACTTACAAGTTTTTCAAAGATGGTATGAATCAAACATTGTTACCTATGGAAGAAGCAGATGCATCAAGTAAAAAGTCTGATCCAAAGGCTTTATTGTTGAGTGGAAAAGAATATTTGCAGCAGAATGAAGATGATGAGGTAAATTTTTCTTTAGTTTGCAAACCTAAGGTGGTATTTACTTCTACTAAAATTTTTGATTTACAAATTGAAATTCAATAAATGTTGGAGAGTTATTGTGATATTATTTTGGATGATTTGCTTAATGAATTAACACCTGTAAGAAGAATCAGCCATCAGATAGATTTGATTCCAGGATCAAATTTGCTAAACAAAGAAGCTTACATAATGACTCTTACAGAAAATGAAAAAATCAGAAAGCAAGTACAGGAATTGGTTTACAAAGGTTTGATTAGAGAAAGTTTGAGTCCTTGTGCAGTACCTATAGTGTTAAGTCCGAAGAAATATGGAGGTTGGATAATGTATATTGATTCAAGAGCAATCAACAAAATAACAATGAGGTATAGATTTCCTTTACCTAGAATTGAAGATTTGATGGATTGTTTGAGCGGAGCAAGATATTTTTCAAAACTAGATTTGAAAAGTGGGTATCATCAAATTAGGATAAGGGAAGGTGATGAATGGAAAATAACCTTTAAAACAAATGAGGGATTGTGTGAATGGATGGTAATGCCTTTTGGTTTATCAAATGCACCTAGCACATTTATGAGGCTCATGAATGAATTATTAAAGGAATTTATTGATAAATTTGCAATAGTATATCGGGATGATATATTAATTTACAGCAAAACAAAAGAAGAACACCTACGACATCTTAATTATGTCTTAAGGAAGTTACATCAAGAGAAGTTACTGATAAATTTAAAGAATTTTTTATTCATAAAAGAAGAACTGGTATATCTGGGTTTTGTTGTTTCTGCTGAAGGATTAAAAATGGATCCATAGAAGATAAAGGCAATTGTGGAGTGGCCTTCACCAAAAAGTGTTTTTGAGGTAAGAAGTTTTCATGGTCTTGCTAGTTTTTATAGAAAATTCATAAGGAATTTTAGTAAGATCAATGCACCTATCATTGAAACCATAAAGAAGGACAAACAACCATTCAAGTGGACTGCTGAAGCTGAAAGAAATTTTCAGTTCTTGAAGCAAAAGATAACTGAGAAACATGTCTTAGTTTTGCCTGATTTTAATAAACCATTTCAAGTAAAATGTGATGCCAGTGGGGAAGCTATTGGAGCTGTATTAAGTCAAGAAGACAGACCTGTAGCATATTTCAGTGAGAATTTGAATGAGACAAGGAGGAAGTACTCTTCTTATGACAAGGATTTTTATGCAATTGTACAGTCATTGAAGAAGTGGAGACATTATTCAATGTCTAAAGAATTTGTGCTATATTTAGATAATCATGCTTTACAGTATATTATGCAACAACCTAAATTGAATCAAAAACATGCAAAATGGGTTGAATATCTTCAAAGTTTTAACTTTGAATTGAAGCATATAAGTGGTCAAGCAAACAAGGTAGCTGATGCCTTGAGTAGAAAAAGCATTCTTGTTCAAGAAATTCAAATTGAAGTGTTAGGTTTTTATTTTCTTAAAGAACTCTATAAAACAGATGTGGATTTAAAAGAAGCATTTGAAGCATGTTGTAATCCTGTTTTGATAGAAAGAAGTCAGTGGTTAGATTATTTTTTGCAAGAGGGTTTATTGTTCAAAATAAATCAGTTGTGCATACCAAATTGTTCTATGAGAGAAAATTTAATTAAGGAAAAGCATAGTGGTGGACTTGCTGGACATTTTGGTGTTGATAATACTTATGAGCAACTAAGTCATTTTTATTTTTGGCCAAAGATGAGATCTGAAGTGGAAAAGTATGTGAAGAATTGAAAATTTTGTCAATATGCAAAAGGGAAAAGTCAAAATGCAGGTTTGTACATTCCATTACCTATTCCAGATAGACCTTGGGATATGGTAAGTATGGATTGTGTTTTAGGATTGCCTAAGACACGGAGAGAAAATGATACAATTTATGTTGTAGTTGACAGATTTTCAAAAATGGCACATTTTATTCAATGTTATAAAACCAGTGATGCTACTCATGTTGCCAATTTGTTTTTCAAGGAAATTATCAGATTACATGGGTTACCTAAAATTATTGTCTCTGATAGAGACATCAGATTTTTTGGTTATTTTTGGAGGACATTGTGGAAGAAGCTTGGTACTAAACTAAGTTTTAGCTCAGCTTATCACCCTCAGACTGATGGGAAGACTGTAGTGAACAGGAGTTTGGGTAATCTTTTGAAAAGTCTTGCAGGAGAACATCCTAAACAGTGGGATCATATTTTACCACAGGCAGAGTATGCATATAATGATTCACCTAACAGAAGTACAGGGCAGAGTCCATTCCATATAGTTTATGGAATGCACCCAAGAGGAGTATCTGAATTGAGGAACTTGGGAAAAGCAGAAATGAGAAGTGCTAAAGGAGAGGAGTTTGCTTCAGAAATTCAAGAAATACATGAATAGGTAAAGCAGCAGCTATAAGACAGTAGCATCAAATACAAAGACAGAGCAGATTTGAGAAAAAGAGAAGTCAATTTTGAAGTTGGTGATTTGGTTTTAGCACACTTGAGGAAAGAAATATTTCCAAAGAGGGAGTATAAAAAATTAAAATTCAAAAAGATAGGACCATGCAAGATATTGAGAAATTTTTCTGCAAATGCCTATGAAATTGAATTACCTTCTGATATTGGAATATCTCCAATATTCAATGTTGCTGATTTGTATAGATATCAAGATGGTGGCACAGATGACAGACCATAAGACATAGAAAATATTGACTAGGTAAAATAGTTACCCATAGCAAAGACATTACAGCCATAGAGGATCTTAGACAAGAAAGTGTTTAAGAAAACAAGGGGACAGGAGTATTTTCAATACTTGATCAAGTGGAAGGATCAGCCAATTGAGGATTCTACCTGGATGACAGAAACCATGTTGCAGAAATTGGGCAGTTTTGTGGAGGAGCTCATGGACAGGAGCCCATGAAGATTTTTGTCCTTAGGAGTCTGATGCAGGAGCATGAGGCTTAGAGACAAAAGGCTTCATTAATTATTCCAAAAATCCAAATACAGTTTACAAGCAAAGGTGTTGGTACCTTTAGCTGTCAATTTACTGTTGTAATAGATAGGGTTGAACTAGTATCTAGGGAAGTTGGACTGTTTTAGTTAGATTCAATATATTTAGCCTTCAGTTGATAGAATTAAGGAAGATATTATGTAATTAGGATTTTGTCTAAAATATGAGAATTCAATCCTCAACAGGAGGTCAATTGTTATGTAAGAACCTATAAATGTAACCTCTGAGAAGGAGGATTTTGGAATTTGGCCGTAGAAGAATTGATTGAGAGGTTTTGCCTCTATTTTAATAAAATTGCAGAATTTCATTTATCTGTTATTTCTTGGAAATTTCCCGGAGGGTTTTATCCCTTCGAATCCATTGGATTTATATATTCTATGTATAAATTGAGAGTGATTAACTCTGTGTGAAGGAGAAATTACGTATATTAACCTTCTGTGTAAAGGTTCAGAGGAATTGAAGAAATTCCGGTCCTTTCGTTTGAAGTCGGATATTTGATAAATGGTCAATGTTTATTAAATTCACAGCGAAGAAGGAAGGTTCCAGAGAAATCAAAGTTAAAACTGAAATCTGGCAGAAATCCGGCTTCAAACACAATTTAAACGAATTTTGCAAGTTAAGTGGTTTTGAGAAACCAAACCACTGTTTTCGCACAGCTTTTGGCGTGCGAGTGGTTTTGAAAAAAAAACGCGATCATATCGTATGCTGACACATCACAGTGGTAAAACCACTGATTTCGCATGAATTTTGAGCGATAAGTCACGGGGGATAAATCTATGCGATAGCCATCCGATAAGATTTGTGGGAGATCCAACGGTGGTTGCATTGACAATTGTGTGTGGTTTAAACCAAGGTATGAACCCGATGAATATTGCAATGGAGTTTCATTAAAGGTTTGAAATCCGGATATATGAGGCCGAAAGGGTTAAACATTTTTTAAGTGAGTTATATGTTTCAAATGTATAAGGGAACATGAAATGTTTTAAACATTTTAAGTGTATCAAAGGTATAAGGGGACCCGAAAGGCTTTAAACATGGTTTAAAGTACATTATAATATTTCCAAATGTTTTGAATACATTTCCGAAGGTCCTTAACATTTCTTAAAGTGCATATAATGTTCTGAAGGGTAAAAGGGGATTTTTCTTCTGCATGTGACTATTAAACATTGTTTAATATGAATTCTTATGTTGAAGAAAGATAGGGGACTTAGCTTCCTTAGGTCATTTTATTAATTTTATCAAACAAATTTAATAAAGTTTGATGACCAAGAGTGGAATAGGAGATTAGGAACAAATTCCTCCTGAGTTAGAAAGCATTGTAACTAAATTTGAGCAGGTCTCCTTAATGCCTGCACCCACACTGCCATCAATCTTCAGCCCCTTTTGTTTCAGGGAAGCTTGGAGAGCCATCAGGGCCAAGAGGGAGTTAGAGTTGTTTTGGGCTATGCTTAACCAATTGAGGTGAACCAAAAGTCAATTTTGAATATTTTCATAATTCCATAGATATTGGGACAGGTTCCAGAGGTAGTAGAGGTTTTCTAAAGCCATTTTAGCTTCATGGAAGCTTGGAGAGCCACCAGGGCCGTTGGGGAAATGGAGTTATCTGGAGTTGTACCTCACTGTTTGAGGTGATCCAAAAACTATTTTTAGCTATTTTCAACCTTCTGAACCTAATGGAAGAGATTTAAGAATTGTTTGATGACTTCTACAGCCTGATAAGCTTCAGAGGAGTTCAAAGAGCCTTCAGGGCCTTGTTGAAGAAGTCACTGTTTATGGTAATTCTTCATTGTTTAGTGAATATGGAAAGGAGTTTTTAGCATTTTCATGTCTTCTGATTCTGTATTTACAGTCAAATTTTCCTATTGAGGCACTTTTAAACTTGTATTAGCATTTGAGAGCATTATAATACAAGAGGACAAGCTCATTTTGGGAGGCTTGGTCTAGCAGACGTAGCCCAGGGGGGTGAACTGCTCACCAAAAATTTGTGTCATGTTATGCTGAAGTTATCTTGCTGTGTATTTATGATTTAATATGTTAAACAGAAAATTAAATTAACTTTCCCTCACACATAAACTCATAAACAGTTACCAAAAACACTTTGTTTAATCAGCAATACATGGGGAATTTTGCACACATTTAATTAAATTGTAGGTTTTAACCCTGAACATAAATTATCTACACACGAACCTTATAACAGAAAATAAACAATAGCGAGAGCATAAAACATAAAACAGATAAACACAAATATTTTCCCCTGGATCCCAAATCGGGACGACCAGCTTGATATTTCATTATATTCCTTTTAGTGTTACGACACATATATATACATGCCGAAGCATACATAAACCCCAATCCATTAACCCTGGATTAGAACATAACCGTAGTTCCCTTGACCGGATCTACAAAATTCCAGGGGCCGAAAACCATCGTACCCCAAAACCATGTGCAAAATCATGCACAAAACATGGGTGGGTCTGCCTAAGAGTGGGACCGCACACCAAAAAATAAAATTTGCCAAGGCGTTGCGCCCAGCGCAACGTATAGCGCGTAGCGCTAATCGTGGAAATAATATAACGCATAACCAACATAAATGGAAATGGATACCTTGCACACATTTTCAAATACTTCCATTTTCAGATTAGATGGTATCATAGCATAGGTTGAGCTTTTGTTTTTGTGCAAAAGGTGTTAAAACAGTGTAAAAGATCGACTGTTTTATTGGTTGCAAAATGGTTGATTGTATGAGTTTGCTTGATTTGAAAAGATAGCTATTGATAGCTAGGTCTTGGAAAGGAAAAAAGAGTTGTAGGCTATTTCCTTACCCCAAATTACCTCAATATTATCTTTGGAAAACAAGCCCACTTGATTAGTGTTTGCTACAAAAGATATTGGAGTTGGGTTTTAAGGTTGCTTGAATAAGAGTATGGCTATAAAGACATTTGGTTAAAAGCTTGTCATTTGATTGAAAGCTTTGAGAACTTTTCTTTGGAAGTTCCTTTTGTTAATTTGACCATTTACATAATGTCAACTTCCTCTACAAGTGAAGTTTCCTCCTTCACGATATTCTTCAATGATGACATGAAGAATGAGTTCATTAAGGTGAAGGACATGGTACAGATTCTAATTGAGGATCAAAGAGAAAGTGTTAAGCTTCATGCACAATTGTTAGCCATGAAGGAAGAGAAGGAAACAATTCTCCAAAGACTGCATGACATGGAGAAACAACTCCTTCAAGCTCAAGAAGCTTTGTCCAAGAACAAACGTGAGGAAGAGGTAAACCGTTCCAACTTGTCTTCAATTTCCTCAACTGAAAAGTGTGTTGGTTCTTTTGAAAAACATACAAGGGGTATAGGGTCCAAATTAATGTTTAAGATGGGCTATCATGAAGGCAAAGGTTTGGGCAAGCACGCACAAGGCATGGTTGACCCTATTTCGGTTGTGGAGCGACCCAAGAATGTTGATCTTGGATATGAGCAGTTTTATGGCAAATATTCTAAATCCTTGAATGCATGTGATGCAAATTTAAAGAGAACCTTTATTCCAAGTTCTAAAATGCACATATGTCAAAATTGTTTTAAGGGTGATTGCCATTGTTTTAAGCCATCATTGCAGCAAGTAGAGGGTAAACATGTCTCTTATAGGGAGCATGCAAATGTAAACAGTTTTCAAGACAAGAACTATGATGTAAGTCTGGAAAAGAAAGCTATCTCCTCTACTAGTTCATCGTATTTCGAAGACAAAAAGGATGGACATTCCATGCAGCAAAAGAGGTATAATTATTCACATGATCAATTTGATTATGTTTCAGCAAAGAATGATAATTTTGCTTGTTCAAATGAAATAAAGTTTTGTTGCACATTTTGTGGTGGATTTAACCATGTTGCTTCAAGATGCTGGTTGAAAAAGAAAGCACAAGAGAAGAAAAATAAGCAAAGAAAAATTTCTCAGAAAGTGCTTAAGAGATGCACATTTTGTCAAAAGAAGGGACATGATGTCTCTCATTGTTGGACCTTGCATCCAACAAGTCATCCAAAGCACAGGCAACTTGAGGACAAAAATATTGGTGCAAGAGGATCTATGGATTCCATTATCGATGTGGAAATGGAAAATTCACATGTAGAAATGTTGCAGCAGGAAAATACGCCATGGAGTTGGCTTGGTAGGAAGTGGATTAACTTCTTAATGCAGTAAGTCATACTAAATTTGTACATACAAATTTCAGATTTTGTATGCATGTATTTCAGTTGAAGGAATTTCTTTGTTGTTGCAAAATTTCGCCATGGAGGTGTAAAATATGAGTATGATACTCACTTATATTGCAGCAATGTATTTAAGTTCAGCTCTTATTCACCCACATGTTTTTTGGGATGATGTATTTGATGGTATTTTAAAAGAAGAGTTGAAGTTGCACATGTACATAGAGGTTGTATGTGTAATTAGCAAACTGTATATAGTTCATTGTACATGATACATATACATGTTTGTAAATATGTATCTTGTTGTTTATCGACTTGTGCCAATTGTGTGCACACTTGTTACATATTTTTTGTGTCAATTATATAGCACATTTCAGGTCAAGTTTTTTTTGATGTCGTATGTGTTATCACTCAGGTTTTCCTAGAAGTTGTGTAAGAGGAAAGTATACCCGAGGTAACCACAAACCAACCTTTTAGATGCAGAATCTAGCCAATCTGCATCCAGAGAGGGCTCTCTCTTTATGATTGATCTTTGTTCTTGGAAGGTTTTAGGCTAGTTATAGATTCAAAGTTTGTTTTGGGAAAATGGTGGAATCCACAAACTAAGGGCAAGGTTGAGAGCTTTCGGTCCATTGGGCTATGGAGTCAAAGGATGGCTTTACTGGATTTCTATTCTAAGCACAAGATGGTATTACAGGGCAAGATAGCTAGACAGAGAACAATCCTTAAAATTTAAAGTGGATGGGATGATTTTGAAGGGATGAAAGGCAGCTAAGAATCTTTCACCATGTTCAAAAGAGAGAAATGAGATGACTACAAACAAAGAGCAATGAAGAATTCTTTATTATAGTAATCAACAGTGTTTAAATTAGCGAAGCAAGAGCATTTAAGAATTCATGCTTATAGCTAATTTAGAAGAAAACATTAAAAACAATAACATTTGAAAACAGAGTACAATTAAGCAAATTCTGTTTCAATCCTTTATGTAAATTATTCAGAAATGGATATGATGATATTATAAACTAATATAAAATTTCAGACATGGGGTAGAAAAACTTATTGAACTGTAGTCCAACACATGAATCCTGCAACAAGTCCAGTGCTTTAAATCGTCATCCAGTAAGCCACGAAAAATTTCTCTAAAATGCTTTTATTCCGAAAATCTCAATGTTACAGCAGAGTAATAGAATCCACCCTCAACACTCTCTTTGAGGGTTTATTTATACACAAAATAATCTTAAACAATCTTACACTATCTTAGCCAATAACCTAGGCTGACTTAAAGCATAATTTACAAACAAACAAGAGACAAATGGTCTCGTGGATAGAATAATGTGTAACTGCCGATGTGCTGTTCCTTTCTTCGTGGACGTGCTGGAGGTAAGTGCTGAAATAGGGCTCTGTGTTGTCCCTTGTAGTATTTCTTTGGCTTGTTGGACACTCTTTGTTCCTACGGATACTCTTTAACCTTTTCATCTGATACTCTTTCATCTGTTTTCTTTTTTATTTTTCACATAATAGTAAAAGATAAAATTCTTATGCTGAAGATAATTTTCATAGAATTCCCAACATTTCTCTCCACCATTGATCATCTGGTATCATAGTTCTTCTGAGTTTCCTCAATGTCTCATCTGCTTCTGTGAGTTTGTAGAAGGTGGGCTCGTTAGGAAACAGATACCTTATTTCATGTTCCAAATGAAATAAATTCCTTACTCTATCATAGATATTTCTCCCTGTTGGTAATGTTGATTGTGGCAAACTAGGAGAACAAGCAGCTGTATTTCGAGCATGAGCATTTATTTTCTTTATATAGGTTTCTAAGTCCATTATTTGATCTTCTGTGAGCATAGGACTTGGTAATCCACTATCCAAAAAAGCTTGAAATTTCTCTCTGAAAAATGTTGATGTCAACTAAAATGTCTGTACACTTCCTCTCTAAATTCTGCATGAAAGTTCTCTTAATGAAAACTCTCTTTATTTCCAAAACTGTGCCTGTCCTGTCATCAATCCCTAACCCTGCAAGCTGTTGCTTTGTCCTGGTGTTCAAAAATTGAATGAGTTGATTAGCCTGCTCAGGCCTGCCTCTTAATTCATGTCTGGTTCTGTTTATTTCTTCTTGGGCTATTTTAACCAACTCATTTTGTTCGAAAATAGCTTGAATAGAGGGCCAAATATCCTTTATTAACTCAATGATGTTACCCCAAAGAATGTCATTTATTTCGTTTAAAGGCTTCTCCAATGAAAGATCTTTTTCCAAAGCCTGAACCAATTTTTCCAACCTTTTTATCTCCCTGGTGTTATCAGCAGCTATCTTTTTAGATGTGTCATATTTTTCCTCCAATTTTGTTAATTGCAATTTTGTTTCTTGGAGTTCTGTGACCCTGAGTTGTAGACTTTCCATCTGCTTTATTAATTCATCAGAATTCAAACCAGAAGTATTTACCTGGGATGGCTGTATCTGCTGCCCTGTTGTTGTAGTACCTGTTGTTGAAGTCTGCTTGATAGTTTCCTGTTCCTGCAATGCTTTTTCCAATTCCTTCTCTGTTTCATTTAGTCGCTCGGTCATATTTAGGAGCAACTCCATCATTTCTTCATGTGAATTCCCTTTTATAACTTCTTGAGTCTGAGGGTGCCTCAAGGCTGGTAGTTTTAGCTGTTTTCTGAGTGCAGCTATATCATCCTCTTTCTTCTTTATCAATGCCTCAATACCTTTAATGTCTTTGGGATTGTGACCCAAACCAATGATTATCTCTTCTAAAGACTTTATTCTATTATCTTTGGCTTGTGAGGAGGCCTTCTCAATTTTCAATTGTGCAGTAGTGTTATTCAAAGAATCCTGCAGCGTTATAGCTGCCATGGCCTTGTTGGTGAGAGTAGAATAGACCATTTCCCCAGTTTGTCTGTGTAGTTCTATCTGGTCCAGGGGATGGATATCCTTTGCTAAAACTTCAAAATTTGTTCTGATGTAATCTGCTGCTGAAGTAGGCTTTGGCACCTTTGTTTTGAAGTGGCTCATCAGCATTTTACCTTGTGAAAGGTCAAACGCTGACATTAGCCTTTCTTGATTTTGGGGAGCCATCTTCATATACTGATCATATACCTTCATTTTCAATGGATCATTCTTTGTTTTAATATTAATGAAGGTTCTTTTGATATCTCCAGTGTCTGTTTTTGGTGGTCTGAAAGAGGAGACCTCAGTGCTTAATTGCTTTTGTAAAGCTTTCCCTTTTTGGCTTATGTTTGTTTCACTTGCTGTGCCAGTTTGCTGACTATCTTCCCTTCCATCATCAAATACTTCATCTATAATTTCTACATCTGGAGGTGGGTTTGGTTTCTGTTTCTTGATCTGATGTACCTGTGAGGCCCCTTTTGGAGGTGTGGTGTCTGGAGCCAGCCTCTTCTTCCCTATTTCCACATTTAATGGAGTTTGCAACTCTGGAACTTGTGGATGCTGTGTTGGTGTGGGAGAAGCCTGTGATTGTTCCGGTGCTTTGGAAGTCTGTGGTTTTTCCGCCATGACCAAAGTTTCAATAACCTGGATTACAGGTTCCTTTCCTTTACCCTTGGGTTCTGTTGCAACTAATGGACTGCTTTCCTGTAATACTTGCTGTAGAGTGGCTGCTGAAGATGTGCCAATGTAGGGTACCTGCATTTGACCACACGTTTCTAGGTCAAAGTTCTTCTCAACATCTTTCATAATTTTATTCATTTTGTCTGCTTCACTTTCTTCCTCAATAAGTGTTCCTTCAACCCATTCATCTTGATTTGCATATTGTTCTAGATCAGGAATCTTGTGGTGTATATAAGGAGATGATTTATTCTTTAATCTCTTTTCACAAATAAAACCAAAGGGGTCATAAGGAACCCAACGGAAAGATGTCTGGAACTTTTTCTCTAATAGATTTTCTGCTTCTCTCTCATCCTCCCTAGAATTGCAGATGAAAGGACCTAATTGGCTTTTGATCCTTAACTGAGCTCTCTTCTTTACATTACAAAAATGGATCACATCTGAATTGTTCATCTGCCTGAAGTATTCCAAGGCAAAAATCCTCATGGGCACATATCTGGGTAACTTGAATGGACGTAATTCACATCCATAAATTCTGATGACTGTATGGTTTTGATACAAATACCAATCCCCAACTTTATAACTCTTTGACAGTTGCAAGGTCTTTCTAATTTCATTGCTGAGTCTTGGGGGAGGAATTCCTGTTAACAGATTTGTTGCAGGATATACAAACTGATCAATGAATTCTGAGTAGGAGTAGGGAGAATCAGAGGAAAAATGAATGATGGGGGACCAAAATATGACTGACCTAGGATTTCCCTTGGCATCAAGTTTTTGAACAGGGAAAGGGAACCTTTCTGACTGATAATAGATCATAAGATGATAGATAACGGAGGAGTAATTAAAAACTTTTTCAGTACCTAGCCTTATGAATTGATCATGGATCTTGTTGGCTATGAAGGAAGCAAAGTCATATTTAATCTCAGGAGGTTGCCCAGGAGTAAAAATGGATAGCAAAGCCAAGGTTATCTCATCCACATACTCACTGGTGTTGAATCCTAAGACAAAAGATATTATATTTACAATGAGCCTTCCCAATGAATTGAAATAGTAAAAACCATAAGGGGGAGACCCTTTTGGCTGATGCTCAGGTAACATGAAATGCTGACACATGGATTTTAGCTTTTCTGGGGTTAATTGCCTGGTTTTCTCAATCAATCCTTCCATGGACAATGGTGCTAATTCTTGGTCTGGTTCAAAGTGTAACATGGCATTGATAGCCTGGGGAGTGATGGGAAACAGAACACTTTGATCAGGAGCTAATACAACCCTCTGTGTGGGATCATAGTTTGAATGACAGTAATGAATGATTTCTGGGAAAATAAGGACTGAAGGAATGAGATACCTTGGGAGATTGGATTCCCACAACCCTATAAGATATTGCCCCTTTGAGTATTCGTCTCTGCAGCGACAATAGCTCAACAGGGGAGTTTCATCAAAATGCAGGTCTTTAATTTGGAAATCTTCATCTATCAAAGGTAAATAGTCCAATTCACGGTGAGGAGCATTCAATGGAGTGATATTCAGAGCTGCCGGGACCTCCATTTTGGTTCTTGTGGATTCAAAATGGAGGTTTTAGGTTTTCCTTACAAGCCGGGCGGGATTTCTAAAATGAAGGAAATTGGCACAATTTGGTGGTTCAGGGAGCAATTATACAGTTTTAAAACCTCTGGAAAAGGCTCAGTGACGATTTTTAATCACTATTTCAGCGAAAAACACAGAGAACTGAGTTTTACTTGCAGTCGGGGCGGAAAAAGGAATAAATACCTGTTTTTTGAAGGAGACTGGTTCTTTAACAGGTAACAGATGATGGCAGGACCGAACTTGACCACGGGCGCAGCGGAATCTTGGAGTGAATTGGTCAATTGTAGTGGAAATTTGAAAATCGCAGCGGGAGCTCTGTCGTTTTCTGAATAACGAAATAACAGGAAAAATATGGAAAAAAATGGCTTTAAAAAGAGTTTTTTATTTTTTCGAGGGATGACGTCATTGACGTACGGGAGTGACATGTGCAAGGTCGGGTGGTAAGCGGTAAGCGGGAAGTCCCCGCACCGCTTTTGGTCGAGGGTGGTATTGATCGCGGGGGGAGCGATTCCACAGAACGTTTGCCACGTGGATGTCTGACTTTTCAAATACCGCTCGTTCCCCGCTGATTAACTTTCTCACAAAGGATGGGTAGCGGGGTTCACGTGGACCATTGATCTGTGGAGGATTGATCTGATGGCTGAAGCGATGGGGGAACATGTGGAGATTCCAGATGTGGGCCCGTCGGGCTTTAAACACTTTTTACCGTTTTTTAATCACTCCGGGGGAAATCTAATAGGCGGATAAAGTTATTAATTAGTCCAGATGACTTAATTAATCCCGTATGCAAAAGAAAGGGTTTGCGGCGGAGTTGGCTAGGTGGAATGCCAGGTGGACAATCCATGGTGGCGCGAGACTTTTCCGAAAGAATAAAACTTCAGGCCTTGTATTTTTGGTTTTAAACATACATATTGTATGTCTAAGGTTTGATTTTTTCATATATATTTTTATTATATGGTAAATTAATTAATACAACTAATTCACCATAGGGGCGGGATTAATGTATAACGCTATATTTTAACCAAAGGGCTTGTGGAAGCGGGTTTTAATGAATTTTAGGGAGATAAATACTTTGGTTAAAACATTATAATAAATGGGTTTTTGGGGTATATATAAACAAAGGAATTATATACTTAGGAAAGGGTATTTCACTAGGGATTTAGTAAATAGAGTTAAATGTTAATATGGCAAAGGACAAGGAAACTCAAAATATTTTTGTACATCTAAGAAAGTGATAACTTGTGAAGTAAATTGCAACATTTTATCTTCAGCACTTAAACTTAGAATAACAATTTATCTTGAGGGATTTTTATGAAATTATACATCAGTTTCCTAAGTAAAATGTGATTTTACTTAGGAGAAAGTTAAAAATGGAAGATAACAATGATGAATTATCTCAAGTACTTAGGTCTTTTTTGATCATTAGGCGGAGGGTCCGGTCCCTCCAGAAGTCAAGGAAATGCCTTGAGCCCTTTTGATCTCCAAACACCTTAGTACTTTTGGGGGAAATTAGTAAAACCTTTAAGGGGGGAAATGATGAGGGAGGTTAATGATTTTTTGACTTTACTTGCAATGATTTTCCAGTGTATTTCCTGCTTCAATATTTGTGATGAAAGTAAAGGATCAACAACAGGTAGCAGCATCATTCATTCAGATAACACTTTGCAGCACCATCTACCTACCCTATCTACTTAACACTACCATCTTCTCTTCTTTATTAGGGTGCATTTAGACTTGCAAACCCTTTTCAATCTTTTTCTTTTTACATGATAAATCTATCTATTTCTACCCTTATTACATCCAAGGGCTCAGATTAAATTGTTGAGCACCTTTTATTCACTCTACCTATCTACTTATCTGCCAAGATTAAACTGTTTGGTCAGATATTTATTCTCTAATCTATAACATGAAATTGAAATATGAGTAAGCCAAGTTTAAACAGTTTGACTTATTCATAAATTGTGGCAAAAGTTTGACAAGCTGCACACAATTGATTTATTACAAAAATAAAATAGCAGTGGCATTTGGATTTGCACACTTTCCTTGGTCTATTTTTTGATTGGGGTTCATTTCTTTCACTTTTTTGACCATTTTATTCTTTTTACCCTTTGATCTTTCTTTTAGGGTATACCCTCTTTACATTTTTTAACTTTTTTGATTTTTTGGTTTTTTTTTTAAGAATATGGAACACCTTTGCTCAAGAAAGAAGGTTTGAACATATTCCATAATTCAATCGAGACAATCATGAAAGATGAAACCTATTGGTATAGGAGTCTAACAGTATGTTGCACAAGGTGCCTTTTGTCGATTGGTGTAGAGAACGAAGTGTCGGTGCAAAGCGGTGCAAGATTTCATGAGATGGAAAGGCATGCAAGAAAAGAGGGCACAAAGTTCAGCAAGGGTCATTGCTGGTTTCAGAATGGAAGTTTGGTATGGCGAGAAAACTTGGTCGGGATTCGGCACAAGTATATGGCTCATTCAGCGAAAATTCGCCATGAGGACAGTTGGCAAGTCAGGAAAATTTTTGACGGCTGAAGAGAAGAGGATGTTTTCATTCTCTCATTTGTTGTACAGTTTTGTTTCATCATTTCAGTGAGCTTTTGTGGTCCAAAAGCTTCTCATTTCGGAGGTGTGATCAGGAGCTCAAGTCCAAGCTATGGAAAAAGCTCAAAATTTAAAGTGTTCAAAATCACTTGCAACCTGAACGATCGGATAGGCCTCGTTGATCCAAACCTGGTGCTGTGAACAACACTCAAATCCAACATCGTATGTGAAAGTTATGCAAGTTTGAAGTTTTCAGTAAACTGCAAAAAATTGAGTTTGACTAGAGTTGTTTTCACTTTGGAAATTATTAAAAAAAGAATATTCCAGGAATATTCCTTAGAATATTCTGGGAATATTCCACGAAATATTCCCTGTTGGCCTATCACAGTTCGACAAGTGGCATTTGGTGATTGGATTAAGGTTTGACTTTTTATATTTGGGCTACTCACGGGTTGCCACGTGGCAGGCTCGAAGGCCACCACGTGGCCCCAGGCCTATGGAAATTTCTGGTCAAAAAAATTTTGTGACTCCACAGAGTCAAACGGTGGACCTCCCACGAACAATGAGAGCACTTTATCATTGGACCACACAATTAAATTTTAACATATATGTGTGCGGTATTTATTTAAAGTTTAAATTGACAATGGTTGGCGAAAAAATGGGGCCATCCCCATACCACATGACCACAGGGTCGAGAACCAAAGCCTGAGGGCTTAGACCGGCAGTTAAAGCTTGGTGACCGCGTTCTCCGAAGAACATGTGGCCACGTCCATTCAATTTTTATGCCACGACTTTGTTTTAACCAATGTTTTATGCGGTGGTTAGATAAACATTTTATTTGGCAGTTTAAATGGAGCTGTCACATGCCGCCCGACATTTAATTCCCAGTTTAACCACCCGACCATATTTGGCACCATTCTGCTATTTTCAGAGTTTTCTCCATATTTGGCGCTCCTAACTGGAGTTAGCCCAATTTTAGTGGAGTTTATTAAGTGTCACTGAGCAGAATTTTGTTTTGGTCATAACTTCTCCAATACTGAACCTTTTGGACGAAATTTTTTTTTTTTTTCCGAGTATTCTCAGCATTTTGGAGCCATTGAGATAGGTTTCAAAGCCATTGGAATTGATATTCAGCCCCCTTTTCTTCAGGGAAGCTTGGAGAGCCATCAAGGCCATGAGGGAGTTGGAGCTGTTTTGGGCTATGCTTAACCATTTGAGGTCAACCAAAAGTCAATTTCGACTATTTTCAGCATTCCAGAGACATTGGGATAGGTTCCAAAGGAAATGGAAGTGTTATACAGCCATTTTAGCTTCAGGGAAGATTGGAGAGCCACTAGAGCCATTGGAGAAATGGAGTTATCTGGGATTTGTACCTCACTGTTTGAGGTGATCCAAAAACCATTTTCAACTATTTTCGACCTTTTAAACCTAATGGAAGAGGTTTCATAACTGTTTTAGGACTTCTACAGCCTGATAAGCTTCATAGGAGTTCAAAGATCCATCAGGGCCTTGTTGAAGAAGTCAATGTTTATGGTAATTCTTCACTGTTTAGTGAATATGGAAAGGAATTTTTAGCATTTCCATGTCTTTTGATTCTGTATTTACAGTCAGATTAACCTATTGAGGCACTTTTAAAATTGTATTAGCATTTGAGAGAATTATAATACAAGAGGACAAGCTCATTTTGGGAGGCTTGATCCAACAGACGTAGCCCAGGAGGGGTGAACTGCTCACCAAACATTTGTGTCATGTTATGTTGAAGTTATCTTGTTGTGTATTTCTGATTTAATATGTTAAACATAAAATTAAATTAAATTTTCCTCACACATAAACTCATAAACAGTTACCAAAAACACTTTGTTTAATCAGTAAGACATGGAGAATTTTGCACACATTTAATTAAATGGAAATTGATACCTTGCACACATTTTCAAGTACTTCGTTTTCAGATCAATATGTCGCTTCTTCCACATGATATGTTGGTCTTTCCACCTTATTACTTGGATTAGCTACTAGCTAAGCTGGAAATTGTATTGGTATAGGAGGTTGTTGGTTCGTAGGCAGCTGAAGTTGCTGTGGTTGAGTTATAATTTGTGGATTTTGAGATGGATATGGCATTGGTTGTTGTTATTGGAATTGTTGATATTGAGGAAATTATTGTGGAGGGTATGGCTGTTGATATTGATACTGTTGGGGATACATTTGCTATGGTGGTTGGTTTCCATAACGATATCCCCTCCAAACTTGTGCAGGTTGTTTTTGATATTGTTGTTGTGGCCAAGCCTGCCATGGCATTGGTGTATTCCATTTATTTTGTGGATATTGAAAATTTTGGGGATTTTGTTGAGGGAACTGTTGAGGCATTCTTGGCTGCCAAGGTCTTCTTGGTGCCATATAGTAGAGAGAATCTACTCCTTGCACTTCTTCTCCTTGAAATTCTTTTAATTTAGGGCATTTTTCTGTTGCATGATTTTCTGTGCATAGTCCACACACTTGTATACCTTGTAAAGGACATTCCCTAAGTGGATGTTTTTGTCTACACTTTGGAAAGAAAATTGCTAAGACTTCGTCTTGCTCTTCTTTATTTTTCTTAGCTTTCAAAACATCTACTTGTGTATCCAAATTGCTTAAGAGATCTGTCTTAAAATTTTCTAGCAAGCTTCCTATCTCTGCAATTGTTACTGCACTTGTTGCAGATTTGGAAGCTTTTGATGAAATATCTCTCTTCCCACTCTTGGCTCTTCCCCTAGAGTATTTTTGACATAATTCAGAATTTCTTCAAATGGTAAATTATAAATATCCCCTTTTCCCATTACATTAAGAATGTCTAAATACTCATCTCTAATACCCTTTAGAAAAATAGTGCGGATGGTATCAGAACTAAGAGAATGATGTTTGGATTTCTGTAAATTGTAAAGAAGTATTTCCAAATATTCTTCCAAACTTTCATCTTCTTGTTGCGACATTATTAAAATGACTTTTTTCGAGTCTCTAGCCCTGCAGTAAGCTTGATACTTTTTAAGAAATATTTTCTTCATATCTTCCCAAGAAGCTATCGTGTGTTCTCCTAATCCCATGAACCATTTCAGGGTTGTTGCTTTTAAAGTAGCTGGAAAAAGTCAAAGCTTATGTGTATCATCAGTATATCCATATGTTCTACACAAGATATCAAACTCGAACTTGAATGCATCAGGATCTTCTGTTGACATTACATATAAATTAGGCAATACAGAAGGTGGAATATTTTTCATTTTTATAACTTCTCCTAGTATTGCTCTTGCATCTAAAATAGGAAAGCCAAAAGTAGTTTCCTGATCATTGTTGACTTCTTGTTCATTTTCTTGTGTTCTTCGATTTTAGTTTTCTCTTCTTTCTTCTTCCTCTATTCTTCGAAGTGCTTCTACTCTTTTGTCTTCTTCTGCCTTTCTTTCCGCCTCAATTCTTCTTTCTTCTTCTCTTTGTCTTCACCATTTCCTTTGTTGTCTTTCATATTCTAATATTTTTTCAAGAGTCATGTTTAGTCTATTTGATCCTTCTCCTTCTTCAGCCATTTCTTACTCAGATATTTGTAGTGTTTCAATAGGAGGTTGGATTTGTATTTCTCCAACTACTTTAATTTCTTCAAGGACAGGTTGCTCTAGTTGTTCAATAGTTCATTTTCTTGTGTCTTTTTGTTTCCAAACGGAAGAAGGTTCTTTAGGTGATTGCTTTTTATTAACCTCAAAGGCTAACAAGATTTGTCTTTCAACTAAAGTTAATCTCTGTCATGATCTCTGTTTTTCCTCTAATCTCCTATAGTAGGTCTTCCAGCTACCGGTGTTGTTAATCCTATGGATGAATGAGTTGTTTGGGGGTTTTGTTTCACTAATCTACCTTTTTAATCTCTCTCTATAGGAATAAGAAAACATTAAATGAAATAAAAACTATGTTTTTGTTGTTTTTGGTGATTTTATATTTTTTTTGTATTTTAACCTTTTTGTCTTCCTATTTTGACCGTTTTCAAATATGCTTCCCCGGCAATGGCACCAAAATGTTGGGTCAATTTACTGTTGTAAACTAACGCAAGTATTTATTATCAATCTGGTTTAGTAAAACTTAGAAGCATCCCCAAAGTATATGGGTTTTAAATACTGGTTTGTCTCTTCATTTGCAAAATAGAAACAAGATTAAGATCCATCGACAATCAAAGCATGTAAAGACATGTAAAGATGAATTCTAACTGAAAATCTTGATTAGATAGAAATAACATTTAACTTTAAACACTTTTTTGTCCTTTCATATGCAGGTTAAGAATGATCATTAGATTCATCAATACTTGAAAATAATCAGCATAAAAAAATTAAACATAAGTAAGCTAATTCGAAAATTGCAGCTACGAAATAAACTAAGAAGTGCACTTAGCTCAGTGTGGGGGCCCTTCACCCTTGCCTTGCACACTAAAGGTAAATTCAACTACTTAAGACTTCAATCAATCAACCAGCATGTAACAGCATCAAAATATGATAGAACATATATTCAATTATGTCTTCAAGTCTCAGAAATAATAATAATAAGTCATACAAGTTCTATCGCTATCAAAGCCTTCAAAGTTTGAGGCTTAAATAGATAAAGTATCTAACAAACTCATCTAAAATATCTCAATTAATCATAAATATCCTTATCCTATCATATCAAGTCGAACTCATCCATCATATCCATCATAATCTAGAAAATCCAACAAAATAAGAGTTTTGACCTAGTTTCTAGGGATCCTCCATAAAGACTGGTCCTATGCTTGCCAGCACGGCCGGGCTATAAAAACTCGGCTGTTGTGACTGTGCCAATAGGTATAATCTTATTCTTAGTTCCCAAGCTTTCTAGAAACATATCCAACTCGAGCCCAAGTGTCTTGCACATATGCAAACCATAAGGCCATTATGGAAATTTCGGATGTTGTCAAAAAATGCACTTAAATTCAATTTTTTACAAAAACATCTAATAATTGAAAAAAAAAAAATTAAATACATGTATATGCATATTTGGGTCAATATAAGGTGAATAATATGGTGAATGGATGAATAATATGGAAAAATAAGGTGTATTTTCTAAACAATAAGAGATAAAAAATGAGGATCAACAATGATGAAACAAGGAAACTTCCAGTAAGTTTTTCATGGTGAGATGTAAGACTTTTTCCAACTGAAATTATTTGATCAATTACTGCCTATTGAGGTTGCTTAAAATCCTTACTTTCTAGGGTTTTTTTCCAAAAACTAACGAATATTTTCGTTGCAATTCTATTGATGTTAGTGTTTATGAAAACAGCAATAATGTTGAGGCATTCAACATTCATTCCAAAGTTGATGTTGCCTCAAGAAATCATATAGACATCCTGCATGTCTGAGGGTGTCCTTGGTCAGGCAACAACATGTTTAAGAATAGGCAAGAGGCAAGTATGCAAAAGCTCCTTTAGTGATTGCTCTATGTTGTTTCAGAAGTCGAGGTAGTGGAGCTTGGTGTCGACGACCTTCCGTGTTGTTCCAAAACAGTCATCGACATTATATATTTTGTTTCCATGTGGTATAGATTGATTTTTTGGAGGAGGAAGAAAATAAAGGGTTGTTATTGGCTGGAATGAATTGTGTTGTCCCAACCCAACCTCGCAGAGAAAACACCTTCCCTGTAAATATTATCCAAATTAAAAAAAAAATGTTAGTTGTATTAAGAAAAAAAATTTAATATATATGTTTGATGTAGAAAATCTAACCAATGGATTCAATATGATCTTGTAATGTACTAAAACAAAATACTCAATCCTTCTCCAATTTGTAGAAATAAAATTCGATCGCATAATCACATAACAAGTAAGAGAAAGAAATTCTCAATCACGCAACACAAGATGTATCTGGGGAAAGCAACTGATCAAAACCCCGCTATCTGTATATTGCATAAATTCAAGACCATGAAACAATACAATGTCATTTCCCTCACTGAGAAACCTCTGCACTCTGTTGACTGTCTCACTCTGATCTAGGAAAAATCGGTCCAATACTTAACCAATTCTCAACCCATGTATGCCCAACCTTGCTTACGCATTCCTAGAGGAATTGTGTCCCTATTTATTATGAAATTACTTGTGTCCCTATTTATTATGAAATTACTTGCTTACGCATTCCTAGAGGAATTGTTCTTCGATTTTGGTTTTCTCTTCTTTCTTCTTCCTCTATTCTTCGAAGTGCTTCTACTCTTTTGTCTTCTTCTGCCTTTCTTTCCGCCTCAATTCTTCTTTCTTCTTCTCTTTGTCTTCACCATTTCCTTTGTTGTCTTTCATATTCTAATCTTTTTTCAAGAGTCATGTTTATTCTATTTGATCCTTCTCCTTCTTCAGCCATTTCTTACTCAGATATTTGTAGTGTTTCAATAGGAGGTTGGATTTGTATTTCTCCAACTACTTTAATTTCCTCAAGGACAGGTTGCTCTAGTTGTTCAATAGTTCATTTTCTTGTGTCTTTTTGTTTCCAAACGGAAGAAGGTTCTTTAGGTGATTGCTTTTTATTAACCTCAAAGGCTAACAAGATTTGTCTTTCAACTAAAGTTAATCTCTGTCATGATCTCTGTTTTTCCTCTAATCTCCTATAGTAGGTCTTCCAGCTACCGGTGTTGTTAATCCTATGGATGAATGAGTTGTTTGGGGGTTTTGTTTCACTAATCTACCTTTTTAATCTCTCTCTATAGGAATAAGAAAACATTAAATGAAATAAAAACTATGTTTTTGTTGTTTTTGGTGATTTTATATTTTTTTTGTATTTTAACCTTTTTGTCTTCCTATTTTGACCGTTTTCAAATATGCTTCCCCGGCAATGGCACCAAAATGTTGGGTCAATTTACTGTTGTAAACTAACGCAAGTATTTATTATCAATCTGGTTTGTTTGAACTTAGAAGCATCCCCAAAGTATATGGGTTTTAAATACTGGTTTGTCTCTTCATTTGCAAAATAGAAACAAGATTAAGATCCATCGACAATCAAAGCATGTAAAGACATGTAAAGATGAATTCTAACTGAAAATATTGATTAGATAGAAATAACATTTAACTTTAAACACTTTTTTGTCCTTTCATATGCAGGTTAAGAATGATCATTAGATTCATCAATACTTGAAAATAATCAGCATAAACAAATTAAACATAAGTAAGCTAATTCGAAAATTGCAGCTACGAAATAAACTAAGAAGTGCACTTAGCTCAGTGTGGGGGCCCTTCACCCTTGCCTTGCACACTAAAGGTAAATTCAGCTACTTAAGACTTCAATCAATCAACCAGCATGTAACAGCATCAAAATATGATAGAACATATATTCAATTATGTCTTCAAGTCTCAGAAATAATAATAATAAGTCATACAAGTTCTATCGCTATCAAAGCCTTCAAAGTTTGAGGCTTAAATAGATAAAGTATCTAACAAACTCATCTAAAATATCTCAATTAATCATAAATATCCTTATCCTATCATATCAAGTCGAACTCATCCATCATATCCATCATAATCTAGAAAATCCAACAAAATAAGAGTTTTGACCTAGTTTCTAGGGATCCTCCATAAAGACTGGTCCTATTTCACTGCCTTTGACCGGGCCTATTAAAACTCAGCTTGACTGTGCCAATAGGTATAATCTTATTCTTAGTTCCCAAGCTTTCTAGAAACATATCCAACTCGAGCCCAAGTGTCTTGCACATATGCAAACCATAAGGCCATTATGGAAATTTCGGATGTTGTCAAAAAATGCACTTAAATTCAATTTTTTACAAAAACATCTAATAATTGAAAAAAAAAAAAAAAATACATGTATATGCATATTTGGGTCAAGATAAGGTGAATAATATGGTGAATGGATGAATAATATGGAAAAATAAGGTGTATTTTCTAAACAATAAGAGATAAAAAATGAGGATCAACAATGATGAAACAAGGAAACTTCCAGTAAGTTTTTCATGGTGAGATGTAAGACTTTTTTCAACGCTTGAAATTATTTTGATCAATACTGCCTATCGAGGTTGCTTAAAATCCTTACTTTACAGGGTTTTTCAAAACTAACGAATATTTTCGTTGCAAGTACATTGATGTTAGTGTTTATGAAAACGACAATAATGTTGAGGCATTCAACATTCATTCAAAGAGATTGATGTTGCCTCAAGAGAAATCACTTCTGGAGCATCTGCGTAATAGGGGTGTCATAGTCCCAGGCAACAACATGTTTAAGAATAGGCAAAGAGACGGATATGCAAAAGCTCCTTTAGTGATTGCTCTATGTTGTTTCAGAAGTCGAGGTAGTGGAGCTCGGTGTCGACGACCTTCCGTGTTGTTCCAAAACAGTCATCGACATTATATATTTTGTTTCCATGTGGTATAAATTGATTTTTTGGAGGAGGAAGAAAATAAAGGGTTGTTATTGGCTGGAATGAATTGTGTTGTCCCAACCCAACCTCGCAGAGAAAACACCTTCCCTGTAAATATTATCCAAATTAAAAAAAAAATGTTAGTTGTATTAAGAAAAAAAATTTAATATATATGTTTGATGTAGAAAATCTAACCAATGGATTCAATATGATCTTGTAATGTACTAAAACAAAATACTCAATCCTTCTCCAATTTGTAGAAATAAAATTCGATCGCATAATCACATAACAAGTAAGAGAAAGAAATTCT
Source organism: Pinus albicaulis (assembly GCA_034641835.2). Lineage (NCBI taxonomy): Eukaryota > Viridiplantae > Streptophyta > Pinopsida > Pinales > Pinaceae > Pinus > Pinus albicaulis. Next base: position 1,698,486,642 of record CM076580.1, on the reverse strand, counting down.
CAATCACACAACACAAGATGTATCTGGGGAAAGCAACTGATCAAAACCCCGCTATCTGTATATTGCATAAATTCAAGACCATGAAACAATACAATGTCATTTCCCTCACTGAGAAACCTCTGCACTCTGTTGACTGTCTCACTCTGATCTAGGAAAAATCGGTCCAATACTTAACCAATTCTCAACCCATGTATGCCCAACCTTGCTTACGCATTCCTAGAGGAATTGTGTCCCTATTTATTATGAAATTACTTGGAATTGATTGCACAATTTATCTAAGGATTTTTTATGACACCATGCATGACCTGTACAATTTTCTAATATTACACCTGATAGTTATATTTCGTTTAAACCCAATCTCAACTGGTCCTTCCTTAGAACTGACATGTAACAACTATGTATAGTGAATTATCAACTAAATGATTGATCACTCATTGTGAATTAAATCATATTTAATTCACTGGAATTATCACTAGCTCATCTCTCAACTAGAACTAGTTAAACTGATTTTAACTCAATTAATTGAGTTAACTAATTACAACTCATAAACAATTGTAACTTGACCCCCTAAAATCATGGGAGAACTCTACATGCTTCCTCTCAGACCCTCAACTAGAATTTCCTAAGCTAACTCAATCATTCTGACTTAGTTAACTAATACAAGTTGTCATGTGATGGAATTACAATTTTTCTTCCAATTTAATTAAGATAAATTCAATCAGAAGCCCCATGGGTGCCATTTATTGTTGTCATTTCAATGCTCCCTCTAAAAAAGAAAGGGATTATTTTCTACCCTGATCCTGCCTCACTGGAACTCTAATTTTCTTCTTTCCAATGCCTACGTCAATATGTCTGCATCCTGCTCTTTCGTGGGAAGGTACTCTAATGACATAATCTACCTCTACACATAATCTCTGAGATGGTGATACCATATATCAATATGTTTGGACCTCTCATGAAAAACTAGATTAATTGAGAGTTTGATGCAACTCTGGTTATCAAAATGTATCACGGTCGGATCCATCTGTCGGCCAAACAAACCAACAAGTATCTTCCTCATCCATATGGCCTCACATGCTTCCTAGTTGGCTTCCATATAATTTTCCTCTGTTGAAATGATTGCAACTGATCTTTGTTTCCTATTGTACTAGGAAACTTTTGTTGATCCTATGTTGAAGATTCCCCCTGATGTGCTCTTCCTGTCGGATGGACTCCTTTCCCAATTTTGCATCGGTGAAGCCTTGAAGCTTCACTCCCTTTGTCTGCTTATACCATAACCCATACTTTGTAGTGCCTCTAAGGTATCTCAACACATGCTTGCCTACCTTCCAAAAGATCTTCGTAGGTTTAACCTTAGCTTGACGAATTTGGTTAACTGTGTAGCATATGTATGGTCATGTGTTCACCAAATACATGAGTGAACCCACAAGTTGCCTGTAAATAGTATCATCCTCCTTCCTCCAATTTCCTGCTAGAGGAGTCTCCATGGGTTTTCTGCCCTCCATGTGGAACTTCCTGAGGATCTCATTGGAATACTTGCCCTAAGATACAAATAATGCAAGAGCCCCATGTCATTCATCTCAAATTCTCTTACAAGATCCTCTTTGCAAGACTTGATGAGTTTCTCATCACCTGTCAGTATCATATCATCGACATAAAGTAAAATAATCAAAAGCTTACCATCAACCACAATATGGTATAGGTTCCCATCTGCTTCACTCTTGGTGAAGCCCAACCCGGTGAAATAGCTGTCAATCCTAGTGTACCAAGCATGAGGTGCTTGCTTCAACCCATGCAATGCTCTCTTGAGTCTTCACACATGTGACTCATTGTCTAAGGTCTCAAAACCTTCTGGTTGCTCAATGTACACCTCTTCCTCAATAACTCCATTGAGAAAGGTTGTCTTTACATCCATCTAATGTATCTGCCATCCCATTTGTGTTGAGCGTGAAAGGATGGATCTAATAGATGAGTACCTTGCAGCTGGTGCAAAAGTCTCAACGTAGTCAATCCCCTCCACCTGATAGAACCCTATTGCCACAAATATGGACTTCTATTTCTCCACACTCTCGTCTGCTTCCTGCTTCACCTTGTAGACCCACCTAGATCCTACAACAAACTTCCCCACTAGTCTTCTGACAAATTCCCATGCATTGTTTTTTATAATGGAGTCATACTCCTCCACCATGGTGTTATCACAAAATTGTACTTTACTAGTTGCTGATCAGACAACTCTATGTAACTGTTTCAAACCAGCTTTTGACTTAAGCTTAGCCTCTTCATTCTGAGAGGGCTCTCTCACAGGAAATTTATGATACTGGTTGATGATAAAGATAGGTGGCTAAATCTATAGAATTTGTATCTTGTTTTTTATGATTGTAGGTTGAAAGAAAACAGGCTTGCTACCATTGAGCTTATGGAGTGAACAATCAGTATTTTCAGTGGAAAGGTTTCTTGAGATGGAAGCTGAGGCAGATAGGAGTCTTTAACAAAGGAAATTCACTCATAAAACATAGGAAAACACAATCATTTCATTACTAAAGGAAGTCAGAGCATAGAGTTATGAATTCTAAGTAATAGAAATGAAATCTACTACAGGTGATAAAACATAAGATGTAGATCAATAAGACATTAAAAACTCCATGAGAATCTTAGGTCTATCAAGAAGAAAATCCCTTTGTATTACTGATATAAGTAAAAATACATAAAGCAGCAGTTTGGTGCAAAAAATCTCCAACCCTTTACTACTTCGATGATTTGCCTTTAAATAAACATTCTTACAGCAAGGATGATCTGCCTGATGGCTAGATTCATCAAATTCTTCCTATGACACCTCATATAACAAAAAAGCATGACTTTTAACAAGAAATTGACAGCTACACCTTACAAAAGACCTTTCCTAATAGGAGACTAACTCTTATTTATTACATATTCTACCTTATCTTTGTGAAACAGTTACATGTCAGTTACAAATAAGCATCACATGCTCAAATGATAGATGATAGGTTCATTACCACCTTTACATATTAAAAACCCTCCTAAACATGTGGAACAAAACCCTATTTTTTAGGAATGCATGAACCTTATCTTCAACGAGAGCTTTAGTTGATGACCTGTCTCCACAACACTTCCTTCAAGTCATAAATATTTAATATTAAGGAACCTTTACATGTCGGAGGAGTCCAGTTGTCCAAAATTGTCATTAAGCTGCTCCAAAACCTTCAAAAATAGCTCGCTACGAAAATAGGACAGTTTCGTAGCGAGCTTTCGTAGCATTGAAGAAGAAGCTTCTACACCCAAAAATTTTGCTCTTTTGTTGTTCCATGGTGTCAACCAAGAAATGACACCTCACCAACATTAAAATCCCTCCTTAAAAACTACAAAACGTGATTTTTGAAGCAAATAGGCTGCTACAGAAATTTTCGTAACATTTTCCTAGCTTTAAGCCTTGGAAACACTACGAAACTGTTAAAAACAGCAGAATTTCCAGATTTCAACACTGTCTCAAAAAAGTGACCTCCAGCTGTAAAAACTTAGTCTTTAGCATGCCATGAACCTTCTAAAACACATTCAAACTCAACTTAATACCCTTGAGGTGTTTCATCTTCATTAATGATTAGTTGAGAAATGGGCTCCTCAACCATAGTCATCTTCAAACCCTTCTTCTCCAACTCTTAATGAATCAATTCTAGTTGTTCTTACAAGTCTTTGACTTGGTATTTTAGTGTCATGTTCTTAGACTGTAAGTGTAGGTTCATTTTTCTGATATGTTTCACCTCTCCTCTCAATGGCTTAGTCCATTTGATTAGTTTTTCTGTGTTGTCCAAGGTCTTAGAGACACTTGTGAATTGATCCTCCCAAATTTCTTTCATTTTCTCAAATTGTACCTTCTGAACCTTGTGCGTCCTTGCGTATTTATTTGAGACTGATATTTCATCATTTTCTAACTTCATCTGCTCCTTAAGGACTTCAATCTTTTTTTTTTCAATGATTTTCTCTTTACCTTTATTTTTCCTGATGACCAGATCTTCTTTTGCAGGTGATGAGAGGTCAATGATGCTTAGTGGTGTCTGGACAGTTTCAGTGACCTTCTGAGCTTCTTTACTGCTTTCCAAGACCTTTTTGGCATGTCTTGTCATTGGTTTTCTAGCTTGAAACATGAATCCTGCATCTTCACCTTCAAACTCTAAATTCTTAGTTGTTTTGGCTTTCTTGAGCTTCTTTCCTACCTCATCTATATCTTCAACTTGGACTATGGGATTTTCTTCAATATCAATAGCATGCAAAATGTCTTCGAAGTTACCCTTAGCCACTATTTGGCTTCTTGTAATCATCTTGCTGCCATGTTTGCTCACTGTTGGCTTTTGTTTTGCAGGTGTAACTTTGGGTGTGTCAGCTTTCTACAATGGCTCTGTCTCCATAATCACTGGCTCAATTTTCTCTGCCACTGAAGGTGATGGGATATCTCTAGGTTTAGGAGTTCTTTTAGGAGTGATGGCATCTATTTCAAAACCAATGATGAACAAAAAATATGACCAGTCTCTGCCTAATCTCTTTAACTCTTCTAATACCAGCAACTTGATTAAACCATGATGAAAGAGTGAGGTTTCATTTCCTTCATATTTAGCTTGAAATTTTTTTGACATTTTAACTAAGATTTTGTATAAGTAAAAAGATAGATCAAGAGACCTCTTACCAACAAAATGTAGTAGAAGACTAAGATGGTAGGAATAAACCATATGATACCTCCCTTCATAGGTGAAGTACTTTTTAATGATTAGAAATAGCTTTGAGAAGTTTTCTTTCATGTAGCTCCTTGGGATGGCATTTGTGAGATCAATCTCACTATGCTCTAGCTTGGTAAATTCCTTACAGTCCTGCATGGTGAACTTGGAGCCTTTGAACCATTGTTCTCCTCCTTTACGGATTCTTGTTGTTGCTACAATGGTATCTAGTGTTACAATGAGTTTCAACATTCCCACCTTTGAAGCTGTACCATTGAAACTGATAACAAAATCCTTAGAAACATGCACATGGCACCCTTGCATTCTTTGGAAAAACTGCAAACACCTTGTTCTTCTGAAAAATTCTAAGACATTCGGGTCTTCATTCAACAAATTCATGTCTGATGGCTCATATCTGAGGCAGTGGCCACCTTTTTTGGTATTCCTCTTTGCAGCCATGGTGATTTTATACCTTCTCTGCAATACTTGATTAGTGACACCTGCAAATTTTGAAAATGCCATCACCCAGCTTGGCTTGGTGAAACAGCTCTCCAGAGCTCAGTAGCATGCAAAGATGAAGCGGAAAATGACAAAAGACTCAATTGGGTAATGTTTCAAAGCTTTGATGACAGCTCATGGCTTAATCATGACTCATACATGCTAAAAATAGTAATAATGACCTCGGTCATGACCTTTGTACCTTGATTTAATCCTAACCGACTTGAATGACATCCACCCTAACACTAATAATCATTGACTGACACCTTGCATCGAATTTTAAAATACAAACATAAAAACCACTTTTCGTAGCGTAGTTAGTTTATTTCTAGGCAGTTTCGCTATGAAAGTATTAGCAGATTCGTAGCGAAAACTGCTTTTTTACTGTGTAATTCACTGCGAAAACAAGAAAAACTGGCTAAAGTAACCTTTTCGAATCAAAATCTTTGGAAATGAAATATTTCAGCAAATGATGACTGATGGAACATGATATGACTTGAATGGGGGTGGGTTTGGACCTTAGGATAGGTTAATATGAAAAATTTAAATTTTTCCTTTACCAACAAATGACAAATGAACTCTATGACCATACCTTTCACAAATGAACCTCTAAGACTATGTCAAATGATTTTTCACTTTTTCTGAGTGATAACAGTGGCTCCACTTGGGATGGTGTGCCTCTATGGTACACCAAAGAACCTATAGTTCTAGTGCTATCCATCTTCTTGAAAACAAAAACTCTGAAAGTTGCCAAGCTTTCCTTCAAACTCTAATGGCCTTCACCTTGGGCTCGAGCTTGATGATTAGCTTGTCTTTATTAGCAGAAAAACATATAAAAATGGAATATGTATGATGGAATGAAAGATCAATATAAATTAAGAGGAATATTGCTTCAAAAACTTGTCATTGATAGGTCGTCCAACACAAGGTTGTCCATCCATCTCCTGCAATATGTAAGTGTTGTTTCCATGAAATGAAACCACTATAAATGGACCTTTCCAGATATTCTCAAACTTACCATGCTTCCCCTTTTCTTCAATCCTGGCCTCCCACTTCAAAACCACATCTTGAATTTGAAAGTTTTCGTCTTTGACCTTCCTGTCAAATGTCTTCATATTCTGTTTTGATATTGATGATTGTTGTTATAGACTTCCTCCCTTTTTTCTTGCAAATCTGTCAATTGATTTATTCTCCTCTGAATTACATTTGGCTCCTCCTCTAATCCTTGCAACAGCTTCATGTCAGGCACTCCCAAGGATGTAGGAAAAATAGCTTCAGCCTCGTATACCAACTCATAAGGTGAAGTTCCAATTGAAATTTTTGTGCACACTCTATCAGCCCACAGAGCATACTTCATCTTCAAATTCCATGACTTCTTACTTTCCTACAGCACTTGCTTAATAATCCTCACAATGCTTTTGTTAGAAGATTCAGCAAGACCATTACCTTGTGGATAATATGCAGTAGAATGCCCAAGTGTAATGTGATATTGATGACAGAAACTAATCAGCCTCTTGGATTTGAATGCATGTGCATTGTCAGTGATGATATTCATAGGGCAGCCAAACCTAGACAATATATTATTCTCCAAAAATGAAATCATAACTGAATCATTTTCTTGACTAGTTGGTATTGCTTCAATCCACTTGGTGAAATAATCAGTTGCTGTCAGGATCCAGCGATGATGACCTGAAGATGATGGATGAATCTCACCAATAAAATCTAGCCCCCACTACTGGAACGATGCCTCAACGTAAATAGGCATCAAGGGTAAAGGAACAAGCTTTTTCTAACCATAAAAAATCTGGCATTCATGGCAGGCATCAATCTTTTTGTAGATATCTTTGAACATAGTAGGCCAATAGTACCCTACTCTGAGAATTTTATTTGTCGTGGCCTTCCAATAATGATGACCTCCAATCTCCTTTGTGAAACTTCTAAATCACTTTCTCTACCTCTTCTTCCAACAAACAATTCAAAATAATACCACATGTATCTTTCCAATACATATTTTTATCAATGATGTAGTACCGCGAGGATTTTAGCTTCACAAACCTTGCCTTAGACTTTGTCAATTCAGCAGAAGCTCTATGATGATGTAAGAAAATAAAATTTCTATGTACCAGTCAGAAAGGATGTACATCTCTTCAATAGGAATTAGCTCTTCATCTTCATCCGATAACTCTGAAATTTCTGCAATTAAATTCATATCAAGACAGTCAAAATTGGACTGTGCCATAAGCTTTGCTAGCCCCTGACCTTTCACCAATTTTGTAGGTCTGATCTCTATATCATATTCCAGCAAGTTAGCTATCCATTTCCCTCTCTTACCATAAGGATCAGCTTGAGTCAAGATGTCTTTCACAACAGCATTAGGAACAAATGCTATGACATGAGAATGTGGAATGTAAATTCTAAAATCTTTGATGGCTTTGAACAAAGCATAGGCCTGCTTCTCTAAGATATTATACTTCAGCTCTGAATTAGCTAAGGTCCTGCTGAAAAATAAAATGGGTTGCTTAGTACCTTTCTATCCTTTCTGCAGCAAAACTACAGCAAATGTAAAAACCAGAAATTCCTTTGAAAAATCTGGGTTGATCAACACTGGTGCTTGAGTGAATGCCTTCTTGATCTCCTCAAATCATTTCTTTTCTTCCACTGTACAATTGATATCAGCTCTTTTCTTCAACATCTTAGTTATGTCTTTGAAAATCTCAACAAAATTGGGGATAAGCCTCCTCACAAAATTCACCCTTCCAAGGAAAGACTAAATTTCCTTCCTACTTCTAGGAAGATCCACTTTCTGAATGGCATTGACCCTGTTTGGATCAATATTAATCCCATATTTAGTAATAATATGCCCTAGTAACTTCCCTGAATTTAGAGCAAAAATAATTTTAGTGGGATTGAGAGAAATTCCAAACCTTCTACATTTCAGCAAAATATTTTCTAGATGCTCCAAATGATCTTCTTCTCTCCTTGAGAAAATTGTTATGTCATCGAGGTAGAAAACCACCAACTTATCCTTCTCTTCAGCAAAGGCAATGCCCATTGCTCTTTGAAAATTCGCTCCTGCATTCATCAAACCAAAGGGAATTTTGGCATACATGAATGTGCCCCATGGTGTGGTAAAGTTAGTTTTCGCTTGATCTTCTAGATGCACTAGTATTTGGTTGTATCTTGAAAAACCATCCAGAATAGACATCCTTTGGGAACCAACAATGTTTTGCAGAATTTGGTCCATCTTTGGGAGAGGGTAGTTTTCCTTCAGAGAGGCTTTGTTCAAGTTTCTAAAGTCAATGCAGATTCTGATTCCTCCACTCTTTTTCCTAACTAGAACTAAGTTTGCAAGCCACTTTGAGAATCTGATTGGAACAATAATTTTTGCATCAAAGAGCTTCTTGATTTCCTTCTCAACCAGAAGCAAGAGAAGTGAATTAATCCTCCTCATCTTCTGTTTGAAAGGATTTTAATTTTCTTTAATAGGAATGGTACGTTGAATAATATTAGCATCATATTCCTTCAAATCAGCATAACTCCATGCAAAAATATCTATGAACCTTTTCATCATCTCAGTATATTTCTGTTTTATGTAAACTGAAAGAAATTTTGAAAGATTGATCATTTTTGGCATTGCTACTGTACCAAGGTTACAACTCTGTACCTCTTCATCATTAGCTTGTATCCTAGGAGTTTTGAACACATCATTCTGGGCAAAAATCTTTTCAAGTGGTGTGAGACCTTTGGGTATAGAATTATTCTTCAGTTGTAACACCTCAGAATTCCCCTTTGTTTTAGCAAGCATGTTTTGTTGGTTTATTTGTGTGAGTTCAAACTCCTCTTTAAATTCTATAAAGTTTTTGACTTGTTGTTCATCCTCAAAAACTTGTCAATGAATTATGTTGTCCGGGATAGCAGGCCTATGATGAAATTCAACCTCATATCTTTCAGTGGAACGTGCAGGAATAATAAATAGACTTGCAGAGACAGTTAGGGAGTCAGCTACTGAGTTTTGATCCCTAGTCTTCACAATAAAGAAATATTCTTGAAAATTCTCTAACATCTCCATGATCAAATTTTTGTATGCTCTCAATCTCACATCCTTGGTTTGATATACACCCTCAACTTGTTTAATAACTAATTCAGAATCTCCACAAACAGAAATATTTTGAGCACCCATTCTTTTCAAAATTTCTAAACCCAAAAATAAAGATTCATACTCAGCCATGTTATTTGTGTAATCAAAGTTCAATTTGTAAGAAAAGAACTTACTTTCATCCTATGGAGTTGTGATCCAAATTCCTGCTCCAACCCCCTCCTTTCATGTTGATCCATCAAAGTCTAACAACCACCAACCTTCTACCTTCTCTTCACTGTCCTACTGATTTTATGTTTGGTGGTTTTCTGCCTGTTGATTTTCTACTTCTTGAATTTCTGCTTCATCAGTCAATTCATTGAAAATTATAGCAGATCCTAATTTAGTATCAACAACGTAGATTGGGAAATTCTAACGTTTTTCCGTACTACTTACCATATAGGCCATCCTTGTTTCTCTGTATAGTCTTCTTTCCTCACCAAAAACAAGAATGGTGGCACAAGTTAGGTCCATCTACATGTTGCCTTTAATATTTGTTGCTCATGATCTAGATATCAACATGCTAAACTTAGGTGGAATGTCCGCTACCACAATTTCCATTACCACTGTCTTTCCAGGGACTTGTGTAAGACCGACAACAACATATTTTATTAAACCAATGCACTGAACTCTTTTTGAATCAAAAGAAAACAAGTCCTTATATGGCCTAGTAATTTCCAATCCCATCCTTTCAATGATTACTTTAGGCGTGACGTTATGAGAGGCCCATGAATCTAACATGGAATTGTGTAATTTCATGTCATGAATTCTAAGGCTGACATAGAAAGGAGGCACCTCTTCATTCTTCTCATCTTCTAATCTTGGTCCTATTAGCCATTAGTAAATTTTTGACTCAGCAAATGATGGCTAAAATTAAGTCCTAAGCCTTCAAGAGATTTTTTCCATGAAAAACTGCTCATTCTTGAAGTCTTCTTGTGCTAATTGAACTTTGCAAGTAATCTTCACTGTTGTTTCATTAAAAAACCAAGTTGAACCTGCTGCCCCCTGCAAGATTTTTCCCTAAAAAAAACCCCTCTGTCTTCATTTCATTCACTCATTTTGACCCTTGTATCCTCCATTTACCTCTGAAAAATCCCCTTAAAACCCTTCATTTTTCCCTTCAAAACTAATAAATATCCTTTATCAGTTTTGAAACCCCCCTTTTCCCTCCTATTGGAACCACTAAAAAGCCCAAAAATCCACCTTTTAGGCTAAAAACCCATTTTCCAAACAAATAGGGCTCAAGCACCTTTCGGCTTAGCCCTAGCCCCCTCATCCTTCATGAAACTACGTGATATAACCAAGCACTTTAAAGACTAAGCCCCTTCACCGCCGCTCCTGGTCACTCATCTCTCCATATGCCCCAGTTTCGCACTCGGCGCTAAGTCCTCTCCTTCCTTCCCGATCCCTTTTTATTTCATATTTTCCTTTCATCATTTGAAAAGCCCGTTGTTCATCTTAGACCATCCATCTAGACAGATCAACAGTCATCGGGCCTCCCCTTTCTTCAAAACCTCATCCCCTTTTTCTATGCCTAGACTCAATCCAGACCGTCCGATCAACTCATCAAACGGCCATCGTGCCCCTTCCCCTTTCCTCCTTCTGCCCAAATCCTGTTATTTATTCAACCTTGCGAATAAATCCTATCTGTCGATCAATGAGATCTGACGATCCCCATCTAACCCGATGACCCAACTTCACGGGGCCTACCGTCCACCACATACAATGCCCGCCAAATCTTACAATGACACCTGTCTTCCACTTTCACTTCCGCTCGTGCAACTTGCTCATCGCATTCAACCTGCACCATCAGATCTGTCCTCCCTCATCCAACGGTCAGGAGCACATATCGCAAATTTTTTGTGCCTGGAGTTTAACACTCCAAAATAATGCAATACCGGCGGTATCGAAAAAGCCACGTGGCAAGCGGTGAATGGAATCACATTGCCTCCAGGCAAAACCATTTACCGCCCGAAGGTCGTGCAATAACCACTCGTGGTATTGCGAAAACCACCTTTTTCCCAGATCATGCAAAATACAGTTTAAACTGCATTTTCACTTGTTTTTCTCCATAGGACTCCTCCGCTTGCATAATCACCCCTCCTCTGCATCGCTCCTTCGCCCCGCCCAGCCTCTAAAATTATTTTAACCTCTAAACGCAGGATTTATCTAAACGTTTATTATATGTTGCAGGTTTCATGGAAAATGAGCTGCAAAGCTATCCCACAGTTATGATAAACTGACCAAGGGCCAAGGATGACAATCCTCAGGCCAGTATTCACATAGAAAAGGGAATCCACAGGGTTCAAAATCATGATTTGACCCCTGCCTCATGATCATTGGTTATACCATGAAACCTTTGACGCACCCATACACCTGTACACTAGAAAACCTAGTAATGAAGGATTAAGGAGTATCAGTGAGCCAATAAAGTTAAATGGTTAATGCATAAAGACTGAAGATCAAAAGAGCTTAACCCGATAGATAAAAATAAAGCACAAATTAAAGACAGATCAATGCTTAAAGCCACAGATGAGGAAAGATCAACAAAGGAGCCTCTGATGCCACATCATCGAGGCTATTACTCCTCAAATTCCACCTGCAGATCTATTTCCACAAAATAATACACAATAATGCACGGTCAGAGATCTTTTGCCAAAAACAGCTCAGAATTTATGATCAACCTACCAAAGCCCCCAAAGTCAACAATAGTGACTTAGGTTGATGGAATTTAATGTAAAATCATTAAAACATAGATGAGCACTTGAAATATTCTCCCTTTGGCCTCCCAAAGGTCAATACACCATTACTTTGTACTAATTGAACAAATGAACCCCTCTTACACTCCACCTCCTCTTTCTTCTATAAATACTTCAGTAGAAGACATTATAGAGGTTGGTCTCTAGATATTTTGTTGCATGTAAATAGCTTTTGAAGTTGTTGTAGCTCTGTTTTTAATTGAAGACACATAAGCTGAGATGAGAAGTTTGAAGCTGTAGAGACCCACTGGACTTGAAGATTGTAACTGGTTTGAACATCAAATACAAATAGCTAATTTATGGGATCTTGGTCTATGTCAATGGTTATGTGTTTCTCACTGTAATTGTAATTTTTTTTTATGTTTTCATTCTGTCCACTTTTCTCTGATAAATAACAGCAAATATAGATTAGGATTTACTTCTGAAGTACCCTAAATCTCACTAAAAATCTCTATCCTTCATGTTTTCTGTTGATTTTTTATTCAAAGATAATTCAATAGAGTATAAATAGTGAAGCATTGGTAAGTCTGTAGTTCCTGAGTACAACTTGAGAGATTGTCTTTGAATGTGCTTGATAATTTTGCTAATTAAAGATTGAGTTAGAGAAGTCTATGGTTAGCCCTGTCCTCTAGTTCCTTCTCCAACAGTTGCTTTGAAAAGTTCCCTTAAGAGTATGTTGAAAGCAGGCTAGTTTCAAAGTACTTACCTGATCTTAGACTACTTTTTGTGTTTATCATGAATGTTTCCCCTTCGAATATGCTGAAAGCAGGCTAAGTTAAAATTCTTTACTTGATCTTAAGCTATTTTGTGTTTTTAAATGTTTTCTCTTGAAAGTACATCAAAAGCAGGCTATTTTAAAAGTACTTACCTGATCTTAGATTACTTTTGTGCCTTTCCTTAAGTGCATGCCAAAAGCAGGATAGTTTCAAAGTACTTACTTGATCTTAGGTTGTTCTTTGTTCCTTCATGTGTTTTATTTCTTTCACTTCATTTCTTATTGTTTCATCCCATAAAATCAACTTAAAGAGATACTTTGACATAGATGACTTGCCCCATGGACCACTCTTGAACCTTGTCGTTTCAATTAAACCCTATTATGACTCCATAGCCCAATGGATTGATGCTTCTCCTTACCTATTTTATCAGTTGAACCATTCTTTCATATACTTACACCTTCACCCTTCATAAAGACTTCCTTCATCTTCATAATATCCTTGCCCAACCAAAACAAACAAAAACTCTATTCTTCATAACTAGCCTAAAATCACATTTCAAGCCTTAAAGATCATATCTTTAAACACATACATAGAGAGATCCCTCTCTGAATCTAGGATGGCTAGATCCTCAGATTCCAAAGCAATTTTGATGTAGACTCTGCAACATTTGTACTTGCCAATCTTGCAAACTACAGAGACCAAACATACTGGCGACCATACTGGGGACCACAGTGAGGAACTTCTGAGTATCCTTAAAAAAAAAACACTTAGTGTTCAGTACAGTATAAGTAACTTTATTCAAGCACTACCAAGCATGTTGGTAATCATGATAAGACTTGTCTGAATCAGTGGAAATCTAAGTACTTCTTAGGATTCTAACAAGACCCCTATCAAACCTTGAAGAAATCAGCTAAGTAAGCCATCGAGTAAACTTTTGTTATCTCATCACCGTAGCTAAGTGATGAAACAGATTTAGGACACTCTCATTAACCACAGGACTGTAAAAACTCAGAAAACCCAAAAATATTTCAGATTGGTATTCAAACCAATTAATGGTGGTGGACCATAAAACATTTTACCTTCTAAAGCTAAAAATTTCCACCTGGTGACTCCACAATCCTGAATAGACCTAAAGACTCCACTGGGAAACCCTTTACTATTATAACTTTGAGGATTAATTTTTCTTGGTAAAATATCAGTTAGCTTACTAAAGATTGCCATACTTAGTTAAACTTTTCTTATCATTGGGTCAGAAAAACATGGCATAGTGGCTCCTAGAAGAATTCATACTAGAGCCTATCCCAACCCAAATCCTCTTGAGATAGTTGATAATCCAGAAAGTATACTTAGGAAATCCCCTAAGTCTAAAACTTCAACTATTGTTAGGCCAGTCCATAGAGCTAATTATGTTCCTGAAAACCTTATAGCTCTACAAGATTCAAAAGTTGACTTAAGAAACCCATTAAGAACTAGGTCACTTGATGATATAAATCAGATAGACTTTGAGCTTTCACACTCACCCCAACATAGTGGGGAAATCACTGTTAGCAGAGAAACCACTCCACCCAATTTACATTTTCTTCATAATTTTGGTTTCTCTCATCCAAGATCTGCTCAACAGTCTCTTGCTGATCCATCCACTTCTGTTATCCATACACCCACTGTTCAAACTACCCCATTCCATCAACCCCCTCCTTACATCCTCCACCTATAAACCCCCCACTTTTTCCACAACCTCCTATCATGGCAACATGGTATTCCCCTCTAGTCCTTCCTTTACCTTTAGTTAATCTACCACAAGACTATCAGTCCAAGATACCATTATATGATGCCAGTGGTGCAACTACTTCTTCACAACATGTGGATAAGATGAATGACTATTCTGACAGAAATGAGATTGATGATGAAAATGGCAAACTCAGATTGTTTTCTCAAAGCTTAGGGAGAGAAGCAAGAAAATGGTTCAAAGGCTTAACCCCTCACAGTATTAATAATCTTCAAGCTCTCCATCAGTCATTCCTAAACAAATGGGAAGTTAGAAAAAACCCTCTCCAAATACTTTCAGATTACAACAACCTCAAAAGAAACACTGGGGAAAGTGTTCAAAATTATTGCACTAGATTCAATAGTGTTTATAATGCCCTACCCCCATAATTGAAACCTCCTCAAGGCTCAGCCTTGGCCAAATTTCCTGAAGGATTTGACCCTGAAATGGCCTATCAGCTAAGAAAAAGAGACCCCTTGACTTTAGAAGACATGCAGAAGGGAGCTCTAGCTGTAGAAGTGAATCTGAATGAGAAAAGAGCTAGGATGAGGAATGAAAAGAAAGTATCATTTAGGGAGGAAAGTTCACCCTCCACATCTAGCTCAAAAATGGAAAGAATGATGAAGAAAATGAGCATACTTGAGAGAGCAAAATCTAGAGAAAATCAATCAGCTCCCCAAAATAGAAATCAATCTCAAAATCAAAATCAAAACTTTAGGAAAAATCAACCTCAAAACAAACAAGGAGAGGATGATCAATAGATCAGACCTCCTTTCCAAGAAAATTATGTTGATGAGGATGAACAAACCAATGAACAAACAGAGGATGACAACATGAATATGTTGGGAGTAGCTAACGAGGATTCTAATTTCATTTATGAAGGAAAACAAGGTCTATATACACCTTATGATGACAGAAGACCACAAACTGATTATTACGAACAATACTCTGAAAATGCCATCATAGGGTCACCTAAAAAATATGACCTCAGAAGCAGATGGAATCAAGAACCTCCCAAGAACAAAACCTCTGATAAATCTACCAAAAACAGCCTTGAAAATACACCCAAAAAGGCAGTTGAAAATCACAAAACAGTGGTTGTAAATTCTGATTTAAACAAAAGACAAAACACTCAATCCAATGAAAAACAGAGTGTTAAACTCAATAGCACTAACACCTCAGCTAATGCTCCTAAAAAAACCATTCTAACTGCTGTAAATAACAAAAATCAGCAAGTTGATTTTGCTGATGAAATAGTGACTAAAAAGGCTGAACTAAACATGTTGAAAAACCAGATCCCCTTCAGCCTAGAGAATGAAATATCCAAAATCAAAATCTCTGTCCCACTCACTGAACTAGTCACTCAAAATGTATATAGAGCTCAAATTTTGAAGGCTTTGAACATAGAAGATGTTCATGACACAGTCAACTTAAACGATGATACCCCAGAGCTCATTTTTGGACCAAAAATTGAAGGAAAGTTTCAAGAAGGAACAACCCCTCCTTTCTATATCAGTTTAAACATTCATGACAATATCTTACACAATGTCATTCTTGACTCAGGAGCGTCACACAACCTCATGCCTAAGGTTATAATGGAAAGATTAGGCTTAGAGGTAACTAGACCCTACAAAGATTTATATTCCTTTGATTCAAGTAGGGTGAGATGCCTAGGCCTAATAAAGGATCTGTGTGTTAACTTAGCCCAAATACCAGCCAAAATTTTAGTGATGGACATTGTAGTGGCTGATATACCCCCCAAATACGACATGCTCCTTTCAAGATCCTGGGATGCTAAGTTACAAGGTACTATGCAAATGGATATGACTTATGCCACCATCCCTGTCTTCAGTCAACCTAGAAGACTCTATAGGGAAACACACATGAAATACATGGTGAGTAACCAAGAAAGACCAGAGAATTCTCCTCTCTATTCCATCCACACTGACCTTGACTCTTTCATTCTTTTTAATGATGATATTTATAAATAGCAATAGCTAATCAACGAAAAAACATTAAATGTTGTAATCATTTCACATTCAAACATAGTTGCAGTCATGGATGAAGGGGGAAATAGAGAGGAAATTAAAAAACAGTCTGTTGATTTAGGAATTCACAGCAAATAGATTAGAGATCTTGAGGTCCACAACAGTCGGAAGCATAAAACAGATCATGAAAATCAAGAAGTAAAACCTCAAAACATTGAAAACTTTGAGGAACAACACTCAGGAAAACGTAGTGCAGACCCTTATATAGAACAGAATGGCAAAGAAGAAAAAGAGGACAACAATGAAATAAATCTCAAATCTGAATACATTTCTCTTTGGAACATGAATTTTGATGGGTCTTGCACTAAAAATGATGCAGGTGCAGGCATATGGTTACATAACACTGGAAGCAATCATGCTGAGGGGAATTCCTACAAATTAAACTTTCAATGTACCAACAACATAGCTGAGTATGAATCTCTCCTTTTAGGCCTGCATTTATTGAAAAAATTAGGGGCCAAAAGGATAAAAGTTCATGGGGATTCTAAGTTGTTTATTAGGCAAGTAAATGGGCAATATAATGCTAATCATCCCAGACTTAAAGCCTATAGAGATGATGTCATGGACTTGTTAAGATCTTTTGATTAATTCCATCTTATCTTTGTCCCAAGAAACCAAAATTTCCTTGCCAATAATTTAGCCTTTGCTGCTAGAACTTGTCTTACACATTATGAAACCAAGCAATGCACCATCCAAGTCAAATTTAGAACAGATGTCCCAGACAACAAAAAATACTGGCAAGTTTTTGAGGGAGATAAACAAATAGAAGACTTCCTACAGTCCAAAAATGAATTCGAAACAACAAACTCAGATTCAGATTTTGATGAAAATTGTTTTATTGAAGAAAACCCACTTACTAGAGAAGAAAAGTCTCCCAATATTGCTGAAATAAATCTATTAACCTATGAGCCCAATCATGAAACAGAGAATAGCATAGATTTAGAAAATGAAGACTTAAAAGTGCTACAATCTAAAGAACAAAGCTTGCCAAAAGGACTGGTCCCTTTAGAAGAACTATTTGACTTGAATGATGTGGCCAAAAAGCCAACACTGGAACCAACAGAATTTGAAGTGGAAGAATGCAATATAGACAGTGAAGAAAAGCCCAAAATGATTAAACTATCTAAAACTTTGCCAGCTCACATTAAACTGAAATATATTGAGTTGTTCAATGAATTTTCTGATGTGTTTGCATGGAGCTATGAAGATCTGAAATCATATGATACAGAAATAATTCAGCATAAGATACCCCTCAAATAAAACCAGAAACCTTTTAAACAAAAATTGCGCAGAATCAACCATGTCCAATTACTCTAGTAGAGAAAGAAATCAAAAAAATGTATGGAGCTGGAATTATTGTCCCTGTTAGATACTCAGAGTGGGTGTCTAATCTTGTGTCAATTAGGAAGAAAACAGGAGAGATAAGGCTTTGTATTGATTTTAGAAACTTAAACAAAGCCTCACTAAAGGACAACTATCCTTTGCCCAAAATGGATCATATTTTACAAAAGGTAGTTGGTTCCAAAAGAATTTCTTTGCTAGATGGCTTCTCAGGTTACAATCAAATTTTGGTACATCCTGATGATCAACTTAAAACAGCCTTTACTACACCCTCGGGTACTTTCATGTATTTGAAAATGCCTTTTGGTTTGATGAATGTTGGTGCCACATTTCAGAGAGCCGTGGATATTGTATTTTCGAAAGAAATAGGTTACTTCATTATAATTTACCTTGATGATATAACTGTTTATTCTAAAACAAATGAAGAACACCTAATACATTTGAGAAAAGTCTTCGAAAAATGCAGAAAATTTGGACTGTCCTTGAATCTAAAGAAAAATTTGTTTGGTCTCCAAGAAGGTAAAATTCTTGGGCATATCATATCAGAAGAAGGAATAAGGATAGACCCACAGAGGATTGATGGCATATTGCAAATCGGCCATCCCAGAAACATCAAGGAACTTCAATCCTTTATTGGAAAGATAAATTTCTTGAGAAGTTTCATACCCAATTTAGCTGAACTCCTTAGAAACATAACAAACATGCTTAAAAAGGAAGAAGGAGTTAAATGGACCTTAGAAGCAAAGAAGTCATTTGAACTGGTAAAACAAGCACTCACCAAAACACCAGTTCTTATCAGTCCGGATTTTTCCAAAGATTTCTTCATTTTTTCATTTGCATCAGAACACACAGTAGCTACTGTCCTATTACCGAAAATTTTGAATGGACAAGAGCAACCCGTTGCATTTTTTAGCAAGGCATTAAGAGATGCACCTCTGAAGTACAACATAATGGAAAAACAAGCCTTTGCCTTGGTAAAAGCCTTAAAAGACTTCATAGTTTACATTCTGCACTCCCACATCATAGCATTTGTGCCTCATTCAGTGGTGAAAGACATATTGACCCAAGATCCAGATGGCAAAAGAGGAAAGTGGATTGTTGTAATTTTAGAGTATGATTTAGAAATCAAGTCCACTAAACTCATAAAAGGTCAAGGACTAGAAAAACTGATGGCTGAATCTAACTTCCAAGCTCTTGATATAAACATGTTCAATGCATTAGATGAACAGGAGGAGTGTTTAACTCCAATTATTGAATATCATTTTCTGAATTCATCTTGGTATGCTGATATTGTGTATGTTTTGCTCAATCTTAATGTTCCTCCTGGTTTGTCTAAAACAAAGGCAATATTTTTAAAGCTGAAAGCTGTAAATTACTACATTTTGAATAAATGTTTATATTGTAAAAATGCTAGTGGGTTATTGCTTAAATGTTTGCTTGAGAATGATGCAGATAAGATCAAGCCTGAGTTTCATGAAGGAGAATGTGGAGGCCACCTCTACTGGAAATCAACTGCTAATAAAATCCTTAGAGCTGGTTATTACTGGCCCACTCTCTTTCAAGATGTCCATAAGATGATTATTGTCTGTCACAAATGTCAAATCTTTGAAGGCAAAAGAAAATTTCTTCCCTTACCTCTGCAACCAATCACTGTTGAAGCTCTTTTTCAACAGTGGGGTCTAGACTTCATTGGGGAAATCCATCCTCCCTCATCCGCCTAACATAGATGGATCCTCATAGCAACAGACTATGTTACCAAGTGGATAGAAGCCATCCCATCTAGGAATGCCACAGACTCAGTCATCATCTCATTCCTTGAAACCATATACTGTCTAGATTTGGCTGCCTTAGAAAGATCATAACTGATAATGTTGCTGCATTTGGGTCTAAAAATATGGTAGAATTCTGTCATAAGTATCAGATCATATTGGGTCATTCCACAGCTTATTACCCTCAAGGTAATGGACTGACAGAATCATCAAATAAAATTCTGGTAAACATTACCAAGAAGTTGTTGGAAGATAACAAGAAATCATGGCATAATAAGCTAGTACATGCTTTATGGGCAGACAGATTGATAGTGAAAAAGTCAATTGGAATGTCTCCCTACCAGCGGGTTTATGGGAATGATGCAATATTTCCAACCAGTTTAGGAGTGTCAGTCATGAAGCTGATCCAAGAAATGCAGTCTGAAGATAATGATGTAACAAGAAGAATAAATCAGACTATACATTTACAGCAAACCAGAGAGGAAGTATATATTAGAGCACAACAACTACAAGAAAACATCAAGAAGTTGTTTAACGAAAGAACTAAGGCAAGTGATTTCAAAATTGGCGATAAGGTTTTGAAATGGGATTCAAGAAGAGAAGATAAGGGCAAACATGGAAATTTTGATAACTTATGGCAGGGCCCTTATCTTATCCAAGCTGCTATTGGAAACAATGCATTTTTTCTGCAAGAGTTGGATGGAGCTAAATACTTTGGAGGTCTTATTAATGGCAGGGTTCTCAAACATTATTTCTGCTGACTGATATTTTACTTTCAAAGCTTTTTATCCATTGAATATAACATTGTTTTTCAATTTGAAGAAAGAGAAAAGACAAAAACAACAGAAAAAGAAAAAGAGAGCAAAAATCAAACAAGAAAGGTACAGCCCCATACCAAAAAGAGAAAATATGAAAGTGTGCAAGCTTAAATTCCACTACAAAAACAAAACTTTGCTATTTTAGTCATACAGCCTAATCATGACTAAGATAGATTTTAATTTTTTTTGCTGAAAGGTTAGTAAAGAAGATTTTCTAAACTATTTAATCTTGGCTTATCAAGAGATTAGACTAGGATAGAAAACAATGGTTCAAACAAACTCAAAATCTAAAACAAGGAAAAAGAAAAGATCAGCTCAAAAAATATCAAAATCGGAGCTGCAAAAATATTTAAGGATGTTTTAAACTTTTCAGATCTTAAGCCTTCACAATTTTCTTTTAAATTTCTGAAAAATAAATTCTGTGTGCAGCTTGTCTTTATGCCATAGACCCACAACAAATCAGACATCCTAATCCTAGTTTGGTTGTGTTTAAATTTCTGTTTTAGAAAATAGGGAATAAAATCTGCCAGACAGTCTAATCCTGGCAGATAGTAGCTTAGGTAGAGAATTTATGAGTTCGACAGTCTAATCTGAACTCATGGAAGAAATAAGGGTAGACTTAGATTAGTTTTTCCTGTTTTCAAAAAATTAAAATTTAAAAAAAAAATATATATATATATATATATATATATATATATATATATATAGATATGTATGTATGTATGTATGTATGTATGTATGTATGTATGTATGTATGTATGTATGTATGTATGTATGTATGTAATGATGATGTTCAAGGTCTGCAAGTCCAAGTGCACCTGCTAAAGGAAAAAAAAATGTTAGGAAGTAGGTTGTGTAGGTATTTGTTGGGTAATAACTCTATTTGATATAAATACTGATCATCTTTCAAGGCTGCATGATCAAAGAAGAAATGGTTGTCAATGGATAAAGGCACAGGTCTACATCCTAGAGATCAAATTATGAAGATTCTTGACACCTCCAAGGAGCTGCCATCCCCAAGTGGAGCCACTGTTAGCCATCAATAAATTTTTGATTGAGCAAATGATGGCTAAAAATAAGTCCTAAGCCTTCAAGAGATTGTTTCCATGAAAAACTGCTCATTCTTGAAGTCTTCTTGTGCTGATTGAACTTTGCAAGTAATCTTCACTATTGTTTCATTAAAAAACCAAGTTGAACCTGCTGCCCCCTGCAAGATTTTTCCCTAAAAAACACCCCTCTGTCTTCATTTCATTCACTCATTTTGACCCTTGTATCCTCCATTTACCTCTGAAAATCCCCCTTAAAAACCCTTCATTTTTCCCTTCAAAACTAATAAACTTTCTTTATTAGTTTTGAAACCCCTCTTTTCGCTCCTATCGAAACCCCTAAAAAGACCAAAAACCCAAATTTTAGGCTAAAAACCCATTTTCCAAACAAACAGGGCTCAAGCGCCTTTCGGCTTAGCCCTAGCCCCCTCATCCTTCATGAAACCACATGATATAACCAAGCGCTTTAAAGACTAAGCCCCTTCACTGTTGCTCTTGGTCACTCATCTCTCCATATGCCCCAGTTTCGCACTCGGCGCTAAGCCCTCTCCTTCCCTCCCGATCCCTTTTTCTTTCATATTTTCCTTTCATCATTTGAAAAGCCCGTTGTTCATCTTGGGCCGTCAATCTAGACAGATCAATGGTCTTCGGGCCTCCCCTTTCTTCAAAACTGCATCCCCTTTTTCTATGCCTAGACTCACTCCAGACCATCCGATCAACTCAGCAAACGGCCATCGCGATCCTTCCCCTTTCCTCCTTCTGCCCAAATCATGTTATTTATTCAACCTTGCGAATAAATCTTATCCATCGATCCATGAGATCTGACGGTCCCCATCTAACCTGATGACCCAACTTCACCAGGCCTACCATCCACCACATACAATGCCCACCCAATCTTACAATGACACCTGTCTTCCACTTTCACTTCCGCCTGTGCAACTTGCTCATCGCATTCAACCCACACTGTCAGATTCTTCCTCCCTCATCCAACGGTCAGGAGTGCATATCGCGAAATTTATGCTCCCAGATTTTAACACTCCAAAATAATGCGATATCGGCAATATCGAAAAAACCATGTGGTGAGTGGTGAATGGAATCACATTGCCTCCGGGAAAACCATTTACCGCTCGAAGGTCATGCGATAACCACTCGTGATATTGCGAAAACCGTTTTTTGCCCAGATCGTGCCAAATACAGTTTAAACTGCATTTTCGCCTGTTTTTCTCCATAGGACTCCTCCGCTTGCATAATCACCCCTCCTCTACATCACTCCTCTGCCCCGCCCAGCCTCTGAAAGCAGTTTAACCTCTAAACGCAAGATTTATCTAAATGTTTGTTTTACGTTATAGGTTTCATGGAAAATGAGCTGCAAATCCATCCCACAGTAATGATAAACTGACCAAGGGCCAAGGATGACGATCCTTAGGCCAGTATTCACGTAGAAAAGGGAATCCACAGGGTTCAAAATCATGATTTGACCTATGCCTCATCATCATTGGTTATACCAAGAAACCCTCTATGCGCCCATACACCTGTAAACTAGCAAACCCAGTAATGAAGGATTAAGGAGTATCAATGAGCCAATAAAGTTAAAGGGTTAATGCATAAAGACTGAAGATCAAAAGAGCTTAACCCGTTAGATAAAAATAAAGCACAGATTAAAGACAGATCAATGCTTAAATCCACAGAAGAGGATAGATCAACAAAGGAGCCTCTATATGCCACATCATCGAGGCTATTACTCCTCAAATTCCACCTGCAGATCTATCTCCACAAAAGAATACACAATGAATGCACGGTCAGAGATCTTTTGCCAAAAACAGCTCAGAATTTATGATCAGCCTACCAAAGCCCCCAAAGTCAACAATAGTGACTTAGGTTGATGGAATTTAATGTAAAATCTTTAAAACAGAGACGAGCACTTGAAATATTCTCCCTTTGGCCTCCCAAAGGTCAATACACCATTACTCTATATTAATTGAACAAATGAACCCCTCTTACACTCCACCTCCTCTTTCTTCTATAAATACTTCAGTAGAAGAAATTATAGAGGTTGGTCTCTGGATATTTTGTTGCATGTAAATAGCTTTTGAAGTTGTTGTAGCTCTGTTTGTAATTGAAGACACATAAGCTGAGATGAGAAGTTTGAAGCTGTAAAGACCCACTGGACTTGAAGATTGTAACTGGTTTGAACATCAAATACAAATAGATGATTTATGGGATCCTGATCTATGTCAATGGTGATGTGTTTCTCACTGTAATTGTCATTTTTATTTATTTTTTCATTCTGTCCACTTTTCTCTGATAAAGAACATCAAATATAGATTAGGATTTACTTCTGAAGTACCCTAAATCTCACTAAAAATCTTTATCCTTCATGTTTTCTGCTTATTATTTATTCAAAGATAATTCAATAGAGTATAACTAGTGAAGTGTTGGTAAGTCTGTAGTTCCTGAGTACAACTTGAGATATTGTCTTTGAATGTCCTTGATAAGTTTGCTAATTAAATATTGAGTTAGAGAAGTCTATGGGTAGCCCTGTCCTTTGGTTCCTTCTCCAACAGTTGCTTTGAAAAGTTCCCTTAAGAGTATGTTGAAAGCAGGCTAGTTTCAAAGTACTTACCTGATCTTAGACTACTTTTTGTGTTTATCATGAATGTTTCCCCTTCGAATATGCTGAAAGCAGGCTAAGTTAAAAGTCTTTACTTGATCTTAAGCTATTCTGTGTTTTTAAATGTTTTCTCCTGAAAGTACATCAAAAGCAGGCTAGTTTAAAAGTACTTACCTGATCTTAGATTACTTTTGTGTCTTTCCTTAAGTGCATGCCAAAAGCAGGATAGTTTCAAAGTACTTACTTTATCTTAGGTTGTTCTTTGTTCCTTCATGTGTTTTATTTCTTTCACTTCATTTCTTATTGTTTCATCCCATAAAATCAACTTAAAGAGATCCTTTGACATAGATGACTTGCCCCATGGACCACTCTTGAACCTTGCTATTTCAATTAAACCTTATTATGACTCCATAGCCCAATGGATTGATGCTGCTCCTTGCCTATCTTATCAGCTGAACCATTCTTTCATATACTTACACCTTCACCCTTCATAAATACTTCCTTCATCTTCATAATATCTTTGCCCAACCAAAACAAACAAAAACTTTTTTCTTCATAACTAGCCTAAAATCACACTTCAAGCCTTAAAGATCATATCTTTAAACACATACATAGAGAGATCCCCCTCTAACTCTAGGATGGCTAGGTCCTCAAATTCCAAGGCGGTTTTGATGTAGGCTCTGCAGCATTTGTACTTGCCAATATTGCAAACTACAGAGACCTAACAGGTCCCAATTATATGGTTGGATGATCTTTTTTAACATTAAGGATGTCAGCAGCTCCTGGTTGGGAATTCATCATTTTTACAATTTTACTTCTGTATTCATTTACCTTAAGAGTTTCTCCAAAAGGAACTGGAATTTTGATCTTGGAGATCTCATTCTCCAAACTAAAAACAGAAGCAGATTTTTCAGCCTCTTTGACAAGAGGAGGAGGTGGTGGATCTTTTCTAACCTCGACAACTTTATGGGGCATCTTTCTTGGGTTCTATTTTGTTTGCAGTAATTGGAACATTTTTGTTTTTGAGGTTATATTGTTTCTGCATTTCAAATATTGCATGTCGATATCCTTTAAGATAATCAGATGGTTCCTCACCCTTGTTTATATCATGATCTAACTCATCATGTTCCTCCTTAGTCAAAAACATTCCAGACATGTTTTCATCCAAGCAATGAATAGAGTCTTCTGCTATTTCAGGCTAATCTTCTTCATCAACTAAGTTTTGTTGAAAACGAGGCCTTACTTGAGGGTCAGGCTGATTTCTCTTTTTCCCTTGGTCTCTATTGGTTTTGAGGTCTTCTGAACTGAAGATTTATAAACTGAGGTTCATGTTGTGCAGTAGGAGTAGAGGCATTCCCAAGGGCAAGCCTATCCATTAGTTTTTCCAATGTCTTCATCATGGAGTCAAATTTATCATCTGAGGTGGAAGTCTTATCTTCTTCTTTCAATTTTTTATTTCCCATATTGGACTTTTTAGCACCTATCATATTGACCTCCATCTTCACAGCATCATTTTTCATTTTAGCTAGTGAAGGAGATTCTCTTTCTCTGAGCAGGATAGAAAAGTCATAGTCAAAAGCCTCAGCATATCTCATATGAGCTGCTCCTGGTGGAGGATTTAGATGTGCAGGGATGGAGTCATAAACTTCATTAAATATATTTGACAAATTTTGAACAGCTTCATCAATAGCTATTTTCAAACTATTGTACTCAGTGAGGGCTTGTACAGGGTTGTTCTATTTCCCTGCTTTCTCAAGAAGTTATCTTCACATTCATTCCAATTATGCAGGCTTCCTAGTGTAAGGGCTTTGAACTGTAGAAATTATATGCACTAAGCATGCATATGTCCTTTATTCACCTGATCTCACACTATTTAACTTTATGCAAAATACTGAATCAATTCCACTTGTTAATGTTTTGCGGAAAAATTAATTGCACACACATGTGAAGCATAAACAAAATAAATCAAACGCACATAACACAGTTTTTAACCAGGAAAGCCTAAAGCTGAAAACCCCAACTATATATTATGTATCATGGAATCATATGACAATCCTCATACAAAGATTATCAAGCTCTTAGTACAGTACAAACGTCATACACTAATCAGGACCAATCTTGCAAATCCATACACCGACCTTTGCCTCCTGCTAGCCTACCTCCACTGCGCAATCCCTGCAAAATAATAGCTCTGAATCAATTCGAATTACTCTTGCCTTGACTGTGCAATCCTCATTGGCAACTCCAATGTGTGTGTGATGCAATCAATGCATCACTATAGTCACAACAGATAGTCCATCTTGCCCTTTCACCTATCTCTCCACTGGGTCTCCACTAAAACAGCCATGCACTGTAGTTAATTGTTGTATTGTTCAGTTGATTAATGAGTTATTATTTGTGAATTAATTAACTAATTAATTCACTCCACTCTCACTAGTGCATCATTCAGTTAGACTAGATACAACTAGCTCAACTGAGTCTAACTGAGTTAAACTAAATACAACTCCATAACTACTTATTCCAACTGTGTCATAACTTTGCCACTTGAGTTCTAATTGAGTCCTCCATGCATTAGCTCCAGTAAACCCTTGGGTATTGCGTAATTCCCTCAGTCCACTGATGTTTCACATCTGTGCACTGAAACAAAGTGCTCCAAGAGAATAAGTTGTTGTTTAATGTCTGATTATTATTAAGAGCTAATAATAATCGACATGCATCTATTTTTAGATCAGCGATATATAAGTAGACTTTGCCCAATATTCTAAAAATAGAATTTCATCTATTTTTCCAACTTGATCAACCATCCACAAATAGCATCCTGCAACTTCTGAAATATGATCATTATGTCTAAAAATAGACTTGAGCCAAAAATAGCCTGCGGGCCCACTTAGTGAAGGTGACTCTTTTCACTAAGCTCATCATCTTGTTGAATCTCAACACTCCCTCTCAACAAGATAGGGATTATCCTTCACCCCGATCCTGCTTCTATGGTATTTGAATTTGCTTTTGGTGAGCACCTTCATCAGAATATCTGCATCCTGATCCTCCGTAGGAATGTACTGAGGCAACATGATCTTCTGTTGCACACAATCTCTGATATGATGATACCGGATATCAATATGTTTAGATCTATCATGAAACACAGGATTAACCGAGAGTTTAATGCAACTCTGATTATCACAATGTATCTTTTATAGGATCTAAATGTGAGCAGGCAAACCCCAGCAGAAGATCTTCCTCATCAGGATAGCCTCACCTTGACTTGACTGTGATCTGTCTGTTCAGTGGGCCAGTGCCACCGGATCTTTCATTTCTTTGTGTGTATAAGAAAATGTTGCTGAATCAAATCTTGAAAACCTCTGATGTATTTTCTTGATGAGGCTCTGCCAGTCACATCGTGGCTCGCCACAACTTCACCTCACTCCGTCTATGCTTTTATAAACCATACTTGAATGTACCCTTGAATATATAAGCCTTCTTTTTTTTTTAAAAGAACTTGGTGATACAACCATCACGAAGGCGGTTCCTGCTGTATATGTCCGGTCTTGTATTGACTAAATACATGAGCGGAACCACCATTATGGATAAATAGTGGCATCCTACCTCTGGATGTAGCATCCTCTTTCTTCAATTTCCTAGAAGAGGTGTCGATAGGCTTGCGGCCTTGCATGTGAAACTTCTCCAGTATCTCCCAGGCATACTTGCCTTGAGACACAAACAGTTCACCTTCCCGCTGCCATATTTCCAATCCAAGGAAATAATGAAGGAGGCCCAAATCCTTCATCTCAAACTCCTTTGCAAGATATGCCTTGCATGAGTGTATCAACTACTCATCACCTGTTAGTATTAAATCATTAGCTTAAAGTACAATGATTAAAAGCTTACCCTCCACCACTATCTGGTACAGGTTTGCATCCGCCTCACTCTTAGTGAAGCCAAGTCCAATGAAATAGCTGTCGATCTGAGTGTACCAAGCATGGGGTGCTTGTTTCAGCCCATACAACGCTCTTTTGAGCCTGCACACATGCGACTCGCTGTTGAAGATTTCAAATCCTTCAAGCTGCTCAATGTACACCTCTTCCTCAATGATCCCATTAAGGAACGCAGTCTTCACATCCATCTAATGAATGTTCCAACCCATCTGCGCTGAGAGAGCAAGGATGGTCTGTATGGAAGAATACTGTGCGACAGTTGCAAAGGTTTCTTCATAGTCAATCCCCTCGATCTGTGAGAAGCCCCAAGCGGAAAATCTTGCCTTATACTTCTCGACGCTCCCATCAGCAGCTTGCTTTACCTTGTAGATCCATCTTGATCCTACAAACGATTTTCCCACCGGCCTTGGAACAATCTCCCAAGCATTGTTTTTGACAATGGAATCATACTCCTCCACCATGGCATCTACCCATGTGGGCTCCTGCACTGCTTCTTCAAAAGAAGATGGCTCTGTCACGATACACTTGCTCATAAGAGCCATGTATCCAGTAAATCGGTCAGTTGACTGTCTCTATCTACGTTGTGATGTAGGGACTCCTACATTCTGTGCTGCATCAAGCTTTACTCTCTACACTTCTGTGGTACACTTTTTGCCTTGTCTAATGCTTGGTTCTGCAGGAGTGGACTCCTCTACTCCATGAATCTCCTCCTGTGGTTGATCCACAACTAGAGGCTCATCTTTTGGAACAATAAGTTTCTCCTCTGCATGTAAGTGTAGCTCCCTCTCAAGCGACAACTTCATGGCTTTCACCTCATTGAATTTTATATCCTGTTGCACAACATTCATCCGACTATCTGGAAAATACACACAATAATTATGGGGTGTTTCTGTGTACCCCACAAATATCCCAACTTCTGTAGTTGGCTCCAGCTTCTTCCTGGCGTCCTTTGTCACATGAATGTAAACAGGTGAGCCAAAAATCTTCAAATGAGAAATATCAGGCTTCTTACCAGAAAATTCTTCTTCATGTGTACTCATGCCAAGTACTCTATGAGGACAACGGTTTTGCACATAAACCACAATGTTGCATGCTTTCGCCCACAAGTGCATCGGTAGGCCCTGGTCATGCAACATCGCTCGTGCAGCACCCACGATCATTCTATTCTTCCTCTCCGTGACCCCATTCTGTTGTGGGTTATGAGGTGCTATGATTTCTCTTCGAATTCCTTCTTTGCTATAGAAGTCTTTGAATTCACCCGAGATGTATTCACCACCATTATCACTCCGTAGAGCTTTCACATGCTTCCCCGACTCCTTCTCCACCAATGCCTTGAACTCACAGAACTTTGAGAACGTTTCACTCTTCTTCTGAATGAAGAAGATCCAGCATCTATGAGAATATTCATCAAAAAATATAACATAATACCTGTGTTTTTTTGTTGAAGCAACCGAGAAAGGTCCACACACGTCTGTGTGAATTCTCTCCATGATCACCGAAGCATGGTTCTCCTTCTCATGAAAGGTGGTCTTCACAAACTTACTGATAGTACATCCCTTGCACTGATATGACTGTGCAAGAGTACCCTTGGGAAGTCCAGTATAAATCTTCTACAAAATCTTCAAAGCGCCATGGTGAAGATGGCCCAATCTCCTGTGCCATAATTCGCCCTCATCCCGGCTCACCACTTCTTCTACTTTTCCCACCATTGCAATGAAGCCATCTACCTCCAGCTTGTAGATATTCTTAATTCGAACCCCTATATTCTTGGTTTGACCCATTGTTTTATGTCGAAGGGAGGATTTTCCCTCACTGAAAACAACATCATAACCTTTGTCTTCCAGCATTGCGACTGAGACCAAGTTCTTCTTTAGACCTGGAACATGCATGACATTCTTCAACAAGAATGGATTAACAGGATCCCTCTCAAAGGTAATGGTACCAATTCCATTCGCACTGTACTAACCATCGTCGCCCATTTCTATATGCATCTGGAGGTCCTTCTCCTCCAAGTCACTAAAAAACTCTTTGTCTCCCGTCATATGGAAAGATGCACCACTATCAAGATACCACACCAATCCCATACATCTTGAAACTAAGCATGCGATCAAAGAGAAATTAAGTTCAAATTGCAAGGCTAAGGCCTCTCCAGCTGCAGATCCAGCAACCTTCTTGTTCTTCTTCTTCTGTGGACAGTTAGTGGTGAAATGCCCATGTTCGTGACAGTGAAAACACTTCACTTTGGACAAATACTGCTTCTTGACTTTAGCTTCAGATTTTGAAGGATGTTTCTTCCCCTTCCCTTTCCTTGCTTTGGTAGCCAAAGCGTAATTCTATTCATCTTCATTCTTCGATGAAGATCCATCCCTGGTACCCTGCCTTATCTCCTCCTGCACAAGATCCGACCAAAGTCGCTCCCATCTCGACAGTTTCTCCCGTCCATTGACAGAGTCTTTGTAGCTATGCCAACTCTTAAGAAGCCCAAGGAGAGCCAAGCTCACCAAGTCTTCTTCATCAATAGTAACCCCCACACTTCCCAGCTCATCCTTGCGGTGGACAAACTTCGTGAGGTATTTTGGAATACTGTCGCCTTTCTCCATTTTTATTTTTCTGAGCTTGTCTTTAATCGCCAACTTCCTCTGGTCACTTCTGCTTTGGAACAAGTCTGTCAAAGCCTTCCACATTAAGAATGGAGTGGCTTTCCCGTGAAGGCTGGACACAATATGGTCCTTCACACCTTCCAGCATAATTTTTCTCATCTTTCTTTGTCTTGTTTTGCCATGCTTGAGTAATGCGGCATTGCTGAATCCGGCTTAGGAAAATCGCTATCGATGACTCCTTGAGTCCATTCCTCATTATCCTCTGTATGCTGCAAGCTGCCTCCATCACTGTCCTTCTAGGCTATGTAATTGGAGCTCCCATCGAGAATACTCAATCACAACCCATTGAAAGACATTTTAATGTATACTCAACTTCTGCACCAAGAATCTTCTGTAGCAAATTTGAATTGTCCACCAGCACAAACTCACTTCACAATTGCAATCTTCAATCAACAATGCTCTGATACCATGTAGAAATTATATGCACTAAGCATGCATATTTCCTTGATTCACCTGATCTCACACTATTTAACTTTATGCAAAATATTGAATCAATTCCACTTGTTAATCTTTTGCGGAAAAATTAATTGCACACACATGTGAAGCATAAACAAAAATAATCAATCGCACATAACACAGTTTTTAACCGGGAAAGCCTGAAGCTGAAAACCCCAACTATATATTATGTATCATGGAATCATATGACAATCCTCATACAAAGCTTATCAAGCTCTCAGTACAGTACAATCGTCATACACTAATCAGGAACAATCTTGCAAATCCATGCACCGATCTTTACCTCCTGCTAGCCTGCCTCCACTGCACAATCCCTGCTGAAGAATAGCTCTGAATGAATTCGAATTACTCTTGCCTTGATTGCGCAATCCTCATTGGCAACTCCAATGTGTGTTTGATGCAATCAATGCATCACTATAGTCACAACAGATAGTCTATCTTGCCCTTTCACCTACCTCTCCACTGGGTCTCCACTGAAACTGCCATGCACTGTAGTTGACTGCTGTATTGTTCAATTGACTAATAAGTTATTATTTATGAATTAATTAACTAATTAATTCACTCCACTCTCACTAGTGTATCAATCAGTTAGACTAGATACAACTAGCTCAACTGAGTCTAACTGAGTTAAACTAAAATCAACTCCATAACTACTTCTTCCAACTGTGTCATAACTCTGCCACTTGAGTTCTAACTAAGTCCTCCATGCATTAGCTCCAGTAAACCCTCAGGAATAGCGTAATTCCTTCTGTCAGCTGATGTGCCACATCTGTGCACTGAACTGAAGTGCTCCAAGAGAATAAGTTGCTGTTTAGAGTCTGATTATTATTAAGAGCTAATAATAATCGACATGCATCTATTTTTAGATTGACGATCTATAAATAGACTTCGCCCAATATTCTAAAAATATAATTTCATCTATTTTTCCAACTTGATAAACCATCCACAAATAGCATCTTGCAACTTCTAAAATATGATCATCATATCTAAAAATAGACAGTCTAAAAATAGATTTGCGCCAAAAATAGCCTGTGGGCCCACTTAGTGAAGGTGGCTCTTTTCACTATGCTCATCATCTTGTTGAATCTCAACATGAACCACTTCCTGACCTCACCAGTAAAGCCCTAAGAAAATAATCTCATCTTGGCATCCTCGTGGTCAACCTCCTCCCTGTCTATGAAGTCATTAAACTGGTCTACATGCTCTTCATTTGTAATCTCTTCATCACTTCCCCAAGTTTTGATTTTAGCATAATATTTTCTAGGAAGGGCATTAAGGACAACTGGGAGAAAAAGAGGGGCTTACCTAGCAGGTACAAAATTAGGTGGAGGTGGCACATTTCCTACCATGATGACTGGAATTGTGGTAGTTTTAGGGATAGTAGTAGTAGAGGAAGAAGGACTGTTAGGAGGGGGGTTGGTTGGTCTTTGTTGTCCAGTTACAATTCAACTCCAATCAGGTAAAGGAAAACATGATTTACTTCTTAATAATATTTCAAATGGATCTAGTTCCTTCAACCTATCCAAAGATTCCCTCTCTAACAATAACTTTGATGTGACTACTTCCCAAAACTCTTCTTTATCTTTTTCGGTCACTAAGGCTGAGGTATCAATACCTCTTTTTTGTAGGTCTAAGACAATTTCAGTCAATTCTTTTTAATTTTTAGACCTAAACAAAACTTCCTGAATTTTATCATCAAACCTTTTATCTTCAAGACTTCTTAAAACTTCAGAGGACAAGGATTTTGTGTGTAATGGAGTACCTGACTGTGCAGAACTGCCTTGAATGCCTCTGGAAATTGTGTTTGGATTATCCACAATTGTAGGTGGATTTGGGTCAGGATTAATCCTCGTATATCTCCTTTTTGAAGCCACCTTTGAACATGATAATTTTTAATGGAGTCACCAAGGTAGATGCAACCTCGAATAGCTTCTAAGCTCATGCTACCTTCAAGAGTTTAGCTTCAAAATTTCGGGAAAAGTATATATTTAGGCTCCTGGCAGACGCACCAAAATTTTATCACAAAATTATACTTGATTGGCTGATGATCAGACAACTCTATGTAACTGTTTCAAACCATATTTTGATTGAAGCTTAGCCTCTTCAGTCTAAGAGGGCTCTCTCACAGGAAATTTATGATATTGGTTAATGATAAAGATATATGGCTAACTCTATATAATTTGTATCTTGTTTTTTATGATTGCAGGTTGAAATAAAATATGCTTGCTACCATTGGGCTTATGGAGTCAACAATAAGCATTTTCAGTGGCAAGGTTTCTTGACATGGAAGCTGTGGCAGATAGGAGTCTTTAACAAAGGAAATTCACTCATAAAACATAGGAAAACACATTCATTTCATTCCTAAAGGAAGTTAGAGCATAGAGCTATGAATTCTGAGTAATAGAAATGAAATCTATTGCAGGTGATAAAAAATAAGATGTAGATCAATAAGACATTAAAAACTCCATGAGAATCTCAGGTTTGTCAAGAAGAAAATCCCTCTGTATTACTGATTTAAGTCAAAATACATAAAGCAACAGTTTGGTGCAAAAAATATCCAACCCTTTACTACTTCGATGATTTGCCTTTAAATAGACATTCTTACAGCAAGGTTGATTTGCCTGATGGCTAGATTCATCGAATTCTTCCTATGACACCTCATATAAGAGAAAAACATGACTTTTAACAAGAAATTGACAGCATGCCATGAACCTTATAAAACACATTCAAACTCAACTTAAGACCCTTTAGGTGTTTCCTCTTCATTAATGATTAGTTGAGCAATGGGCTCCTCAACCACAGTTATCTTCAAACCCTTCTTCTCCAACTCTTCATGAATCAGTTCCAGTTGTTCTTGTAAGTCTTTGACTTGGTATTTTAGTGTCCTATTCTTAGACTATAAGTGAAGGTTCATTTTTCTAATATGTTTCACCTCTCCTCTCAATGGATTAGTCCATTCGATCAGTTTTTTTGGGTTGTCCAAGGTCTTAGAGACACTTGTGACTTGATCCTCCCAAATTTCTTTCATTTTCTCAAACTGTACCTTCTAAACTTTGTGCTTCCTTGCCTCTTTCTTTAAGACTAATATTTCATCATTTTCTAGCTTCAACTATTCCTTAAGGACTTCAATCTCTGTTTTTTCAATGATTTCCTCTTTACCTTTCCTTTGCCTAATGACCAAATCTTCTTTTGCAGGTGATGAGAGGTCAATGATGCTTGGTGGTGGCTAGACATTTTTAGTAACCTTCTAAGCTTCTTTACTGCTTTCCAAGACCTTTCTGGCATGTCTTGTCATTGGTTTTCTAGCCTGAAACATGAATCCTGCATCTTCACCTTCAAACTCTAGCTTCTTAGTTGTTTTGGCTTTCTTGAGCTTATTTCCTCCCTCATCTATATCTTCAGCTTGGACTATGGGATTTTCTTCAGTATCAATAGCATGCAAAATGTCTTCTAAGTTACCCTTAGCCACTGTTTGGCTTCTTGTAACCCTCTTGCTGCCATGTTTTCTCACTGTTGGCTTTTCTTTTGCAGGTGTAACTTTAGGTGTGTCAACTTTATGCAATGGCTCTGTCTCCATAATCACTGGCTCAATTTTCTCTGCCACTAAAGGTGATGGGATATCTCTAGGTTTAGGAGTTCTTTTAAGAGTGATGCCATCTATTTCAAAACCACTGATGAACAGAAAATATGACCAGTCTTTGCCTAATCTCTTTAACTCTTCTAATACCAGCAACTTGATTAAACCATGATGAAAGAGTGAGGTTTCATTTCCTTCAGATTTAGCTTGAACTTTGTATGACATTTTAACTAAGCTTATGTATAAGTAAAAAGGTAGCTCAAGAGACCTCTTACCAAAAAAATGTAGCAAAAGCCTGAGGTGGTAGGAATAAACCATATGATACCTCCCTTCACAGGTGAAGTGCTTCTGAATGATTAGCAGCAACATTTGAGAAGTTGTATTTCATTTATCTCCTTTGGATGGCATTTGTGAGATCAATCTCACTATGCTCTGGCTTAATAAATTCCTTACAATCTTGCATGGTGAAATTGAAGCCTTTGAACCATTGTTCTCCTCCTCTAGGGATTCATGTTGTTGCTGCAATGGTCTCCGGTATTACAGTGAGGTTCAACATTCCCACCTTTGAAATTGTCCCATTGAAACTGATAGCAAACTCCTTAGAAACCTGCACATGGCACCCTTGCAATCTTTGGCAAAACTGCAAACACCCTGTTCTTCTGAAAACTTCTAAGGCATTTGGGTCTTCATTCAACAACTTCATGTCTGATGGCTCATATCTGAGGCAATGGCCACATTTTTTGGTCTTCCTCTTTGCAGCCATGGTGCTTTTATACCTTCTCTACCTCGCTTTATTAGTGACACCTACAACTTTTGAAAATGCCAGCAACCAACTTGGCTTGGTGAAACAGCATTCTAGAGCTTAGTAGCATGCGAAGATGAAGTGGATAATGACAAAAGACTCAATTGGGTAATGTTTTAAAGCTTCGATGAAATCTCATGGCTTAATCATGACTCGTACATGCTAAAAACAGTAATAATGACCTCAGCCATGATCTTTGTACCTTGATTTAATTCTAACTAACTCGAATGACATCCACCCTAACACTTCTAATCATTGATATACACCTTGCACCGAATTTGAAAAGACAAACAGAAAAACCTCTTTTTGTAGCATAGTTAGTTTATTTCCAGGCAATTTCTCTATGAAAGTATTAGCAGTTTCGTAGCGAAAACTGCCTTTTTACTGTGTAATTTGCTACGAAAACGAGAAAAATTGGCTAAAGTGACCTTTTCGAATTCAAAAGCTTGGGAAATGAAATATGTCAGCAAATGATGATTGATGGGACATGATATGACTTGAATGGGGATGAGTTTGGACCTTAGGATAGGTTAATATGAAAAAATAAAATTTTCCTTTTACCAAAAAATGACAAATGAACTCTATGACCATAACTTTCACAAATGAACCTCTAAGGCTATGTCAAATGATGTTTCACTTTTTTCTGAGTGATAACACTTGGGATCAACTCACACTGGTTGTTGGACTGCTTCCTCAAAATAGGATGGTTATATCTCAATACCTTGGTTCATAAGAGCCATGTATCCAGTGTACCACTCAGGGGACCTTCTTTGCCTGCGTTGTGACATGGGTGCTCCCACATTCTCTCTCACATCTAGCAACAACCTGTCAGACTCTCTGGTGTGCTTCATTCCAACTCTAGTGGATGGCTCTACATGAGTGGTTTCTACCACTCTCTTTTCCTCTACTTGTGGTTGCTCCACATACTGAGGTTCATCCTTTGGAACCAATAGCTCCTCAACTTCATGCAAATCAAGTAAAATTCACGTGGCTTTCTCTTCATCGAATTTCACATATATTCTGACCATTTTCATCCTGTGTGTTGGAAAGTAAACCTGATAGTTGTGAGATGTATTAGTGTACCCCACAAATATCCCCAAATATGATGTTGGTTCTAGCTTCTTCCTGGCATCTTTGGCCACATGGAAATAAATTGATGAACCAAAAAATTTAAAATATAACACATCTAGTCTCTTACCTTAAAAATCATCCTTTGGTGTTCTCATCCCAAGTATCCGATGAGGACTTATGTTATGCACAAATATTGTTGTATTGCATGCTTCCACCCATAGATGCAATGATAGGCCTTTATCATGCAACATAACCCGTGCTTCTCCCACAATAGTTCTACTATTTCTTTCTGCAACCCCATTCTATTGTGGGTTATAAGGTACTATCAATTCTCTTTGAATTCCTTCTAAGGCACATAAGTTCTTGAATTTGTTAGAGATATATTCTACACCATTGTCACTTCTCAGGGCCTTCACCTTCTTCCTTGTATCTTTATCGACAAGTGACTTGAACTCACAAAACTTGGATAACTTCTGATCTTTCTTCTGCATGAAGAAAATCCAACACTTTCTTAAAAAATCATCAACAAAAATCACATAATACATGTGCTTTGATGTGGAAGTTGTCGAGAACAATCCACACACGTCTCAGTGAACTCTCTCAAGGATCTCCTTGGCTCAACTTTCCTTATCGTGAAAGGTGTCTTTGGTATACTTCCCCAATGTACACCCTTTGCATTTATCTCTTTGCGCAAGTGCATCCTTTGGAAGTCCTGTAGAAATTTGTTGCATGATCTTCAAGGTGTCATGATGAATATGGCCCAATATCTTGTGCCATAACTCACAGATGTCTCGGCTCTCCACCTCCTCTGCTTACGTGGTCAATACAACACAATTTTCTACATTCAGTTTGTAGAGGTTCTTTGCTCCAACCCCAATATTTTTCATCTTTCTTGTGGCTTTCTGATGAAGGAACGCCTTTCCTTCATTGAATATCACATCTTAGCCATGATCTTCCAACATAGAAACATAAACCAAATTCTTCTTTAAACCAAGAACATACATGACATCTTTTAATGTGATTGGATTACCTGAATCTTGTTGAAAGGTCATTGTACCAACACTGGTAGCGCTATGCCTCCCGTTTTCACTCATCTCAATGTGCATATGGAGATCCTTCTCCTCAAAATTAATAAATAATTCTTTATTTTCGGTCATATGGAACGAAGCTCCACTATCCAAGTACCACACATAACCCATCATCGATGACACCATGCATGTGATGAGAGTGAATTCCAAATAGAATTGTGAAGCAAGTGCTTCACCTGCTGCTCCTCCTGGGGCCTTCTTGTTGGTCTTCTTTTATGGACAATTTGTGGCATAGTGTCCATGCTCATGATAGTTGAAACATTTTACCTTTGACAAGTCTCGCTTCTTGCCTACCTTGCAGGACTCATATTTGGAAAGAGACGCCTTCCATTTTCCTTTCTTCGCCTTTCCAACCAAGGTAAAATTCTCCTCATCATCAGTCTTTGATGACAATCCAACTATGGTGTTCCGTCGAATCTATTCTTGTACCAATTTGGACCACAATAGCTCCCAGTATGGTAGTTTTCCCTCCCATTCACAAAGTCCTGGTAGTTATGCAAACTCTTGGGAAGGCCTAGAAGAGCTAGGCTCACCAAATCATCATCGATAACTGTCACCCCAACACTTCCAACCTCATTTCAACATTAAGTGAACTTCATCAAGTATTTTTGGATCGTGTCGCCCTTCTCCATCTTGATATTTTTGAGCTTTTCTTTCAGCACCAGCTTCATGTGGTCGTTTTTATTCTGAAATAGATATGTTAAGGCCTTCCACATAGCATATGGAGTTTCCTTTCCATGGAGACTCGATACAATATCATCTTGAATTCCCTCTAACAAGATCCTTCTCAACTTTGCTATATTATTCTTCCATGCATCAAGAAGTTGAGCATATGTTGCTACGGGCTGAGGAATATCACTGTCTATGAATGCCTTCAATATTTTGTCCTCAAAAAATTCCTCCATCATGTCCTTCCATGCTATGTAATTCAAATTACCCTTGAGTGCATATTCGAGTCTCAAGCCATTGAAGGACATCTTGATATGGTGTTGGTCCCGAAGAATAAATATGAAAATTCGATGTACAGTTCACTAAAAAATCAATTCATTATCTTCTATTGTGATTCCTAGCACTCTGATACCATGTAGAAAATCTAACCAAGGGATTCAATCTGATCTTGTAATGTACTAAAACAAAATAATGAATCCTTCTACAATTTTCGGAAACAAAATTGATCGCAAAATCGCATAACAAGTAAGAGAAAGAAATTACCAATCGCACAACACAAGATGTATCGAGGGAAAGAAACTGCTCAAAACCCTGCTATATGTATATTGCATAAATTAAAGATAAAGAAACAATATAAGTTTATTTCCCTCACTGAGAAACCTTTTCTCTCTGTTCATTGTCTCACTCTGATCTAGGAAAAATCGGTCCAATACTTAACCAATTCTCAACCCTTGTCTGCCTAGCGTTTCTTACGCATTCTTGGAGGAATTTTGGCCCTATTAATTAGGAAATTCCTTAGAATTTATTTCACAATTCATCTAAGGTTTGTCGATGAAATCATGCATGACCTGTACAATTTTTTAATAGTATAACTCATAGTTAGCTTCCCTTTAACCCCAATCTCAATTGGGCTTTCCTTAGACTAACATGCAACAACTATTTATAAATAATTATTAGTTGACTAATTGATCATTAATTGTGAATTAAATTAGATTTAATTCATTGAACCTATCACTAGCTCATCTCCTAGTTAGAAATAGTTAAACTGATTTTAACTCAATTAATTGAGTTAGCTAATTACAACTCACAAATAATTGTAACTCGACCCCCTAAAATCATGGGAGAACTCTACATGCCTCCTCTTAGACCATCAACTCAAATTTCCTGAGCTAACCCAGTCATTCTGACTTAGTTAACTAATACAAGTTGTTATGTGAAGGAATTGCAATTTCTCTTCCAATTTAATTAAGGGAAAATTAAATCAGAAGCCCCATGGGTTCCATTTCTTGTTGTCATTTCAACATTTTATTAGATTTAATTATTTTTTTTATAAAACATTAGTAATTTCATTGTTATAAAATAATATCTAAACTAAAAACAATATCAACTATAATAAACCCCAGATGCGGGTGTTAATGCGTAAGCATACGGTACTGGGCCTGTGAGACGGCGCGTGGCAAGGCCACATGGCCACCCGCAGGCCTCACTTATGGCACCTCTATGCAATTAAGTCTCGAGGTCGTCACCCTGTGCGACATTTATGTCGTTGCGGGTGTCGAGGCCATCAGCATTTCAAAATTCCGCACTCTGGTTCTCCTCCTCAGCTCCTTGCCTCTGCGCTTGGGTTACAGGTGATGCCTTAGCTCCTTCTGGTTGTTTCTATGCCGCCTCTACTTTTGCCTTTACGATTTGGTTGCTCCCGTGGAGCCGAGGAGCCTACCTCTCGCACCTCTCTCGGCCGGTGATGTAACCTGGGCAGCTGTGTTGAATTCCTCCTCGGCTTCCATTATTCACAGAGCCCCTTCTATCCTCTGAGATCCTCCACCCCTTTCGAGCTCAATTTTCCCTCCGCCTCTCTGTCCGCCGCTGCCAACTCTGTATGCTCCCTCTCGCTGAGTGTTGACATGCCTCGGCTCAAGCATCGCTTGAGATGCCGAAGAGGCAGTTCCAGGGCACGCTCTTCTGGCCGACGTCGCTCTTCCACATCCAGCTCCTCTTCGTCTTCTCATGAGCGTCTTTAGGGTCGCTACCCCGACACATGCAGTGGGCATGGTCGTCTTGCCACCTCCTCCCCTCGGCGCACTGCCTCTGACCACATGGCACCTCCTCTCTCTCGTACCGCTGCCTCTACCACTTTGCACAGCCCGACTACTGCACATTTCCATTTCCAGTGCAGCACCGACCGCCCTCTTGTTGTGGCGACCATCACGGTTTCTTTTCGTGAAATCCCGGAGGTGGTCCCTGGCCCCTCCTCGTCCACATGCCGAGCAATGTTCTTGGCCCCTCTAACATCATGCAACCTCCTCAAGCTTTGGAAGGGCGTAATTCTCGCAAGATGGGTGAAGGCAGCTCGAGCCATCTATAGGACAAAGGCAAACAGGGAGGTGGAAGCGACGTAGATGCTGCAGCGACTCAACGTGGCCCCTTACCGGACGACGATGATGAGTACTGGTGCTGGATTGAAGAAGAGCCTCCTTCGGATGACTATGGTCTTTAGATCTACAGGTCTTAACCAAGTAATTTTTTCCAGTTCTCTTGTTATTTTCGCTGTTTTGGGATGTATTAGTCTATGTTATCATGTAGCTGGTTTCCTCCATAGAGGCAGCATTACAAACCTTACATGGGCTGGTTTCCCCACGAGGGCAGCTCAATTTTTGCTATTTTGTTGTACTTTTTCCACTAATGATGGCCTGCACTATTGAGGCCGTGGCCTCGCTGTAACATATGTTTTACTAATATAATTACTCTTATTTAGAAATATATATATATATATATATATATATATATATATATCAACCATAATAAAAAACAAAAATGAATATACATGTTTGGTTAGATTTAATTAAAAACCTTATAAAACATCAGTAATCTCGTTCTCACCATACTTGTCTGGTTTGTTGTTGATATTACAATTCAGTACCAAGGATGTGTGGTAAAATTTTCACTTTCACTCTTAGTCATAAATAAAATATCTCCATGTCCATATAAAGTAACATAATTTTGTATGAACTTTAAAGAGAGATAAAATAATTAAA
The DNA here is from genome assembly GCA_034641835.2 of Pinus albicaulis. Taxonomy (NCBI): domain Eukaryota; kingdom Viridiplantae; phylum Streptophyta; class Pinopsida; order Pinales; family Pinaceae; genus Pinus; species Pinus albicaulis. The sequence goes on along the minus strand of CM076580.1, from coordinate 1,698,445,122 downwards.
GATCTTATATTTTCACTTTGTATGATTCTTATATTGTTTAAAAATTTTAACTTACAAAACTTAAATAAACTATTTGAATATCCATATTAGCAAATTTATTTCAATATCAACTTTTATATATATATATGGAAAAGTAAAAAAAAAAAAAGCATTAAATTTATTTTTTTTGACAGAAACGGTTATGGTTTGTATTAAAATTTCCAGCAAAATGCCCAGTTACAAAGATTCAATTTTCTTGGAGAGCTCACAGGCTTCCCCCATTACCAGATTCCACCCATCTTTAGGCCGGACAAATACAATCTCCCTGGATTCTTTAAACCAGTTCGTCAACGAAATTTCCCCTAATTTAAAAATACAAACAAACTGATGAAGCAAAAGATAGTAAATCATAATTAACTTCTATGGAATTAGATCCCAGCTTTCTTTCTCATTCCAAACAAGAGTGCCTGCTGGGAGCCGGGCAGCTCTATTTGCTTCCATATTAGCAAATTTATTTCAATATCAACTTTTATATATATATGGAAAAGTAAAAAAAAAAAAAAAAAAGCATTAAAATTTATTTTTTTGACAGAAACGGTTATGGTTTGTATTAAAATTTCCAGCAAAATGCCCAGTTACAAAGATTCAATTTTCTTGGAGAGCTCACAGGCTTCCCCCATTACCAGATTCCACCCATCTTTAGGCCGGACAAATACAATCTCCCTGGATTCTTTAAACCAGTTCGTCAACGAAATTTCCCCTAATTTAAAAATACAAACAAACTGATGAAGCAAAAGACAGTAAATCATAATTAACTTCTATGGAATTAGATCCCAGCTTTCTTTCTCATTCCAAACAAGAGTGCCTGCTGGGCGCCGGGCAGCTCTATTTGCTTCCATATCCACATCTTTGTTGTTGTTCCGCATTACGTGAAAGAATCTCACCTTGTGGAAGGAGTTGGTGATCTGTTTAATCCTCGTCATCAGCCTTAGAAGTCTTATATCCTTTGGACTTGTATTCTCCACCAACATTTTGGTGATAGTTTGGGAGTCCCCAATGATTTTTTCCTCTTTTATGTTGAGCTGATGTAGGACCTTGAGACCTTGAAGAAGAGCCAACCCTTCAGCTTGAGAGTTGGTGTCCTGGCCCAGTCCCCAAGCAAATCTATGCTCGATTTGGCCCTCTATATTCCTAATTACTCCTCCTGCTCCTGCGCATCCCGGATTTCCTTTCGCTGCTCTGTCAAAGAACATTGAGTAGCTGGCCAAGTTCTTGCTCCGAGTATCAAAGTTTGCTTCAGAAATTCTAATCTTCCATTCTTTTGTCTCTTCTACATTTATACCTGGCCTGGAGTAATGTAAGCCAAGCATTCCACCCCACTCCAATTCTTGAGGGGAAAGATTCTCATCTGAAACAACTCCCACATGTTCATACAGGTAATCTTTAAGAATGCCTTTGATCCTGGCTGAAACAACCTGAGCGTTGCTTGCTTTCCCCTGCAAAATTTTGGAATTCCTCTCCAGCCAGATATTCCAGCAAATTACTTTTGGTAGAACAAGCCAGCTGGCCTTGAACCAAGCGTTGTTTGGAAAATGGCCAGGGAAACACTTGAACCAGCCAGAAAACAAGTCGAAAATGGAGAGCGGGATCGACATTTCCTTGATCCAAAGAATCAACACTTCATTACAGACCTCCTTAGCAAAGTTGCATCCCAGCATGATGTGCTAAGCATTCTCCTCTTCTGATAAGAAAAGAGGGCAGCGAGAGGGTCCATGAAAGCCTTTTTTTCTAAGGTTGTCAACAGTGAGGATACGGTTATGGCAGAGTAACCAATTAAACATATCAATTTTGGGCAGCGATTTTACATTCTAGAGCCCTCTCCAGATCGACGGACAGGGAGGGATGTGAGGAATTGCGTAGAGCTATTTATAACCGCTTGCCACCGTGAAGCTTCGGACTTCCCCCCCATCCATGCTGGTCATGCTTCGCTACGCTGATCAGAGCCTTCCATTTAAGATTATGACATAACAAATGCCAAGCACCCTCGAGCTCTCTGGGCAGATTCGGCTTTTGCCATCCCATCCAATCCTTCTCCTTCCATTGGGAAATACTCCACAGAGTGCTCAAGCCTGCGCATGTCATCCAAATTTGTAGCTCCTTTAACTCATTGACATCCTCCAGGAGCGTGGTATTCATTATTCTATCTTCCCAAATATTATGGACTTCCCATTCCCGGGGATCCAATATAATTATCCAGAATGAGAGGGCAATCTTGCATGCACAGCTTATAAATCTGAGACCCATTTTTTACCATAGAAGGCTTGTCCAGGATTCTCTTCCTCTTGCCTGTAAAGTATTTCTTCCAGAAGACTAGTTGAGCCCATCCAGCCTTAGAGGCAACTTGTCTCCAGAGAGTTTTAGCCCCCAAAGCTAAGTTCTACTTTCTTAAGCCTTTGAAGTTCAGGCCTCCTTCCAAGAAAGGTTTGATGGCTTTGTCCCAATTGACAAGCGGGATTCTGCTTCTATTTTGCTTACCACCTTTCCAAAGGAAATTTCTGATGCAACTCTCCATTTTTTTTAAGACTCCAATAGGGGCAAGCATAATCGAGGCTTGGAAAATAGGAAGGCTGGTCAACACAGATTTTATAAGCACAGTTTTCCCTACCAGGTTAAGCCAGGAGAAGCCCCAAGCTTCCATTTTGGCTTTGAACTTGTCAATAAGGGGAATCCAATCCTTTCCTAGAGGGTTTTTCTGAAAAATAGGTAGACCAAGATACTTGAAAGAATTCCAACTAATGGTCCCTACAAATCCCCAGCACCTGTAAATTGCATTCATCTCACTTTGGGTCACATTCCACCCATAAATGTGACATTTCCCTGTATTCAAATTACAGCCAGAGGCATCACAGAAATCATTGACAACCAGCCCCCATAAGAAGCGAGTCATCAGCAAAGAGGGCATGATTTATTGCCTTGGTCCCCCTTGCGATTTGGATTCCCATTATGTCTTGGTCTATCCTTCCTTTTTCCAAAATAAAGCTTAATGCCAAAGCTTGGAGGACAAACAACAAAGGAGAGAGAGGGTAGCCTTGCCTCAGCCCTCTCGAAGCTTTAAAAAAGTCTGCAGTTCTACCATTTATCAACGGAGCAATCCAAGGCTCAGAGATACAAGCTTTGATCCACCTAATGAACCTGGGACCAAAGCCAATTTTTTCCAGAGCTTGAAAGATAAAGGAGTGCCTAACACTATCAAATGCATTTGCAAAGTCGAGCTTAACGATCATACCTTTTTCTTTTCTCTTCCAGCTTGAGTGAACTGCCTCCTAGACTAGAGTTATATTGTCTACTATTTGCCTTCCATGAGCAAATCCCCCTTGATTCTCCGGAATGAGGCCAGGAAGGATCATCTTCAATCTGCTAGAAATCACCTTTGTGATGATTTTATACCCAATATTACGTAACAAGATAGGTCGAAACCTATTGAAAGAGTTAGCCCCTTTTTCTTTGGGAATGAGAGCTAAGAAGGCTGAGTTTGTGTTACCTCCAATCCTCTTGCAATCTTGGGATTTCAGAACCATTCTGTGCAAATATTTTTTAACAATCTGCAAGCATACCTGAAAAAAATTTGCCGTGAATCCATCTGGGCCAGGAGCTTTATCCGGGTTCATGGCAAACAAGGCCTCTTTTATCTCCTTCCTGGTAACTTTGGCTTCTAGATTCTGATTCATTCTAGCTGAATTTTTGAGTGGGATCTCATCTAGCATTTTATTGTTATTCCCCTGCTCCTCGCCCTCACTGAATAGGCTTTGGAAATGATTAAATGTAGCCTTCTTGATGCTTGGGAAGTCTCCATAAGATTGATTTCCATCTTTAATTTCAGAGACAGTGTTGAACCCTCTCCTAGCTTGGGCCTGCTTGTGAAAGTAAGCTATATTTTTGTCTCCATATTTCAGCCAAAGACTTCTGGATTTTTGCCTCCAATATTCTTCTTCCTGTCTGCAAGAAATATGAAATCTGTGTTGTAGTTCTTCCTCAACAATTAGAGACTCCCTTTAAAATTCCACTTCTTCCATGCGGGCTTGATGGGCGTCAAGGGTCGCTTGGGATTTCTTCCTTTCTTCAGCTGGGCTAGGGATGTTTTTTACCGAGCTCTTTAACTCATATTTTACCCTTCTCAACTTCTCCTCCCAAACAAAAAAAGGGGAACCTGAGACAGGTTTCTTCCAAATTTTTTAAACCCTCTCTTAGAAGTCATTTTGATTTATCCAAAGTGGACAAAAACAAAAGGGAATGGGGCCCAAATTTGTCTGGGAAGATAAGGAAAACATTATCGGTTTGTGATCCGAAGTACTGCTAGATAGAA
>CM076580.1:1698088280-1698435780 GCA_034641835.2 Pinus albicaulis | reverse complement strand
AATTACATTGTTATTCTCATCTCCATCAAGCAGTTAATGTTCAGATTCCTACGGACTAGAAAAAAGCAAAGAAGAAATGCTCCACCTTGAAAATTTGTCCTCTCTATCAATTCCAAAAATCCTTAGAGGATGGGGGTTCAAAAATATAACTTTCTTTGTAAAAGCCTTAGCTCTGGAAAACATGTGGAGAGGTTTGTTTAGTCAGGGAATTTGGGACCAGGTTTTAAAAGGAAAATATTTAAATAGGCTCTTGGTAGTTGTCTAACACATAGGTTAGGAAGGGAAACCTACCAAAATAGGCTCTATAGTTTAGAAAGCATTCATGGCCTCTTCCCCACCCTCTTCAATTGGTTGGCATGGAAAGTTGGGGATGATAGGAAAATTGTTCTTGGAAAATATCCCTTTATAGGAGCTGCTTGTGTCTACAATTTGTCTCCTATATTGATCCAATTTTTACATTCAAAAGGACTTTTCTACCTGTCCAATATTAAAATAATGGATTCCTCATAGACCTCCTCAAACTATTGGATGGTTTCGTTAGAGCTTGGACTAGTGGGTTCATTAGCTTTGGAATGGAATCAATTCACAAAAGAGATAAATCTCAATGGGGTGAGACTAAGAAATTCATAATATAAGTTGGTCTGGAGTTGGAATTCCTCAACGGGAAAGGTAAGCAGACACCTTGCATATTAATTACACTCTTAGATATTTTTCTAGTCTCTAGATGGTGGAACAAACTCATTTGGAAGTGGTACATCACCAACAAGATAAAGTGTTTCGCGTGGATGGTTATTCCTGATAAACTATTAAATTGGGAAAACTTGAAAAAAAAAAGAGGTTTCATGGGGCCAAATGGATGTTTTCTTTGCAGACATAATGAAAAAACCATAGATCATATTTTCATGAAATTTATTACTACTCATGAAATATGGTTTACTATTTTCCAAGTTCTAAACATCAAAGAAAATTTGGGTGAGAACACCTTTGACAATCTCATCCTTTCCTAGGTGAAGAAATTCCAACATATTTTTGCTCTCCCCATCTTCATTGCTTGGGGAATTTGGCTTCCTAGAAATAAAGTCATTTTCAAAAGAAAAAAATGCTATCACTCCCCAAGCTTCCAAAATAATTTCTCTCTTCAAAGAATATCTCCCTCTCTAGAACTCTACTAGTCAAAGAAGAACTCCATTACCAGATACCCATCAAGTTCTTCGTATAGGTTTCTTCGATGGAGCAACTTAATCCAATTCTTGTGGAGGAGGAGGTATAATTTATTTTCCAAGAACAAAATCAATTCACTTTAGAATTGGTCTCGTATCTGAGATTAACACCAAAGTAGATCTTATCGCAGTTTGGGCACTTCTGACCTTAGCTAAACTTAAAAATATTAAATGCATTAGTATCCTTGGTGAATCCAAATGTGTCATTAACTGGATGATAGTTCATGAACATTTATATTTCCTAAATCTAGCTGCATGGAAGTGCAGAATAGAGAAAAAAAAATCATTTCCAGAATATCAAATTCCAGCATATCTACAAATAATACAACAAAGCTGCAAACAAAATATCTAAGAGAGATTCAAATTTGGAGCCAGGATACATAATTTATGAAGAACTTGATGACAAATTTATACACTAGAACACACACCATTCCCATAAATTTTATGATCTGAATTGTAACTTCTTAACAGGGTAACAATTCAGTTGCGCATAGAAAAGAACATAACTATTATATCTCTATATGAATTAACACTTTCTCGACAACCAATTAACTCATTGAAACACAAATCTTTTCAGTGATTTAGGCCAAAACTACAACTCTCAACATGAATTTTAGTTTTTAGTTGGCTCATTTTTTACAAAACAATCAAACTCTTTTTGACGTGATGATTTGAATGGTTTTTTAGTTTCTTTTTTGATGCACACAATTGGTGATGTAAGGTCATGGCGAAATATATAGCCCTTTCTTGATAGACATTCCAATCTTGGAGACATAACTTCATCGTACATAATATCTATGATGTTTTTATAAGTGTAAAAATATGAAAAGCAATAATCTCAAAATTTTATTGTATACATTGTACTTTTTTTTATCCTATGAATAACAAAAAAGTAACAAATTACTATGAAAAAAAAGTCTCACTATTATATATTTTGGCCCATTTTTTTGTAATTTAATGTTGTATCACCTCAAAATATCATGAAAATCAAGTATATCAGACAACAATCCAACTTAAACATGTTTCTTAGTAGGTTATCTCAATCTGTCCATCAAGAAACCATATATTTTTTACCACCTACCAATTGTATACATTGTACTTTTTTTATTCTATGAATAGCAAAAAAGTAAAAAGTTACTATGAAAAAAAATTCTCACTATTATATATTTGGCCCATTTTTTTGTAATTTAATGTTGTATCACCTCAAAATATCATGAAAACCAAGTACATCAGACAACCATCTTGCTTAAACATGTTTCTTAGTAGGTTATCTCAGTTTTCCCATCAAGAAATCATATATTTTTTACCACCTACCAATTGAGTAACTAGTCCAAAATTCTAACATCTTTAACAATTTTGACATGATTAAAGTATTTACCACATTATTGTAAAGAAAAAAACTGTTAACGAAAATTCTAAAAAGTTAAGAGTTTGAGGAGGTGACAAGTGCCAAATATTTGACACTAGAGCCTGGAGGAGCCGAGGGAGCAAGACCACATTGGAGGTGGAACTTTCTATGATCCAACCTAACATCTATTCTTTCGAAGCACACCCATTGGTTTCTCTGGACATGTTTTATGTCTTCCAAACCTGCAAATATATTATATATTTCTTCCCATATATCCTTTAAGACCCTTTCCAACATGGTATTCATTTTCCAATGTAGAGATAGAGCATTAAGATATTGATTCCTTCTTTCCTTGGTATTACTAGGGCCATGAGCCTAGTTAAATACTTCCTCCAATATCTTAGAGTCTGAGAAAGTCTGTGGGTATCTAAATATAAAGGATTCTAATTGGAAAATTTCATTATGGGTTTTAAGGGGGAAGTTTGAATGACAAGTTTTCATAGCTTCCTATGCCTGTTACTGGGCTTGGTTTCTACCTCGGGGATCGTGTCCTCCCCCTCCAAGCCAATTGCGCATGCTTTGTCGTTGCATGTTAACCGAAAAGGTTTTATACCATGGGTCCCAACATGAAGTTGCAGTGGATGGAAACTGAAGGAAAATGTGAAAAAAATCCAGAGTCAACTACTGGCAAGGAACTGAGAGTTCAAGAGAGTCAAAACCCGAGTGTAAAAAACAACTATTGAAATTTTGACATGGGCTTAAGAAATATACGATTATCAGAATATGAATTTCACTACAACGAATAAGCCACAACCCACCATTATTTTTGGGTGTGTGTTATATTATTTCCACAATTAGTCGCACATGCTAGGCACAACACGGGGTTTGTATGGCGGTGGAAACTCCCCTACAAGGGGTCTGGGGCAGCGCCTTGAGAAATTTTTTTTGGACCCTATAATAGGTGGGAAGACCTACCTATGTTTTTTTGCATGGGTTTTTCACATGATTTTGGGCATGATGTTTTTCTACCCATGGTATTTTGTAGATCTAGTTAAGGGAACTACAATTATGTCCTAATCCAGGGTTAATAGATTGATGTTTATGAATGTTTCGACATGTATATATATATATGTATTGTAACATTGAAAGGAACATAACGAAAAATCAATTTGGTAGTCCTGATTTTGGGATCCAAGGGAAAATCTCTGTGTATATTTGTTTTATGTTTTATTCTCTCACCATTATTTATTTTTTGTTTTAAGAATTCGTTTTCAGATAATTTCTGTACAGGGTTAAAACCTACATTTTGTATTAGAGATGTTTTGACTTCAAGGGTATGCCTTTACTATTGAGGGGTTTTTCTCGAGCCTGTGGTGGACCCTATTTAGTGGGAGATCTGTGGGATCGATTATAGTGGTGAAAGAAGATGGCGAGCAGTGGAAAGATAGATATCGAGAAGTTTAATGGTCATAGTTTTGAGTTGTGGAAGCTCAAGATGGAGGATCTATTGGTGGATAATATTAGTGGATCATGGTAGATCCAGGTACTAAACCAACGATAATGTCAGATGAAGACTGGGTGAAGTTGGATCGGAGAGAAAATAGAACAATACGGTTGTGTATCTTATATTTAGTATTTTTGAATGTATCAGGGGAAGCTATGATGAAGACTTTGTGGGATAATTTAGGGACTTTATACCAATCTAAGTCTCTAGTGAACAAACTGTTCCTGCGGAAAAAAGTTGTATAACCTAAGGATGAAGGATGGAGACTCGGTGATAGAGCATAAGAACGCCTTTAACACTCTGGTAAGCCAGTTGTTATCTAATTATATTAAAATTTTAGATCAAGATAAGTGCATCAGTTTGTTGTGTTCTCTACTAGATGAAGATGTGTGCATCAGTTTTGTTTTTGCAATAAGTAGCAATACAACTACCTTGAATTTTGATGAAATAGTATCATCCTTGTTTTCAGAGGATATTAGACGGAAAAATATGGGGGGTCATAATGGAGATGCCTTTTTGTATTAGGACGGTCCCAGAACAGAAACAAAAATGATTCCTTGAGTGGGAGATATAAATCTAGAGGGAGATATAAATCTTCAGAAAACCTATAAAGGTGTGCTAGAAATATGGAAAGGGAGAGCACTACAAAAATTATTGTTGATCTAAAGCTCCTGAGAAAGGAAAGGGATATGATGATGCTCTTTCTGCAGAGACAAAAACCATGTCACGTGAAGGTGGGGATGTGTACTTGGCTTCTTCTACAAGTACACATGTAGATCATGAGGCATGGTTGATTGACTCAGGTGCATCCTTTCACTTTACTCCCCATATGGAGTGGTTCTGAGAGTATGACAAATATGATGGTGGTGACGTCTTCTTAGGGGATTATAGGAAGGCTAGAATCGTTGGACATGGAAAAGTGAGGCTGAAGTTGCAAGGTGGAAGGATTATAACACTTTGTTCTCCATATTCTTGTATTCGCTAGAAATCTATTTTTTGTAAGAAATATGGATGATGTAGGTGTACAAATAGTGTTCGAGAAGGATACCTACAAGATAGTTCGGGGAGAAATAGTATTGATGTGGGGAGTTCAGATTGGAACTCTGTACAAGATCCTGGGTAGCACTGTTATTGATGGGTGCAACAGTTCTGTGGTTTCTTAAAGTGGAGTTGAAAACCTTGTGGTCTCTGGAGAAAATACCATGTTATGGCATCAAAGGTTTGTACATATTGGAGAGAAAGGCCTTCGAATAATGCATGGTAATGGTATGGTAGAAGGTATGTCTAATTTCTCTCTGCATTTTGATTTTTGTGAACATTGTGTATATGGGAAGCAAAATATGGTGAGTTTCCCCTTTGATGCTAAGAGGGTGAACCAAATATTAGAGCTTGTGCACAGTGATGTGTTTATACCTGTATCGATTCCATCACTAGGTAAGTCTGTGTATTATGTATCATTTATAGACGACTTCTAAAGGAATACATAAATATATTTTCTCAAGAAGAAATCTGAATTCTTTGACAGGTTTAAAAAATTTAAGGCTCTGGTGGAAAACCAAACAAAGAAGAAAATAAAGGTGTTGAGGACAAATAATGGCGGAGAATTCTGCTAGAAGGAATTTAAATAGTTCTGTAAGAAGTGTGGTATATCATGACATAAGACTACTCCATACACACCTCGGAAAAATGAAGTTACAAAAAGAATGAACATGGCGTTGATGGAAAAGGAAAGAAACATGCTTAGTGGTGTCAAGTTAGGATAGGAATTCTGGGCAAACTGCATGTTACCTGGTTAACAGATCACATTCATCAGCATTGGAGGATAATATTCCACATGAGGTATGGACTCGTAAGAAACCCTCTCTTTCACATCTAAGGGTATTTGGCTATGATGCATATGTACATGTTCCAAAGGAGAAAAGAACCAAGTTGGATAGTAAATATGAAAGGAGCATCTTTATTGGGTATAAGGATGGTTCAAAAGGTTATAAGTTTTGGAACCCAAAAACAAGGAAGGTTGTGTACAACCGATATGTGGTGAAAGATATTATTAAACATGAATTCCTACCAAAGGAACCTGAGCAGATAGAATTTGAGCTAAAGGAGGAAGAATAAGACTCTATAGTAGAACATGAATAAAAAAATGAAGAGCCACACACTCCAGCTGTGAGAAGATCAGTTCGAGAAAGAAGGCAACCAGAAAGGTATAGTCCATCTGCTTTCTCTTCAAATTTTGCTTTATCTATTACTGATGATGATCCCAGAACTATCAGGGAGACTATAGATTCAAAGGATGGAAAACTCTGGAAGGAGGCCATGTTTGATGAAATGGCATCTTTGGACAAAAATGAGGCTTGGGATCTAGTGGAGTTGCCGACTGGAAGGAAACCCATTGGAAGAAAATGGTTGTTTAAGAAGAAGATGAATGCAAAAGGCAAGGTGGAGAATTCAAAGCTCAGTTGGTGGAAAAATATTATTCCTAGGTGTCGGGAATTGATTTTGGTGGAATTTTTTCTCTTGTTGCTAAGCTAAATTTTATTAGATTAATTTTATCTGTTGATGTTGCTTTTGATTTTGAGGTAGAAAAAATGGATGTGAAGACAAAATTTCTTCACGGGATCTGGAAGAAGAGATCTACATGAAGCAACCTGAAGTCTTTGCGGTGAAGGGTAAGAAAGAACTAGTATGTAGGCTAAAAAAGTCTCAGTATGGGTTAAAACAATCACCGAGGATGCAATATCAAGAATTTGATACATATATATGGGGACTTCGCTTCACCAGAAGCAAAGCAGATCATTGTGTGTATTTTAAATTAATTGGTGATCGTGTTATTTATTTTGTCTTGTATGTGGATGATATGTTTCTAATTAAAAATGACAAATGAATTATCCAGTATTTGAAGACCCAATTGTCCTCCAAATTCAGAATGAAGGATATTGGTGCTGCAAAATATATTTTGTGCATGGAAATTAAATGAGATCGGGGAAAGAGGAATCTCTGGTTAAACAAGAGGAAGTATATCGAAACAATACTACAAAGGTTTAATATGCAAGATAGTAAACGAATGAAGGTTCCTATTCTCGTAGGTGTAAATTTATCAGTTGAACAGTGTCCCAAGACAATAAGAGGAAGAGGACATGTCTTGTGCTCCATATGCAAGTGCAGTCGGTAACTTGGTGTATTCAATGGTACGTACTAGACCAGACATTGCACATGCAATGGGATTATTGAGCATGTTTATGTCAAAAATATAGAAGGAGCATTGGACAACAGTGAAGTGGGTTTTCAGGGATTTGTGTGGCACTAGTGATTTTGGTCTGTGCTACCAAGGAAGCCCAAGATTGGACAAAGTTTTGGAAATTCGTGGCTTTATTGATGCCGACTGGGTTGGAGATCTAGATCAGAGAAGATCTACAAGTGCGTATGTGTTTAACCTATTTGGAGGAGCATTTAGTTGGATGAGAAAAAGACAATTTGTAGTGTCTCTTTCAACTACAAAGGCTGAATACATGGCAACCACTCATGCAAGCAAGGAAGCAGTTTGGTTGCAGAGATTGTGTTCAAGTATGGGGTTGGTACAATGAGCTATAAGGATAGACTGTGACATACAAAGTGCAATTTTCTTAGCAAATAACCCTGCTTATCATTCAAAGACAAAGCACATTGATGTTCAGTATCACTTTGTGAGGTATATGGTTGAGGAAAAAAAGGTGTTGTTAGTAAAGATGGACACTTTGAAGAATGTTGTAGATGCATTGACGAAGTCTGTGAGCACTGAGAAGTTTTCTTGGTATAGAGAAACAATGGGCATTGCAGAGATGGACCAATGACTAAGCTCTCCTATATGGGAAAGAAAAAAATAAGTGGGAGGGTGTTGGGTGTGTTTTATATTCTTTCCACGATTAGTCTCATGTGTCGGGTGCAGTAGGGGGGTCACAAGGGGGGCGACAACCCCCCTTGTCGAGGGGTTTTTAGGGGGTAGTAGCCCCTCTACATGGGGTCTGGGGCAGCCCCATGGGAAATATTTTTTGGACCCTATAATAGGTGGGCGAACATACCTGTGGCCCTATAATAAGTGGGCGAACATACCTGTGGTTTTGTGGATGGGTTTTGCACATAGTTTTGGACATGATGGTTTTCTTCCCATGGTATTTTTTAGATCAGTTCAAGGGAACTACAATTATGTTCTAATCCATGGTTAATGGATTGGGGTTTATGAATGCTTCGACCTATATATATATGTATTGTAACATTGAAAGGAACATAATTAAAAATCAATTTGGTAGTCCCAATTTTAGGATCCAGGGGAAAATATCTATGTATATTTGTTTTATGTTTTATTCTCTCACCATTGTTTATTTTCTGCTTTACGAATTCGTTTGCAGATAATTTCTATACTAGGTTAAAACCTACAATTATAACTATGAATACAGTGAAGACCACAAAAAAACACAAGACCACCCCCAAACCAATGCCAGAACTTGGTTAAGATGCAAGAGTAGAAATTAACAAAAATTAGAGAAAATTTCAGAATTACCTATGACTACATGGTCATTATGGAAACTACACTCAAGAGTTGGGTGGTTGAATAAGCTTCCTATGTGACAGTTGCTCGATGAATAAATGAGATGCAATGATATTTTGTTGAAATTCCTCACCTCCTCACTGCTTCTCGGAATACAAGATCCTTTAATTCCAACGCGGGGCTATCACACAAACATATTATAAACATAACCAAGCTAATATTAATTCCTTGTGAAATCACTTCCAAAATATATAAAGCAAGGTTTCCCAGAATTATCGAAGGACCATTTTTCACATATCTTAAAATGTTCCATTGTGTCCCAAGCCAACCCTCCTACAATGAGTAACCAAGCTCCCCCCCCACACACCTCAACGTTGCAACTGGAAACCCAAATTAAGGACCTGTATGCTATATTCTACAACAATCCTCATATAAAATTATCACTTGTTGGTGCATGCAGGGGGTGGCCATGCCACCCCCTTCATTTATTTCTTTGTCTTTCATGGGGTGGCAGGCTCGTCCCCCAAACCCACTAATCGCCTCGAATGTCACCCCATCGGGGGTTATTTGGATTTTTTTAATGATCCTAGTTTATGCAGGAACACAACATAATATGAATATAACCATAAATACAAAGATGCAGAGGAAATAACACTTAATTTCATTAATATCCAATAACTGAAATATGATTACAAACATAATGGAAATAAACTAGCTAGGGCGCTGGTAGCTTACCTCTGAGAAAATATGTGGTGGTTATAGGCCTTTGAACTATGTTACAATGAGGCTCGAAGACCTATTTATTATTGAGAAATAATGAAAAACCCTAAACATCAAAAAACCTAACCCTAGGAGAGGAAGCACCAAAACTATGGGCCTTGTTTAGGTAGATTGGTACATCAACTTCCGAGGGATGTAAATTTGTCATATGATCTTCGTTTGACACACACAAAACCTTGTTAGAAAGCTATCTGAGGACTAAAAATTTTGAGTGAGAAGCAACCATATTAATTGAGAACTCATGTTGCTCCTATTTTTCCCAAAAAAACATCATTTAGGGCCTCAAAATGGCTCTGAAAGTTCAGGACCCGAAAAACTGATAAAAATAGTATATTGTGCTACAATTAAGGAAACTGAAAAGATGAAAGAAACAATGGTGGGGTCCAAGTGGAATAGGTGGTTGGCCACCAATATCCACTTGGATCATTCCTCCCCCCTTAGGAGGTAATGGTCCCCATTGCGTTGAGTTCCTCCATGAGATGAGGAAACTTCTGCTAAACTTGGTCCCCATTGAGCCACTTTCTCTAGTGAAGGAGATGGCCTGCTTTGACAACTCGATATAGCTCGATATTTTGCTAGCGGGTGTTCGTGATATATGTGTCCATGATCCAAGCAATTATGGCTTGTACTTAGCATTGGATTTCTCTAAGATGTTATGGACCTGCTGGCGGACATGATGCATGTGTTCAATAAATCTGGTTGCTTTATTAGCCTCATACAATACATGTGTGGATTCCGTTTATGTGTTTGCACGAGGTATGTCAACATTAGGAAATGATGCATTTTGTGTCAGATCAATGGAGTGCTTGACCTGACAGTGTAGAGGAACCTCTGTGGTTGAGGAGAAAATGTCATTATATTCCTCCACGTCTTTGTCCATCTGCTGATGTCACGCAGGGGAGCCCTGTTTGGAGGTTGCAGCCATAATCTTCTTCTTTCCCTATGGGCGAATCATAATGAAAACAAATTTCCTGGTTTGGGAAATAATTTTATTGCATTTCTTTGCAGTAGTCAAAAAGATGGTGGAAGGCAGTACTACCTCCAATATCTTGTACAACTTATTTCCCAAAGTAATAATAACAGAACGAGGCATGGACTCATACAAAACATGTCGCTTCCACAAGTATGGTTGGCCTAATAATACACCAGACACATCAAGAGGAGCAACATCACACAGTACCTCATCCGTGAATGGCTTGATGTTGTACAGAAGGTGACATTGCTGGAGGACGCAAAGATCTCTTCTTTGTGAAGCCACCCAATGGCATACAGATGTGGGTTTTTTGTGGTTGGTAGTCTAAGCCGCTTCACGACCTTTACTGAAATGAGGTTCTTTTGTCTTCCGCTATCGACAAGGAATTGCAGTGGAGAACCCTTCACCCACATCTGGGAATGGAAGAGGGGCTCCCCCTCCTTTGGATCCTTGAGTTCCTCCCTCTGGAGCTTGGTGGTGGAAACGATGGCACTGGGTTCCACATCAATGATTTTATTCCCTTTGTCATTGCCCTTGACTAGATCTGACTCATAATTAGAACATGCATCTAATTCAGATGCCTTCAGTTCGGCCACCAATGACTGTTTGGCCCGCTAATCGCTTGTGTTGTGAGTGGAGATGTTATGAAATTCACACCACTTACCCGTGTCCTTCTTTGGCTTTGTGGTGTTGTTATGAGTAGCCCTGTTTTGGATTTGTCCCTTGTTTTTCCGTTCAGGGGCACCTTTCCCTAGCTTCAAATTCGTGGATCCAAAGTCTCGCTTCTTCTACTTAAATTTCTACTCGATCTTGGCGACATACCGATATGTCGTGCCAAGTGAGATAATGTCGAGGAACTCAATTTCCTCCTAAATGTATATGTGTAAACAGCTACGGTACTTGAGCACCAAATGTTTCTCTGAATCTTGAATACCCAACTTTATACGCAGGGTATGGAACAAATTCATCAACTCGTGCACATCTTGATCCCTTTGCTGACATAGTGTGGTCCATTGGATGTACTTGTCCTCATATCTCCCCACCAGTTAATATTGTTCCTTGATGTCGTCTCAGAACAAATTCCAAGTTGGTGCGACCGAGAACAGATAGGTTTCCCTCTCATCCTTTTGCTCACAGTAGGTTTCTCATCAATCTTTGACATGGGGGGTGGCTTTGAGGAGTGGATAAGTAATCTTTTCTTGGTTAGAGAAATCATGGACTGAGAAATACCCTTCCAACAAATTCAACCATCTATCTACAGTGTCTGCACCTATGTGGCCTTCAAATACAGGAATGTCGAAGTTGACTTGTACCTTGAAAGGAGTGGTGCCTCCAGAGTGGCTGTTGGATGCAGATGCGCCGTCGGTGGTCAATCGTTGAAGGATATGGGAAAATTTATCCATCATCGTGTTCCTTTGTTTCGCAAGGGCCTCATCAAGCAGTAATCTCTCATCTTTCTTTTCTTCGACCATGGTAGGTCATCGGGGTTTGCGAGGTTGATCTTGCAAGGGTTCAACCAGATCAAGTCCTAACTCCTTATACCCTGACCTCATTGGGGACATGCAAAGAAAAGCAGAGAAAGAGAAGACTTCTCTGATACCATTGATCTATATTTATACAGGAATGCAACAGAATACAAATATAACCATAAATACAAAGATGCAACTGAAATAACACTTCATTTCATTAATATCAAATAGCTGAAATATGATTACAAACATAATGGAAATAAACTAGCTAGGGCGTTCGTATCTTAACGATGAGAAGAGATGTGGTGGCTACAGGCCTCTAAAATCCGTTACAATGAGGCTCTAAGGTCTATTTATTATTGAGAAACAATGAAAAACCCTAAACATCCAAAAACCTAACCCTGGGAGATGAAGCACCAAAACTATGGGCCCTTTTGGGTAAATTGGTACATCAACTTTCGAGGGACGTAACTTTGGCATACAATCTTCGTTTGATGCGCACAATACCTTGTTAGAAATATCTATCCAAGGACTACAACTTTTGTGAGAACTAGAAACATCAGTTAAAGACCCATGTTGCTCCCGATTTCCCAAAAAACATCGTTTAGGGCCTCAAAATGGCTCCAGAAGTTCAGAACCAGGAAAACTGCTAAAAATAGTAAATTGTGCTACAATTAAGGAAACTAAAAAGTTGAAAGAAATAATGGTGCAGGTCCAAGTAGAATAGGCAGGTGGCCACCAATATCCACCTTGATCATTCCTCCCCCCTTAGGAAGTGATGGTCCCCATGGCATTGAGTTCCTCCATGAGATGAGGAAACTTCTGTTGAACTTGGTCTTGGGTGAGCCACTTTCCATGGTGAAGGAGATGGCTTGCTTTGAAAACTCTATATAGTTGGATCCTTTGCTGGCGGGTGTTTGTGATATGTGTGTCCATGATCCAATCAGTTGTGGCTCTTACTTGGCATTGGATTTCCCCAAGATGTCATGGACCTGCTGGCGAACGTGATGGATGCATTCAATAAATATGGTTTCTTTATCAACCTTAGATAGTACATGTGTGGATTATGTTTGTGTGGTCGCATGAAGTATGGAAACATCATGCAACGATGCGCCTGGGGTTAGATCAATGGATTGTTTGTCGTGACAGTGTAGACGAACCTTTGTGGCTAAGAAGAAAATTTCCTTGTATTCCTCCACGTCTTTGTCCATTTGATGCTATCGTGCAGGGTAGCCCTGTCTAGAGGCTGCAACCACAATATTCTTCTTGCCCTATAGGCGAATCACAATGAAACCATATTTCCTAGTTTGGGAAATAATTTTACTACATTTCTTTGCAATACTCAAAGAGATGGCGGAAGGCGGTACTACCTCTGGTATCCTGTACAACTTATTTCCCAAAGTAATAATAACAGAACGAGGTCTAGACTCATACACAACATGTAGCTTCCACAAGTATGCTTGGCCTAATAATACATCAGACACATCAAGAGGAGCAACATCACATAGTACCTCATTCGTGAATGGCTTGATGATGTACGGAAGATGACACTGTTGGTGGACGCATAGATATCTTCCTTGGTGAAGCCACCCATGGTATACGGTTGTGGGTGTGTTGTGGTTGGTAGGCCATGCCGCTTCATGACCTCTGCTAAAATGAGGTTCTTTTGGCTTCCGCTATTGACAATGAATTGCAATGGAGAACCCTTCACCCACATATGGAAATGGAAGAGAAGCTCCCCCTCCTTTGGATCCTTGAGCTCCTCCCTCTGGAGCTTGGTGGTGGTAGCCGTGGCGCTAGATTCCACATCAATTATTTTCTTCCCTTTCTCATTGCCCTTTTCCAACTCTGACTTAGAATTAGAACATGCATTTGATTCAGATGCCTTCAGTTCAGCCACCAATGATTGTTTGGCCTGACACTTGATTGTGTTGTGAGTGGAGTTGTCATGAAATTCACACCACTTCCCCGTGTCCTCCTTTGGATTCGCAGTGTTGTTCTGAGTCGCCCCGTTTTGGCTTTGTCCATTTTTTTGCAGTTCAGGGGCGCATTTCCATGGCTTTAGATTCGTGGATCCAAAGTCTCGCTTCTTTTGATTAAATTTCTACTCGATCTTGGCATCATATCGATATTCCGTGCGAAGCAAGGTAATGTCGAGGAAATCCATTTCCTCCTAAATGTATCTATGCAAACAACTATGGTACTTGAGTACCAAATGTTTCTCTGAATCTTTAATACCTAACTTTGTGTGCAGGGTATGGAACAAATTCGTTAGCTCGTGCACATCTTGATCCCTTTGTTGTTGCAGCGTGGTCCATTGGATGTACTTGTCCTCATAGCTCCCCACGGGGTAATATTGTTCCTTGATGTCGTCTCAGAACGAATTCCAAGTGGGTGCGAACGAGAACAGATAGGGTTCCATCTCCTCCTTTTGCTCACAGTAGGTTTCCCACTAGTATTTGATATGGGCGGCGACTTTTAGGAGTGAAAAAGTAATATTTTATCAGTCGGAGAAATCATGGACCGAGAAATACCCTTCCAACGAATTCAAACATCTATCTACGATGTTTGGATCTATCTGGCCTTCAAATACAGGAATTTCAAAGTTGACTTGTACCTTGAATCCAGTGTGGCTGCTAGATGCAAATGCGCCGTCGGTGGGTAGTCATTGAAGGATCTAGGAAAAGTTATCCATCATCGCATTACTTTGTTTCTCGAGGGTCTCCTTGAGCAATAATTTGATAGGCTCTTATGCTCCCTCGTCTTTCTTTTCTTCCGCCATGGGAGGTCGTCGGGGTTTGCGAGGTTGATCTTGCAAGGGTTCAACCAGATCGATCCCTAACTCCTTATACCTTGACCTCGTTGGGGACATGCAAAGAAAAGCAGAGAAAGAGCATACTATTCTGATACCAGTGATCCATATTTATGCAGGAACGCAACATAATACAAATATAAACATAAATAGAAAGATGCAATGGAAATAACACTTCATTTCATTAATATCCAATAATTGAAATATGATTACAGACATAATGGAAAATAAACTAGCTAGGGCGCTGATAGCTTATCCCTAAGAAGAGATGTGGTGGCTACAAGCTTTTGAACTCTACAATGAGGCTCGAAGGCCTATTTATTATTGAGAAACAATGGAAAACCCTAAACATCCAAAAACCTAACCTTGGGAGATTAAGCACCAAAACTATGGGCCCCATTTGGGTAAATTGGTACATCAACTTCCCAGGGACGTAACTTTGGCATACGGTCTTCGTTTGACGCGCACAATACCTTGTTAGAAATATCTATTCGAGGACTACAACTTTTGAGTGTACAATAGTAACTCCAGTCAAAGGCCCATGTTACTCTCGGTTTTCCCAAAAAACGTTGCTTAGGGCCTCAAAACGGTTTTGGAAGTTCATGACTCGAAAAACTGCTAAAAATAGTAAATTGTGCTACAATTAAGGAAACCGGAAAGCTGAAAGAAACAATGGTGGGGGTCCAAGTGGAATAGGCGGGTGGCCACCAATATCCACCTGTATCATTTAAGGTATATTCTTAAATCATTTTTGTCTAAAATTGAGTAAATATTTGTTAAAATTGCAAGTTTAAGCTGTGTAGTCTACATAATCCAAGTGCTCAAGTGAATTTTCAAGATGTTGAATCCATTTATGTATTAAAAAATGTAATTTAAATAATGAAAAATTACACATGGTGTGTGTGTTTGTGCATCTTAACCATGAATCTATAAGGTGCCACAAAGGATCAAATCTATCCAAGTGCAAATCTTTTTTTTTTTTTTTTTTTACACTCCAATAAAAGTTTCCACATCAATATATTTGATCCTCTCGTCACTTGGTAGATCCTATTAAGATGGATCTATAATGGTCAATACTACATGCCCAAAAAACCATACATCAACACTGATTCATATGACATTTTTTAATTAATCAATTTAATTAGAAGGGAAGAAAATACATACTTTTGAGATAAATCTCAATCTTTGATTTGTGACTGCCACAAACAATATTCTAAAATATTAAATGGAGGTTAAATCCCCACCATTCACCTAAACATAGTACATTTTCTTTATTATTTTATCTCATGGTTTCATTCACATATTTAAAATGTAATCTAATGATATTTAATTAAAAGAAAATTATTATTAGTGATTGTATAATTTAATTATCTAATAATAAGGGAAATAATGATTAAAAATTAATATTGGTGAATGTGGATTAACTCATGGACCATTCTACTTGAAATATCCTATTGGTAATTGATAATTGGTATACTTTCACTCCTAGGTATTTATACGTCTTAGGCTATTAACATGTTTTATTACATTCAAGAAAAGTCAATTCTGAACAAACCATAAGTAGTTTGAAGTAGAAGAAAATTAACTCTTAACCAAAAAAAATTTAAGTCTCACTTTGCATCCAAAAGGTTATTTCAACTTACATAAGGTCATAAGCTTCATAGAATACTTTAATATTATTAATAATAGTCACAATTTTGCATCTAAAAGGTTATTTCATCTTAGATAATTAAGGTTATAAGTTTCATGAAATATTTTAATATTATTAATAATAGTCACAATCAAAAGTTGAGATTTATTTAAATTTATTTATATGCTTTCTAATATTTTAATTAGATTGATTAATTAAAAAAACATTATATGAATATAAGTTATGGTTTTTAGGACATGTACTATTAATAAGTCATAATATAGATTAAAAATCTCCATTAATGAAAATGATTTTTTCACAATATTATATATATATATATATAATAAAAAAAATTTCTTAATAATTTTTCATATTTTCATGTTTAACCATTTAATTTATGTACCTATCCTAATATTTATAGAAATTAATATTTCTTGTAATCATCTTAAAATTACTTTAATTTCATACCTAAAATCAAACATTACATTTCTTGATTTTATTTTATAAATAAAATCAAATATTATATTTATTATATATTATTAAAAAATTAAAATAAATATAAATATAAATATTTTATATCCAACCTACATTAAAATAAGTAATTGAAACTAATAACATAAATATCTCCATCTCAATTCAAATCCTATTTAACGTATACAATTAATTGTGCGGTAAGACATTCTTATTTGAAAACAACTTCCCTAGTTGCCACTGTGTGCATGTGTACACCCTAAGATCAAATGTTAGATGATTGAAATGTTTTAAATGTACTATGCATCCTTTAAATAACTACACCAAACTGGACAACATATGCTCCAAAGAATATTTTTGTCACTTTCAATACAACATTGCAACACTGCAACCGGAGGCTTTATTCCCAATAGGGTGGTCATGTAAGTCAGCAAGATATTTTATGAAAATTTCACTTCTGTTTTCGTCTCCCCTGGATTTCGATTTTCCTACCTCCGAGATGTGTTTTTTAATGAAATATTTTCCTACCTCCTACATTAGTAAGCTAATATTTGATTGATTTATTATTATTATTATTAGTAGTAGGTAAATATCAGTATGAAAATTTAAAAATATGAAATCTGTATTTAATTGTTTTTTTTTTTTTCAAATTCGTTTTTGATAATGTTCAATGTTATATCTTGGTTTTGGTTCTCTTGATAATGTTGATAATGATGTTTAAAGTAATATGCTTTTTTATTCTTTTGAAATTTTATTTAATGAAATAAACAAATTTTCAATGGCTTTAATTAATTATTTAATTAATGGTAATGAGAATTTTTTAATGCTATTTGGGTTATGGGTTAATGAAAATTTATGGTTTTTATTTTATTTTTTATAAATTTTATTACATAGTTGTTAATGGTATGCTTAGTTGTTAATCAAATAAAAAATGGTTATTGGCGAGATGTTATCATAGAGTGTTATATCAATGAGATTGATTTAAAATTAAATTAAATTAATGTAATTATATAAATTAAATCATTGGTAAATGTCTATAAGTATCATTTCATGAAAAGCATCAAGCACATAAATGAGTATATTGACTTACGGACACAACAAAATATGAATTTAATGAAGACTACATCGAAGAAAGAAGATGGGATATGTTATGTGACCTATTTCAATATTATATGAATCATTTTATTTGAAAAGAAATTTGTAATATAATTCATGACAAAACAAAATTAATGCAGCATAATCACAATTTATGAACACTTACATTTCTTGGAAATATCTACTAACTAATTGTGAAAAAGGCTCCTTGCTACAACAACTCTCATGGTAATAAAGGCCAACTCTTAATCTAACTTTGACTTGTAAATAACTTTCACAATGATAGTCATTATCATTGATTTGTAAATGACTTTCACAATGATAGTCATTATTGTTACAGATAGCCTTCATTACATTCATAGTTTGTTGTTTCCTTAAGTCAATATACTCTATATACTATATATACTAACTTTAGGTTATAAAAAATTAATTTCTTTATCCAAACAATTCTCCAAACCAAAAATTTATTTTTGAATAAAATAATTCAAATTTGTATATTCAATTAGATCAATATATTTATTTTCCATACTCTTTCCTATGATATCGCCATTCAATTAGATCAATATATTTATTTTCGATACTCCTTCATACCGCCTTACGACATTCCTTTGCAACATGTGGTGCAATTTCTAGTTACGTCTTAAGGCGTTCTTATTTGAAAACAACTCCCCTAGCTGCCAATGTGTCCATGTTTGAGCCATCGGATCAAATGTTAGACGATTGAAAAGTTTTGGGCCATTAGATCCACAAGTTTTAGGTTTAAATGATGTTATTAAAAATTTGTTAGATTTAAATAAAATTTATAACATAAAATTAAACTCCACATAAACCAATTAATTTAAAAAAAATGGATAAAAAACACTATAAAAAAGGAAAATAACTATTGGTCAAAATACAATAAAAAAAATAAAAATAATAAAAAATAATAATAAACTATAAAAACAACCCATGGTATTGACCCATGGTATTCATGTGGAATGTAGTTTATTTAAAGGGGGAAATTAAGATAAGTATTAGGTTTTGGTGACTTTTAAGTTAAAACAATGTTATTAAAAATTTGTTAGATTAAATAAAATTTAAATCATAAAATCAAACTCCACACAAACCAATTAATTTAAATTGCATGGATAAAAAACACTATTAAGATAGAAATGTTGTTATGCCATGTCTAACATTTTGACTATGTCAAATTACACAAAAAAAAAAAAAAAGTAAATTAAATTAAAAGATTGACATAATGTAATGAACACTTTAACTAGGTCAAAATACAACAAAAAATAAAAATAATAAAATAAAATAATAATAAACTATAAAAACAGCCCATGGGTCAATGGCCCATGGTATTCATGGGGAATGTAGTTTGTTTAAAGGGGGGAATTAAGATGGCCTGGATCAATATCAAGAGCCAAGAGATATCAAATGTCTTGATATGCAAAGCTCTTTTAGAGTGAAAAGAGAATTGATCCATCTCATAAATAGTATAGATCTGAACTAATTATTTAATAAAATTATTTTTAAATGTTTACAACCATTATTCTTTTAAAATTTT
Source organism: Pinus albicaulis (assembly GCA_034641835.2). NCBI lineage: Eukaryota > Viridiplantae > Streptophyta > Pinopsida > Pinales > Pinaceae > Pinus > Pinus albicaulis. The sequence continues at coordinate 1,698,416,404 of CM076580.1, read as the reverse complement.
ACTTAATAGAATGCATCTAAATTTTCATACATCCAAATATACATAGTTTTTCTTGTTCTAACAACTATTTTATTATTCCAAAAGTACATGGTTTTTTTTTGTTATATATTATTTATGTTACAATTGCTTTATTATTCATAAGTAGTAATTTTTAATATATAAACTAGTATTTGCACCAAATGTTGCAAAGGAAAAGTCGTAAGCGTACTCAATAACATATAGAAGAAGAGTGTAGATGAAGGCAGATGTGATATGAAATGTTATCTAAAGGTGCACAACTTTTTCTCTAAAAAAACTATCAACAATATGCCTAGTTGTACAAATCAACAATACTCGTAGCTATGAAGTATATATTTGTGCTCTTATGTGAAATACAAATTTAGTTTGCATGATCTGATCAAGTATTTTTTAAGTTTTTGAATTTAATAATATTCTTTTGTACATTTTGTAATATTCCCAATTAGCCTTGCTAATTGGAATATTGCATTTTTGCTTTATTTTGCCGCTTTAGATAGAAATAATAAATAAAGTGAGAAATAAGAGGGGTCACCTCACTTTAGTCACCTCACTTTATAATAAAGTGTTCCTTTTCCTAGTAGATTGACGTTGTAACTTAGAGAGGGGGCCTTGGGGGTCCACGAGGATATGATGGGGGAGGCATCAGGCTAACCCAAGGTAAACTGCGCAGATCCAGGGAGAGTTAAGTTTTGGAGGGAGTTTGATGTTATAAAAGGAGAGGCTCTCACCTCATTTGATCATTCATGATTTGATATTCTTATTGATAGCTAGACTTTGTCTGCTTCAGCACGCCGGTTGTTTAGTCGGTCTGCAGCACTGCTTAGTGCACGAGTGTCTCCGGTCGGAGATCTCACCCTTAGCCTCGGGGGACTTCGAGTGCTTGCCCTGGTAAGGTTTTTCTGGTTTCACCCTTAGCTTCGGGGGACTTCGAGTGCCCGCCCTAGTAAGGTTTGTCCTGAGTATACTTTTCAGTTCCAGTAGCAGCAGCAGCAGTTTCTGAAGCATATCTGAGGAGGAGAAAGCCCTCTTGTGGCTGCGCAGAGCAAGAGAGGGAAGGACGCTGATTCTTGAAGGAGAAGGACGCTGTCTCATCTGGAGAGAGGACGCTGATCCTTGCAGGAGAGGAAGGACGCTGTCCAAGGAGGACGCAGTTCAGGATTGGCAGAGAAAACGCTGTTTTGGGAAGCAGAAGGACGCTGTCTAGCCCTAGAGTGAGGACGCTGTCCATTTCTGAAGGTAAGGGTTGCAGATCTGAAGGTTTATTGCTAGATCCAGTTGTGGGAAGGATAGATCTTGCAGATCTAGTATTGTATGTTGCAGATCTGGGGGTTTAGCACTAGATCCAGCTGGAGGAGTGACAGATCTGAGGAGATATTGATAGATCTAGCCCAGATCTGAAGGAATAACACTAGATCTAGCCCTAGAGGCTGTAGATCTGAGGAGATAGTTCCAGATCTAGTATGGGGACCGAGGGGTTTCATGTACAGACCGGTATTGGAGGACGCGTATCGTGAAGGGAAGGACGGCATTTGATTGGAGGTTTCGCATCCATCGTGGACGTGCGTATCCGAGGAGCGTACTATCAGGAGAGGAACTCACCAGCCGTTTCCCGCATTCGTAGCCGGTTCATCCGTCCGGAGGGTTGAGGGGCTCGTGCTTCACCTCGGCTCGCGCCGTCACTACAGAGACAAGTTTCCATTTGTGAGGGTTCGCAGTTGAGATCAGCCCCGCACTGGGGCCAGCTCATCTTCGCCTCACAGCTAGCCTAGACGCTCGTCCTTGTTGCGCCCATTTTTCTTGTATGAGAGGCTCATCACTTGCCTAGGGCAAGGATAGGTGCACCGATTCTGATTTACTCCTCTCTATGTACTTTCTGATTAATAAAATGGCTCAGTTTCTGGTAATACATGTGTCATGATTCAGTGATCTGGTTCAGTATTGTATTTTCTATATCTGTCTGGCATATTTCTGTTCATTACTGGTTATTTCCCCTTTGGGGATATTACAGTGGTATCAGAGCTTAGATCTGGCTCAGCCTGTGGTGCTAGCAATCTATGGCACCTAGGGGTCGCCCCAGTCTCCTCGGGGGAAGCGATTCTGATTCAGAGGCAGAACGGAGGAATCCAATGGAGGCCATGTTTGCGAAGTTGACGGAGAAGTTGACTGAGAAGATGGATGCAAAGATGGATGCATTCATGCAGGAGGTAACTAAGAAGGTTGCAGAAGGGACGCAGAAAGAGCCCCTTAGGGCCTTTCAGGTAGGGGAAGGATCGGGAACGTCTAGTTGCATACCAGATGCTATTCCCATTGTGACAGCGCAGAAGGCCGATTCCATGGACACGCGACCTACCATGCCTACTTTCCCGGTAGAGGAAGTGGAGCAAACGGCACCAAGAGATGGGGGTCTCGATCTTCATGCAGTTTGGTTTGCAGATTGGCGAAGCATGGGACAGGAATTCATGGATGCTCTCCCTTTCAATCAATATCTGCAGTTCCGAAGCGGCGGTAAGCCTCATGATCGAAATAAGGGACGGGGTTCCCACCGTGATAGTAACCGTGCAGCGAGCAAATTTCATTTGCCGATGTTTGATGGGTCACCAAAGACCACAGCCAGGTCTTGGGTGGAGAAACTAGACCTCTATTTTCAACTTAACCAGATGCCAGAGAAGGAGGCCATTAAGATGGCTGCATTACATCTAGAGGGTGAGGCCCAGAACTGGTGGTTTCATGGGTTAACAACACTGGGGCATTCCACAGTGACTACATATGCTGAGTTCACCAGGAGGGTGGTGAAACGTTTCGACCAGAAGGACCCAGATCAGCCTTTTCTCGAGCTGACCAAGCTCAGACAGACAGGTAGTGCAGAGGCATACATCTCAGACTTTTTGAGGGTTTCAGTGATGGTACCTGACATTTCAGCAGCTCGGTTGATCACGATGTTTGTAGAGGGGCTGTCAGAACCACTTCGTGGTCTAGTCCGGTCGAACAAACCGGCTACACTTCAGGATGCTATCAGTAAGGCACGTTATCAACAAGATGTCTTGCCTAGGACTCGGCCACCTTATCCCCAGAGACAGGCTTTCCAGCCTAAGGGTAAGGACACGAGGATTCCGCCTCCCAAGGCGAATCCCGGACGAGGACAGTATGATGATGAGGCTAGGAAGGAGCTGAGACGGAAACGATTATGCTTCACCTGCCAGGAGCCGTGGGCACCGGGACATAAGTGCACAGCAGGGAAGGCACACTTCATAGAGGTCTTCTCCGAGGGCAGTGGAGAAGAGGATGAGTTAGATGATGAGGAGGCAGGAGAGTGTTATGCAGCGCAGAGTGCTTTACCACCTCCACCACCCGATGCAGGAGAGGCATCATTTGCACCTACTGGGGGAGCTCTAGCGGCATTACGAGGAGTCCCCAAGTATCTGACATTACGCGTACGTGGGACAGTGCGGGGACAGCGTGTCTCAGTTCTAGTTGACAGTGGGGCCACCCACAATTTCATCGATGCCCAGATGGTCGCACGGAGAGGCATACCCACGGAGAGCTTTGATGGGTTTTCGGTTTTGGTTCCAGGGGATCAGACCATGGCTTGTGCTCGATATGTACCAGAGTTATCAGTGACGATGGGCACCTATACTTTGACTGATCACTTCTTTGTGGTGGACATTCCTGACACCAATGTGATATTGGGAGTGCAGTGGCTTATCACTCTAGGGAAGGTCACAACAGATTGGAAGGCCTTGGAAATGGAGTGGGATGATCCCAAGACGGGGAGGCATGAGAAGATCCGAGGACAGAACACATATCCGCCCCAGACAGTATCGGCACACAGCATGGATGCGACATTCCCATAGGAAGAGAGGGCAATGAGTTGCGGCTCGTAGATAGTAGATAATTTTAGCTGGGCGGCACCCCGATCTGCGTACTCTCGTCGTGTATGCAGTAGTTTTTGGAGACATTCCACCAGGACAGCCACCAGATCGGGGGTTTGAGCACACGGTCGAGTTGGAGCAGGGGATACAGGCAGTGATCACCACACCATATAGGCATCCAAAGGCCTATCGGGATGAGATAGAGCGGGCCATTCAGGAGTTGCTGGCCCTTGGGCACATTCGACCCAAAGACCAGCCCTTTCGCTTCTTCGTGTGCCGGGTGAAGAAGAAGGACGACACATTACGCATGTGCATCGACTACAGGGCACTGAACAAGAAGACCCTGAAGAACAGGTACCCCATTCCCAGGATCGACGAGCTGATGGATGAGTTGAGAGGAGCACGGTTCTTCTCAAAGATTGATTTGAGATCCGGGTACCATCAGATACGCGTGAGGGAACAGGATATTCCCAAGACCGCTTTCAGGTGTCATTATGGGCACTCTGAGTTTCTGGTCATGCCATTTGGGTTGACCAATGCACCTGCTACTTTCCAGTCTTGTATGAATCACATTTTCAGGGATCATCTGAGAAAGTTTGTGCTGGTTTTCTTTGATGACATCCTTATATACGCGCAGAGACTGGGAGGAGCACCTCCGCACATTGAGACGCCTTACGCATTCTGGAGGAGCAAATAGCTTGCCAAACTCTGCGGTGAGCTGAATGGCGCAGATGTTGTATTTGGGACACATCATAGGAGTGGACTGAGGCAGTGTCCATGGACGAGAAGATCCCGGCATCGTGGACCGGCCGCAGTCGCTTAATGTGATGAGCTTAGAGTGGGTTCATCGTATCCGTACTCTCACTTCATGCAGTTCATGGGCTTCTCACAAATTACCGCACCCCCTCACGTAGCTAACGAGGAAGGGGCGTTCACCGGACTTTAAACCGCCTGTAGAGCTTGACGCGCCTAGAAATTGATGAGTAGTTGTCCGGTGCTGGCATTGCCCGATTTTACTCAACCCTTTATCCTAGAGTGTGATGCATCAGGGGAAGGGATTGGAGCAGTTTTGATGCAGGAAGGTCATCTGATTGCATTTGAGAGCCGGAAGCTCCTTCCACATGAGAGACTTTATCCCATCTATGATAAGGAGATGTTGGCCATCATGCATGCATTGGCCAAATTCCGGCAGTACTTGGTAGGCGGCAGATTCAGAGTCAGGACAGATCATAACAGCCTGAAGTACTTTCTGGAGCAGAAGCAGCTACAGGAGAGGCAGCAGAAGTGGATCAGCAAGATCCAGGCTTACGACTTTGACATAGAGTATGTCAAAGGGAAGAACAACGTGGTTGCAGATGCCCTTTCCCGAAGACCAGCCACATTATCCCTCATGAGCTTGGACGCTGATTGGAAGGCTCGACTACTGGTTGAGTATTCCAAGAATAGATTTGCATGTGAGGTGCTGGATGGACAGGTAGCAGATAGCAGATACAGGGTGGCAGATGAGGTCATCTATTACAGAGATCGGATCTTCTTGACTGAGGGATCTCAGCTCAAGGAGAAGATACTCCATGCCTCTCATGATTCACCATTGGCGGGCCATCAGGGGTTCACCAAGATGTACAGGGCCATCCGAGAGAGATTTGCATGGAAGGGCCTCAAGGAGGACGTACTCCAGCATGTTTGGGAGTGTGAGGTTTGCCAGCGGAACAAAGGAGAGATGAACCATCCCGCAGGGTTGTTGCAGCCGCTTCCCATTCCAGAGGGGAAGTGGGAGAGTGTTTCGATGGACTTCATCACGGGTTTGCCCACAGTGCAAGGCAAGGACTGCATCTTCGTGGTAGTTGACCGGCTAACGAAGTATGCTCACTTCTTCGCCATTTCGGCACACTACACAGCAGCACAGGTGGCAGAGCTGTTTTTCCGGGAGGTTTTCAGATTGCATGGTCTACCCAAGACCATTGTTAGTGACAGAGACAGCCGCTTTATGGGTGGATTTTGGCAGGAGCTCTTTCGACTAGTAGGGACTGAGTTGACACCGAGCACCAGCTATCATCCCCAGACGGACGGGCAGACAGAGATAGTTAACAAGTGGCTGGAGGGCTACTTGCGTAACTACGTCAGTGGGCAGCAGCGAGCGTGGTTGAAATGGCTACATCTGGGCGAGTACTGCTACAACACAACCCATCATATGTCTATCGGTATGTCACCTTTCTATGCATTGTATGGATATCATTCCTTATCTTTTGTGGACGTGATGTTTGGGGTTAGCAGGGCTCCGCGAGCCAAACTATGGATCCAAGAGAGCCAAGACATCCTTCTGACTCTCAAGGACAACATAGCCACCGCACAAAATCAGCAGAAATTATATGCAGACAGGGGCCGAGTGGAGAGACACTTTGAGGTAGGGGATTTGGTCTACCTACGGTTACAGCCATACCGCCAGTCTTCACTCAAACAGAAGGGGGCAGAGAAGCTTAAGCCTTGCTTTTATGGACCATACAGGGTGATTCGTAGGATCGGACAGGTTGCATATGAGTTGGAGCTGCCCCAAGGCAGCCGGATTCATAACATTTTCCATGTATCATGCCTGAAGACGGCACTGGGCCAGCATGTGACAGTCACCGGGGAGCTACCTCCGACAGATGATGAGGGGCACTTGGTATTACAGCCAGAGGCCATTATTGACACCAGGGAGAGACAGCTGCGGAGCAGGAAGATCAGAGAGTTCTTGGTGAGATGGAAGAATCTGCCCGATGAGGATGCCACTTGGGAAGATGAGAAGATCTTACAGCATCCCTCACTTCAGTTGCTTGAGGACAAGCAACGTTTTGCCGGGGGAGACTGTAATATTCCCAATTAGCCTTGCTAATTGGAATATTGCATTTTTACTTTATTTTGCCGCTTTAGATAGAAATAATAAATAAAGTGAGAAATAAGAGGGGTCACCTCACTTTAGTCACCTCACTTTATAATAAAGTGTTCCTTTTCCTAGTAGATTGACGTTGTAACTTAGAGAGGGGGCCTTGGGGGTCCACGTGGATATGATGGGGAAGGCATCTGGCTAACCCAAGGTAAACTGCGCAGATCCAGGGAGAGTTAAGTTTTGGAGGGAGTTTGATGTTATAAAAGGAGAGGCTCTCACCTCATTTGATCATTCATGATTTGATATTATTATTGATAGCTGGACTTCTGTCTGCTTCAGCATGCCGGTTGTTTAGTCAGTCTGCAGCACTGTTTAGTGCACGAGTGTCTCCGGTCGGAGATCTCACCCTTAGCCTCGGGGGACTTCGAGTGCCTGCCCTGGTAAGGTTTTTCTGGTTTCACCCTTAGCTTCGGGGGACTTCGAGTGCCCGCCCTAGTAAGGTTTGTCCCGAGTATACTTTTCAGTTCCAGTAGCAGCAGCAGCAGTTTCTGAAGCATATCTGAGGAGGAGAAAGCCCTCTTGTGGCTGCGCAGAGCAAGAAAAGGAAGGACGCTGATTCTTGAAGGAGAAGGACGCTGTCTCATCTGGAGAGAGGACGCTGATCCTTTCAGGAGAGAAGGACGCTGTCCAAGGAGGACGCAGTTCTGGTTTGGCAGAGAGAACGTTGTTTAGAGAGGCAGAAGGACGCTGTCTAGCCCTAGAGTGAGGACGCTGTCCATTTCTGAAGGTAAGGGTTGCAGATCTGAAGGCTTATTGTTAGATCCAGCTTTGGGAAGGATAGATCTTGCAGATCTAGTCTTGTATGTTGCAGATCTAGTCTTGTATGTTGCAGATCTAGTCTTGTATGTTGCAGATCTAGTCTTGTATGTTGCAGATCTGGGGGTTTAGCACTAGATCCAGCTTGAGGAGTGACAGATCTGAGGAGATATTGATAGATCTAGTCCAGATCTGAAGGGATAACACCAGATCTAGCCCTAGAGGCTGTAGATCTGATGAGATAGTTCCAGATCTAGCATAGATCTGAGGGTTTGGCAGCAGATCTGGTATTGGAGGACGCAGATCAGGAAGGGAAGGACGCAGATTTGATTGGAGGTTTCAGATCCATCAGGTGGGACGCAGATCTGAGGAGCAGATTATTGTGAGAGGAACTCAACAGCGTTTTCCAGTATTCTGTAGCTGGTTCATCTGTCTGGAGGGTTGAGGGGCTTGTGCTTCACCTGTTTCTGCGCTGTCACTAGCAGAGACAACGTTTTCCATTTGTGAGGGTTTGCAGCTTGAGATCAGCCCCAGTACCAGCGCAGTTCATCTTCAGTCTTCACAGCAGCTAGGACACTGTCCTTGTTGCAGCCATTTTTCTTGTATGAGAGGCTCATCACTTGCCTAGGGCAAGGATAGGTGCACCGATTCTGATTTACTCCTCTCTATGTACTTTCTGATTAATAAAATGGCTCAGTTTCTGGTAATACATGTGTCATGATTCAGTGATCTGGTTCAGTATTGTATTTTCTATATCTGTCTGGCATATTTCTGTTCATTACTGGTTATTTCCCCTTTGGGGATATTACACATTTCAACTTAGAAGTATATATATGTGTATGTGTGTGTGGGCGCTCTTATTTGGAGCATCAACAATATCCAAGAGGGGCCATGCTTGATACTAAGCTTTGATATCATCATTACTATTTGTAGACATAGTGTCCCCATAACAAAAGATCATAAAACAGATGAATGAAATTGCTTTCATCTTCCACGACATTTTTCCATCCTGTTGGAAATATCCTTCTTCTTCCTCAGAGACCGTAACTTCATCGCGAGGCCATTGTGTTCTATGCATAACATCTTTCCCCTTTTTAAGTCCTATAGTTTTACAAAATTGACACTATATGATTAACAATAGAGTAAGTTGAGACAACCTTAAGAGGTTTTTTGTGCAAGTTTTACCATAACCTTTCCATCCATCCAATATATATTCCAGAGTCTTCTGAAGAGAGAGTATATTCTAGTTTATAACCTTATCCACAGTCAGAGAAAATGGCTAGGGATGTCACAAGTTGTCATTCACATAGTGATGTATTGATATTCTCAGTTGAAATGGATCCTATTATATGCACAGTGATACATTGACATTCCCCGTTGAAATGCATCCTATTAGATGCATTGACAATTTCTAACAATAACCGCTCAATTTACTCTCGAGTTTTTGAAACCCATAATCAAAGAAAATGGCTACGGATTTCACAAGTTATTAGTTTATAACTTGATCCACAATCAAAGAAAATGGCTTGCGATGTCACAAGTTGTCATTCACATAGTGATGTATTGATATTCTCAGTTGAAATGGATCCTATTAGATGCACAGTGATGCATTGACATTCCTCGTTGAAATGGATCCTATTAGATGCATTGACAATTTCTAACAATAACCGCTCAATTTACTCTCGAGTTTTTGAAACCCACAATAAAAGAAAATGGCTACGAATTTCACAAGTTATTAGATGCATTGACAATTTCTAACGATAACCGCTCAATTTACTCTCGAGTTTTTGAAACCCACAATCAAAGAAAATGGCTATGGATTTCACAAGTTATTAGTTTATAACTTGATCCACAATCAAAGAAAATGGCTTGCAATGTCACAAGTTATCATTCGCATAGTGATGTATTGGCGTTCTCAGTTGAAATGGTGGCCAAGGACACTAAAAAATTCAAAATAGATATCTGTTATGGCATCCATATTGTCTACAAACCATCCAAATTTTCCATCTTATACAACAATTTCTAACAATAACCGCTCAATTTACTCTCCAATTTTTTAAACCCCCACCCATGCTGGGGAGATCAGAGTGTAAAATCAAATGTTCCTGTGGTTTTTTTAAAGGGTTAATAAACAAAACATATAATGAGAAAGTCAATCTTGTGGTATAATAATTGATTTTTGAATCATTGTGACAAACAAAACATCACATTAGCTCATAGAATATATTTAATGCTATAAGGATATGAGATGATATCAAAGTTTTGAATCATGATAACTAGGTGACAACCAAAACTAAGTTGTAGCCACAAGAAAAAAATCACAACAACTCATAGAATATATCCAAGGTTGCAATGAATCACATACATATCGATGGACCTGATGGGAATTTTAGTGCACATAAAACACCACCCTAAAAATTCTATACTCTTGATCAATTTAGAATAACCTAATATTTCTAGATTGGATGTCGAGGTGGGTGGTACAGTAATTGAGGATGCTTCTTAAAGGGTAAGGGAATTTAGATACTCTATCCTTCCACCAAAGCTATAAAAAGTGAGACTTGTAGTTTATAGTTTTAATAAATTGACACTATGTGATTAAGAATAAGTTACAAACATAAGTAATAAGAGGAATGTACACGAGGGCCATGGTAATTAATGTTATTCTTTGTACTTTTTTAATTTAGAATAGTTTTATTTAAAATAATAATTTGTATTTGTATTTTAAAAATGAATATTGTTAAATGTGTAATTGAGTAAAATGTATTAAATTGATATTCTAATTTTTAAGATATTTATTTCAAAAATTCAAAGTATGGTGAGTTTTGTTTTATTAAGCTTTACTCTAGATGTGCACAGAATGAATCTATCTCAAGTCCCAAAGAAGATTCTTATTTCTCTTCTTATTCTAGATTGCAGTAGTTGTTGCATATAGGAACATTTAGATATGATAAGAAAAATGTGATACTCTATTGTAATTTTCTCTACAAATGTGATGGCAAGTGTTCCCTAAATGTTGACAATTTCATGGTTAACGTAGTATAAACTACATGAAAATTTACATTCTTGTATACAATATCAAAAAAGCTATGCCAATATCCAACACAATAGAGCAAGACATGTTCACCAATTCAACAGTTGCTTCCAATTCTCTCTCAGTGCTAGAGTTGTTTTCTCAATAAATTTGTTTGTTCTGCTCTTGATGAAAGTCATCGTTGTTGCATATAGGAGCATTTAACTCTGATAAGAAAAGTGTGATAATGTGTTATAATTTTCTCTACAAATGTGTTGGATTTTTTTTCTCAATAAAATTGTTTTTATTGCTCTTAAGTGATGAAATCCATAGTTGTTTCATATAGGAACATGTAGCTTTGATAAAAAAAGTGTGATACTATGTTATAATTTTCTCTACAAACGTGTTGAAGTTTTTTTTTGCAATAAACTTGTTTTTACTGCTCCTAAGTGATGAAATCCATGGTGCATATAGGAGCATTTAGCTATGATAAGAAAAGTGTGACACTGTGCTATAATTTTCTCTAAAAATGTGATGGAAAGCCTGGCATGAATTTTGGAAATTTCATTGTTAATGTAATATAAGCTAAATACAATTCATTTCTTCTACACAAGGTTAATAAATCTATGTTGAGTAGCCAACACTAGAGAACAAGACATGTTCGCCAATTCCATAAATGCTACCGAATCTCTCTCGGTGTTGGAGTTATTTTCTCAATAGCCTTATTTTTACTTCTCTCGAAGTGATGAAAGCCACCTCTCCATACCTTTTTACTATCTTCACAAAGAACAAAAGAAACCAAATTCATATTAGCTACACTGAAAAAACAAGAACATGGTAGACACCAGGGAGATCACTGATCTTTTGAATATTTTCAAAGATCATGAAAAACTAATACATAGGTGACTCAATAGGAAGTGGTAAAGATTAAATATGGAGGAACTACACAAAAAATACCTTTGATTTTGAAGGTAGAAAATCATGATCTATTTCTTCATTCATGAGGCATTCATGTTGGCATGATCATACAAGGTCTTTAATTTAATTTCAACATAGGCCTCATGATTTGTAAGGTTCAGGGAAGCAATATTGCAGTAATATTTCACTATAACATGGTCCTTGCCTTTTCTTGATATAATTATTTGTTAAATTAAAAATTATTTATTTAATGTATTCAAATAAATTAATTTTTTATTTTTAAATTAAATTAAAATACACACACACACACACACATATTCTCTTCAGCTATATCTTATGAGTTTAGTACGTTTTCAATCAAGAAGAGGCTTCAGACTATCTCTTAGATCTAAGCACATGATTCTATTAAAATTTATGAAACATATTCAATTTTTACAAATTGTATGTTTGAATAGAAACAAATTCATTTTTTACAACTTGTATGCTTAAATATGTGATTTTGGAAGTGATGATGGCTTCTTTAGACACTTGATTAATATCGTGAAAGAAATTTGAGTATATCATTAAGGAGAATAGTTCATGTAACAATTGCATTACTTATAACAAAATTTAATATCCTTTCTTGCTGATACATACCACCTAATCCATGAAAAATTGTAACCATGTCTGCAATGATATATGCTAATCAATTCACTTTTATGTCGATGCCAACAGGCATGAAGATGTTTCTAATTTTCAATGAAGTAGTCTTGAAAAGTTCCTAGCTCTATTTTAGTTACATAAATGCATTTAAAACCATCTAATAGTATTTACTTCAGTTGTTTTATTTGGATGTGTTGCAAGCTGACATATTGTGCCAATAAGTTTTCTATATCTTATCAGTTTAGTATTTTTTCAATCAAGAAGAGGCTTCTGAGTTTAAGAACTGTATCTTTCTAGTTGATAGCTCTTATCATCAATATCTTTGAAACCTCCACAACTTGCTTCCATGGAAGATTTTTTTTCCAATCATTCCTTCAAGATGGCTCCTTCTCTGCAACATCTTATTTTTTTTAGGCTACTCTTTCCTATTCTAGCCATCTCTACAACATCTTATTTCTTTTAGGCTACTCTTTCCTATTCTATTGCCTTAAGGCGTTTCTTTTGCAACATGTGGTGCAATTGCTAGTTATAATTTTTGTATGTAAAAATAAAAAATTATCACACAATCTTAAGGAATTAATCCTAAATCTCAGCAACAATATTCTACCAATTACATTTAATAAAAAATAATAATTAACCAGAATGAACAAATATATCAATATCAATAATAATTTCCAAAATTTACATCTAACAAATGAAACGATATTTTAATTTTTACTAGGCTAAAAAAATAGTTTATAGGACCATTAATTTCTTGTTTTTTGCAATTTAATCCTTTTCCTATTCAAATTGATAATGAACTGGCCTAATCTTTCAACAAACAATGGCAAGAAATACATGCTAACATATTCCCATAACTTTCTCTATGTCTTTAGGCACATCACATTCCAAAATGAAATAATAAAATACAATAGCGTTACTAAACTATTTTTAATAAGAATATACTCATTCTATTTTTTTACCCAAAACCTAATAACACCTCTACTCAATTTTTTTTTTTTTTTTGGATTCCAACTCATTCTAAAGTTATATATATATATAATTAATAATAACAATATTTTTTTTAGATTTTTCATATTTTGATGTTTAACCATTTAATTTATATATCTATCCTAATATTTATAAAATTTAATATTTCTTATAATATTTTTAAAATTACTTTAATATCATACCTAAAATCAATCATTACATTTATTAATTTAATTTTATAAATAAAATAAAATATTATATATTAATTTAAAAAATTAAAATAATATAAATATCAAATATTTTATATCCAACCTAAATTACATCTATTAATTTAATTTTATAAATAAAATAAAATATTATATATTAATTAAAAAAAATATAAATATCAAATATTTTATATCCAACCTACATTAAAAATAAGTTGAGTAATTGAAACTGATAACATAAATACCTCCATCTCAATTCACATTGTGTTTAACATATAAAATTAATTATAAATTTTGTATGTAAAAGTAAAAAGTTATAATAGGAATTAACCTTATATCTCACTAATAATATTCTACCCAATTATATTTAACAATGAAAAAAATCAACTAAAATAAACAAATATATCAATATCACTCATAATTTCCAAAATGATATTTTAAAGTTTATTAAACTTAAAAAATAGTATCATAATTTCCAAAATTTACAAGTAACAAATGAAATGATGATATTTTAGTATTTATTAGAATAAAAAAAATAGTTTAAGGAAATAATATTTTAATGTTTACTAGACTAAAAAAAATAGTCTATCCGAAATGATATTTTAATGTTTATTAGACTAAAAAAATAGTTTAAGGAAATGATATTTTAACCTTTATTAGATAAAAAAAATAGTCTATAGAAAATGATATTTTAACTTTTACTAGACTAACAAAATAGTGTATAGGACTATGAGTTCTCCCTTTTAACTTTTTGCAATTGAGTCATTTTCTTATTGAAATTGATGATGATTTGGTCCTAAGCCAAATTAAAAAGACAATGCCAGTTATAAATGGTCCAACTCACCCTACTTCAAAGTTCCATTTATAAATTTTTAAAAATGTTATGGTTGCAATTCATTCTACTTCAAAGTTCCATTTATAATTTTTTAAAAATGTTATGGTTGCAATTCATTCTACTTCAAAGTTCAATGTATATATAATGCACCACCTTTTATCTTACTAATTATAAAAAATCATCTTACATGGTTCCGGCATTTTCGCCGACATGGAATCTTCTCTTCGAACGATGGCTGGGCGAACGACGGACGTCAAACTGTAATTAATGTATCGTTTAAACAGAATCTAACGTCCGAAACCGTAGTTCTGTCAACGCAGATCGGGTGTTCGATCCTCGATGAGAGCGCTTTTCCGCTTTCATGGCTCAAAGGACCACAGCGTGTTAGGATTCGTACATTTCTGGTCATTTCGTCCTTTAGTTGGAATCCTGTGGACGAAATTCTGTGAGTTTTGTTCAAAAATACTTTACATGATGTATATACATATTCTGTCAGGATGTATATATATATATGTGGAAGAACAGGCTTTCTGATTTTACTATTCACGATGTCTGGGAAATAAGCTTCAACGCTGCCGTGGAGAACTGCTTGGTAAGAGCATCGACTTTTTTGTCTGGGTTGAGCGCTTTAGTCGGGGAACTTCATAGCATTCTGAGAAAATTTGAAGGGATTGAGAAGACAATTGTAGGACAAGAAAACAGATTTGCGAGGTAAAACTGAAAAGTTTTCTAAAATTTACCGCCACCGTACGCAAGAAATGATGATAATCGCTTGACGAGGGCTTGACCTTCACTGCTGGAGACTGGACTTATCAAAATTTGAAGAATATCGGATTCTAACATGAAACGCCGGCATTCTGTTTATTACCATAAAAGAAACACACACATGGTCTAATTTTAACATTTACTCGCTTTTCTATAGATTCAACTCTGATGGATCGTGAAGGTACTAGTAGTAACAGATGAGGTGAAATTTTACTTAGTAAACTTCGTTGTTTTTTTCTAATCATCTTTAACAGGTCGTGATCTTCAAAAAATTCTGTTCCTGCAAAGGCTGGACTCTCTAGTATGATGTGTTGTTATCTTATACTACAAGGCTATCAAGAATTTGGAAGGAATTGAAGATTTCGTTCATATAGTTGCGGTCGAACTCAAGGATTTTCAAAGGCACTCTTCAGCTTCTGCTCGTTTTTTGAATACTTGCACAGCTGCCGAGGTAGGAATTGAACCGTAATTTCTAAATGTCTTTGGGATTTTTTGAAAGACTAGCAGTAGCAGCTGCATAGAGGTTTTTATGCAGCATAATAATTTCTGTAATGTCTCAGAAGCAATGGGTTGGGATGAGGACAAGATTGGAGAAGCACATAATAACACGTTAATCCTGAACGGTAATAATTCGTTTAGCGGCCCTAAGAAGAAAAAGAATAGGAAGAATCGTAAGAGAGGCGATGCTACTCTTGATCCCGCTCAAGATGCTGCGCAGAGTAAATATGTCTCCAGCTTTTCCTGGGATTCTTCTTCTTTTTCTGGTCAGTGGGATTATGATAATAGAATTAACCGTAACAGTCAAGGATGGGCCTCGAAAGAAGGCTCATCTTCTCAAGTTGGCTCAAGATTTGGTGGATCGCAAGAACAAAAAGCGTGGACTGATTCCTCTTCACGCAGATCTGCGCATGACCAAACCAGTCGTTCAAATTTACCTCCAACTGACAGCTGGGCTAAGGGTGGTCTGTCAGCAACTGGTTTCCAAAAGGATGGGAAAGCTAAACTGGGTTTCGATGGAGCTGCTCAAAGGCCAGCAAGATGGAATGATGTGAAGGACAGAAACAATAAGGGTTCGGATGAAGCCTACAAGCGTTGGGGTTTTAGAGATGAAGGCAAGGAACAGAAGAATAACATAAGAATTGGTAAATGGATAAGAAAAAATGAGGGTTGGCAGGCTGGGAATAAGCACGACTTAGCGAGGTCACCACAACAGAGAGCGGAGAATAATTGGCAATCTGCCTGCAGGGACTCGAATTGCCAGAGTTCGTCTTCACCGGGCTGGCAAAGGAAGAACATAATAAGCAATTCACCTTTGGTATCTGGACCTGAAGGAAGTGAAAACGCAGAAATTTCTTGTTTTAGAAACAATGTGTTGCCAAAGCTTCTTCCTCCCGAACAACTGGAGGGAACAGATATGCCATATGATCTAGGCTATCAATCGGGAAGTGGCTCTGAACCTGAGATTATGGAGGAAGGAAGCGATGATGATTTGTTGCTTAGCGATGATTATGAATCTGATGCTAGTGTAGTAAGCCATGAGGCCCAAAAGAAGGATAAGGCGTTTAGGAAATTTTTCCAGTCGTTGGATGCTTTAACGATTGAGGAGATAAACGAGTCTGCAAGGCAGTGGCATTGCCCAGCGTGCCAAGGTGGGGTGGGTGCTATTGATTGGTACAATGGCATGCAACCTCTTTTGTCCCATGCTAAAACTGTCAGGTCGAAGAGGGTCAAGTTACACAGGAAACTTGCAGAGGTTTTGGAAGAAGAATTAAAGAGGCGAGGGGCTGCAGGTCTAGCTGCAGAGGAAATGTTTGGCAAATGGAAGGGTTTGCAAGAAATGACGAGCAATCACATGATCATTTGGCCACCGATGGTTGTGATTCAGAACACTGTTCTGGAGCAAGATGAGAAGAATATGGTACTACTACTCACCCTCTAACTTCGGTTTAAATTACTTTGCATGTTGTTGGAACCGAGGAAAGTCGTTCTGCATGAATGGTCATAAAGAAAAACCAATCTCTTGTTAGGGAAAAAAACAAGCACTCTGTAAAAGGTAGAGGATTAAGGGAAGCTTCCAACTTTATTTGAAAACTGTTAACCAGAGATTAAATTGAGTTGGTTAGTCTTCGTTAATCATATGCAAATTATATTCTTATGGAAGCTTGGCAGGCTCATGCACTGCCAGTTACATGCACAAATTTTGGACAAAGTGAGGCAGTTTCTAGTGTTATGGAGATGCAGGGGGGTACTGCCATAAATGGATGGAATGTTTACACCATACCACAACTTAGCACATTCAATTAAATATAAGGTTATGGATATTGGAATGTTTACACTATACGACAACTTAGCACATTCAATTAAATATATGTTTATGGATATTTAGTAATTTTAGTTGAGTGCTTTAGGGATCGAGTTAATTACACTATGTTACCAAACCTATACTTATTTTGTAACCATTGAATGTATATATTTTAGGATGGATGAGAAATAGAAATGGGTTTTATGTTTTGGTCTCTGGAGTTTGCTTCCATGATCTGGTTGCCTGTATGTGAATGGCTTTTATCTCTGCTGTGAAAATTTGTTGTTTTATTCTTTGTTGAGTTTTCTTGCAGGTTTTAGTGTGAGATTCATTTGTGAGTACAGAGATGTCTACATGATATTATATTAGAGCATCTTGCAAACGGGCCCGAGAGAGTCTATATGCAATGGGGAAGCAGAGGAAGGAGAAATGGAGGGAGTGCGTGGATTATTGGGGAATTTCAATTAGAAATTAGAAGCATTAAAGACCAGACTGGCATGATGAATCTGAAGAGGAATATGAGAAGCCATGAGACCAAGCTGGTGTTGTAGATCCCATGGAAAGATTAATTGTATTGAGCTTGTTATATAAACAAGGAGCTTATTATAATAATAATAATAATAATTGAAGACTGGCATGATGAATCTGAAGAGGAACATGAGAAGCCATGAGACCAAGCTGGTGTTGTAAATCTCATAGAAAGATTGCTTAATTGAACTTGTTATATAAACAAGGAGCTTATAATAATAATAATAATTATAATAATTGAAATGAGTTTTATCAAATGCCATCGACAAATATCATGAGTTACCAAAACCATAGCCCTTAAATCACCAACACTAAAATCAATTAATAACCATGAAAATAATAAACTAAAATATAATAATAAAATAAATGAAAACTTTTCATTAAAAAAAGCCCCTTGGGCCATATCTATAGTGGGGCTCTCTTAATGTATCTCATCTCATAAATTCCATCATTATTAAATATATAAATTTATTATTATTAAATATATAAATTTATATAAATTTACTATTATTAAATACATAAATTTATCTATATTTATACATATCCCGTTAATTATTTGACATATTATTTGAGCACTTAATTATTATTATTGTCTGCTACATTGGTATCTGAGCGAATTTTTCAGCCATAAAATTAAACAACCATATGGTCACCATTTTATATATATTTATATTATGGATACAAAAAAGGAGACTATAATTGCCATTCTTGACGAAAGAAGGAATACACGCAGTGATCTGCTTATTAATACAATAAATAAAACATTTGAAAAATACAATATGAGATACACATCGAGGAAAAAGAAGATGATCAAATTTGGGTGGATGAGTGCTTCTCTGATGGAGAAAGCGAAGATGAAGGTAAAGAAGAAGCCAGTGCTGAAGATGAAGACTTTAATTCTGATTTTGAATCCAATTGGGCATGTGAAGAAGAAGAAGACGACTCCAAATCCAATCCAATTGGGAATATAAAGATGATGATGAAGAAAACCTGAAGACTGAAGTCAAGGATGCATTCTCTAAAGAAGCCATCAAAGGTTTCAATAAACCAGGTATTGCAGAAGAACTGATAGTGGGCATCAACCCAACATCGATTTCTAACTCACAAAGCTCCATTGAGGTTTGCAAATATGCAAGGAAATCTCATAAGTCCTCAAGATCTTTAACGAGATATAACAAAAGGTTTTCCTTTATGTATAATACGAGGAATCCCACATAGGCTTCTCAGTACTCAAGGTTTCCTCTCTATTCAACTCCTGAGGTGATAGATGGGCCTGGTTACGATGGTTCCAAGGCTGACATATCATTATGCAGAATAATCCTCTACATGCTCAGACCAGTTTGTGTCCTGTTTAATGACAAATTTGGGGTCATGAGTAGGAAAATGCACAAGTAAGACTCAATTTATCTTTCATACACTTGTACATACACCCATGTTCAACTTTGTATAGGCGTGGAAATGTAAGAATCAATGCTAGAAGCAGCTTTCATTGTTGTACAGTGGAAGGAAATTTCTGCCAATTATAATCAATCATTATATCGTTCAAATCGTAATGATGTTACGAGCTTATAGGAGGTTTTGAAAGTTTCTCGTGGAAGCTAGAATTAAAAATAAAAATAAAAATTCATCTACAGTATCTTCATTACCATTGCGGAGTTTTGAAGAGGATGTCAATGTTATATAAATAATAGTAATATGTAAAGTTGAAATGGGTTTCATCAAATGCTGTGTGAAAATACCACGAGTTACCAATTATAGTAATATGTAAAGTTGAAATGGGTTTCATCAAATGCTGTGGGAAAATACCATGAGTTACCAAAATCATGGGCTAGTAAATTTAAGTCACATGGTTTGGGTTCGGCAATGATTAGGTTTGGTTTTGATTTTTTTGATGAGGTTTGCCGTTAGGTTCATCTATATACATTTTCTATACATATACATATATTAAGTTTAAAATGAGATATAGGATAAAATAGTAAGATATTGACATCAATAAACATAAAAAATGCTTTATGAATATGGAAATTGTCAAGATAGATGAGTTGTGACATAAAGTTATGAGTTTTGATCTATAAGAATAGTTAATAACTATGAGATTCGATGAGGTTCACCGAGCCTCAAATTTTTTTAGAAGTTCGCCAAAATTCAAACCACAAGGTTGAAGTTTGACGAACCTTGTGACATAGCCATAAACCACCAACAATAAAACCATTTAATGACCTTAAAAATAATAAATACAAATATAATAATACACTTCGTTAAAACGCACACCAGGTCATATTTATAGTGGTGGTCCTCTCAATGTATCTCATCTCATCTGAATTTATATACATCATGTTAATTATATTAGCATATATGATTTCAGAATTTATTGTCTGCTAAAGAGCTAAAGACCAGAAGTCTTATAGTTTAAGGGAGACTTGAATCTGGATTTGTTCATAGATTGGAAGAAAGGAATAGAAAGGTATTTTAATATGGAAAACATTGATGAAGATGACCCTTGAGAACTGTAAAAAATGTAGCGGTGAATTAGAAATCACTTGATACTCTATGGCGGTTAATCTCTAGAAAACAAGGGGAGTAAAGGGAAAATAATTGATAAACTTTGGTCCATGACGTTGAAGCACTCGAGATAAAAAATTCATCATAAAAAATTCATCCCACAGATTACCAGCATAAGTTATTTAAACAGTTTCAAAATTTGAGGCAAAAGGAATTCTGTGCAAGAATACATACAAGAATTCATGGGATTGCACATAAACACATATATCAAGAAGATGAAGAACATGCAACAACGAGGTATGTTAATGGGCTAGTGTAATTACATTTTGTAGATGAGGCCTATTTTATGCATTGAAGGCTGAAGGTAAATGTAATAGGGGTAATGGTAGAACAGTAGGAAAAAGAGATTGTAGCACTCAAGGAAGAGGAGGTTCTTCTAAACCTCCCAAAGTGAAGAGCTCAAGGGAGTCAACTGAACTTCAAAGGTAGAGGGAGGATTTAGAGGCAGACGTTGGCTTGAGGAGACTATTGAGGTTGCTACATCTACAATGAAGTCCACAAATATCAAAATTGTGCCCTAATCTCCGGAGTTAGGAATATGACATTGATAGCCCAAGAAGAGCATGTGGTAACCCACGAAGTGTCCTAACCAACAGGGGAGAAGTGGATGTTGTAGGGAACTCTGGCAATGGACAACAAGAATACAGTACAGTTTGATCCGAGAAGTGTCCTCAAATCTGGATGCAAATGTCAAGGAAAGATATGCAAGTTGATTATTGAAAGTGGTTCTTTAAATAATTTGGCAACCATGGAGATGCTAAAGAAATTATTTTTTGCTTGGTCCTCTAACCCAAATCCTTATAGAATTTCTTGGCCGCAACCAGACCATAGTGTGATTGGATATTATTATTATCGAATATTGGACATTATGATGACAAAGTATTGTGTGATACAGTGCCTATGGAGGCCCTTCATTTGTTGTTGGGCAGGCCATGACAATTTGATAGAAGTTGAATTGATCATGTCAAGGAAAATACCTATGCAGTAAGGCTCAATGGAAAAAGGGATATCATGAAGCCTTTGAAAGATGATGGAAGATCTGGTTTCCCTACTTTGTCTATCATTTTGTTTGGTTGGAAAGAGTTATTGAATGGTGCAAAAGGAAAGGTATATGTTTTCTGCACTAGAAAGGAGAAGGTACCAGAAAAATGAGAAATCCCCATTGAGGTGCATGAGTTGTTGAAAGATTATGCAGTCTTGACTCCTGTAGAGTTACCTTCAAGTTAACTGCTACACCTTGGTTTCACTTCAACATACCTGATATTTTTTTGTTGAATGTGAACCATCATTTGAACAGATTTTGCACCTAGATTGATGAGGTTAGAGCTCAGATTACCATGATTAGATCTGACACCACGATTCTTTGTACTGTTGTATCATGATCAACTAAAAGTGTGACCTTTTTTGTACTCCACGTATTGTATTGGACCACGCTTAGATGATCTATGTAAAAATATTTTTTTACCTAAGTGGTATCTCTATACCCTTTTAGGTTGGTCAAGGTTTGTTCTCTTAGTCCCCATTTCAAGATAGTTCGTGCTCTTATGGCTTGGATAACTAACTATCTCTCGGAGGTCATTTATGGCGTGGGTAATGTGCGTGAGGGTATTGGAGTGGCTCTATTATGATACATCACTTGAGGAACTCCTAGAAATTTTCAATTTATCTTTATGTCAAAGTGTTGTTCATGTTGTTACAGGCCATTTGTCACACTTAGCCAAAAGTCCCCGAACCCGGATCTCTCGTCATTTGTTACACTTTGCATCAATCCACTACAAGACCAAAAGCAAAACTATTCCCAAAAGTTATAAGAATCCTGGATTACGCTAGCTCAAAACCCTAATTTAAGACTCCATTGCACTTAGCTTCATGACAATCTGCGATGGCGCATGCTGCATACATGCAACTTGCATTGGTCAACGCAGGTTGCTTTTACTGTAGGTGCGATGACACTTGGAAATGAGGAAAAATAACATGGAATTTCGAATCTTCCTTCTTTAGAAGCTTCGACAACTGATTCATCCATTTTTTGTTGAATATGATCTCGAATTCCTACTAATGAGGCTTTATCCCTTATCTCATAGAACTTATCTCCTTTCAAAGTGGACCTAGCCCTAGTATGGTGGATCTAAAACTTCCTCATTTTCCCTATAAAAGCAGTACCTGCCATAGAGTGTGGGTTGGCTTTTGGAGATTCTGATTCTGCCCTTATGCTGTCAGTTTGAGTTTGGAGGTCCATGATCCATCCTTATGCATTAGTGAGATTGAAGGCTTTATCATTGTGGCAAAGAAAGGACGAGAAGGCTAGGAGAGATTTGCAACATCAAGGCCTCAACAAGGGTTGTAATCTTTCTCTGTTATTATTAATACAAAGTGCATTGTTTTTCCCATACATCATGTCTTTGATTATACATGTGTAGAATAAGGTTCCTTGATCTCTTATTTAGAGTTATTTGAATATATCATGTTGTATATCTCGATCTCTTTGCTTGTCTTGGTTAATTTGCAGGCTCTACTTTCGGGAGTTTAAGATGGAGTTGGAGTGAGTGGGTGAAGAGAAGAAGGAAGCTTGCACTGAACACCAAGTAGGTCTTCTTCTTATACTTCAAATATCTCTAGGAAAAGATAGTGTAGTTTGTTTGGTTGTTTCTAGGCTAAGCCTCTGAACCTAGGGCGATCACTTCTGTCTGTAGAAGGGATTTATCCGGAAAACACATGTTGTAAATTTTGTCATACCTATGGAAGCACATCTATCTGAGGCCTAAGCATGGATCCCCCTTATGTATTTGTCACACTTTGGCCATAGACTCTTGACGATGATTGTGCAATTGCTCATGTAGAGACAATTCCCTAGACAATTTCACAGTTATGGAGGCAATTCAAGGGTCACATTTCCAAGATACTTTGGGGCTATTTCTACATGCATTAGCCCTCTCATGCCATGCCACATCCTAGATTCTTTAGCATCACCTTTTTCACTCATTTGGAGGCATTTAACACATGATTTGAGTGCCAACTTCCTTTAGGACACTTCTAATGGCCATTTGATGACTCGTATAGCATGTGTGGACTTACTATGACTTGAGAATACCCCTCCCATGATTTATTTGAAGGTTTTAACCCTGCATAGAAATTATCTGCAAATGAATTGAAGGTTTTAACCCTAGAAATAAATTAATTGCAAACGAATTCATAAAAAACAAAAAATATACAATGGAAAGAATAGAAAATATACACAAAGATTTTACCCAAAACCGAGAAAACTAGATTGATTTTTCTTTATATTCTTTTCAATGTTACAATACATTATATACATGCCGAAGCATTCGTAAACCCCCAATCCATTAACTCTGGATTAGAACATAATTGTGGTTCCCTTGATCGGATCTAGAAAATACCATAAGAAAAAACATGTGCAAAACCATGGGTTGGTCTACCCACCATCCCTGGGATCACATAATTATAATTATTATTATTTTTTCGGGGTGCTGGTTCGAACACCATGCAGGGGCTATCGCTCCTTGCGACTCCCCTGTTGTGCCTAGCACAACCTTAACAACACATAGAGCTAGTTGTGAAAATAATATAACAGATGCCCAACATTCTCTCACTTGTCTTTTTTGCAGACAGGGGGCTGCAAGAATACACCATCATCAGTCCAAGGCCACAACACCCATTGTTTCTCTACACGAAGAAAACTTCTTAGTGCTTACAGACTTTGTGAATGCATCTACGCCATTCTTCAATGTGTCCACCTTTACCAACAACACCTTTTTGTCTTCAACCATATCCCTCACAAAGTGATACTGAACATCAATATGTTTCGTCTTTGAATGATAAGTAGATTTCTTTGCCAAGAAAATTGCACTTTGGGGGTTGTAATCTATCCTTGTAGCTCGCTATACCAATCCCATAATTGAACACAATCTCTGCAACCAAACTGCTTCCTTGCTTACATGAGTGGCTGCCATGTATTCAACCTTTGTAGTTGAAACTTGAAAGTGCCACTACAGACTGTCTCTTGCTCATACAACTAACCGCTCCTCCAAATAGGTTAAACAGATACCCACTTGTAGATCTTCTCTGATCTTGATCTCAAGCCCAGTCAACATCAACAAAGCCATGTATGACCAACACTCTGTCCAATATTGGTCTTCCTTGGTAGCAAAAATCACTAGTGCCACACAGATAGTTGAGAACCTGCTTTATTGTTGTCCAGTGCTCCTTCCTTGGTTTTGAAATAAACCTGCTCAATACTCCCACTACATGTGAAATATCCAGTCTGGTACAATCCTTTGCATACATCAAACTCCCAACTGCACTCGCATATGGAACACCGGACATGTCCTCTTCCTCTTCCTATGTCTTGGGACACTGTTCTGTAGATAACTTTACACCTACAGGAATAAGAACCTTCATCGGTTTACTATTCTGCATATTAAACCTCTGTAATATTGTCTCAACATACTTCCTTTGGTTTAACCAAAGCTTCCTCTTTGCTCGATCTTGTTTAATTTCCATGCCCAAAATGAAGTTTGCAGCACCAAGATTCTTCAATTTAGAGGACACTTGGGTCTTCACATCCTGGATAATTTCTCTGTCATTTCCAATCAACAACAAATCATCCACATACAAGACCAAATAAATAACATGATAACCAACTAATTTAAAATACACATAGTGAACCACTTGTGAAAATTTCCAAATCAAAATCCAACTGCAGTGACTGATATTATATCTTTTACTTATCATTCCAGTAACAAGTTATTTACAAAAATTACTTAAGTAAATATCGAAATAAATTCTACTGCAACCTTCACAATTAAAATACCGAGACAAGATATAAATAAATACAAGCACAAGGATAACACAATTATTTTTGGACAATTGTCTTCGGAAAAACCTAATGTGGGAAAATCGGTGCAGCACATGAGGGTTTCTTTATCATTCTTTAGCAAAAATCTCTTGTACAAAGAATAATCAACAGTGATGAAGAGAAATCTCTGTGATAACACTAGAGAAAATTTACTCACAAATATAGATGAGAACCTGATCCCTAAGAGGCCTTGCTGCCTCCTCTACGTCACCACTGCGTGAGGACTGCGCAGTTCTGCGTCATTGCACTACACTGTCCCTCTGTTGCTTCTGCGCTGTCCCTTCTCTGCACTGCGTCACCAACTCTTGCACTCTCGACTGATGCTGATACACTCTCTCTCCTCTCCACATGCAACTCACCCTTTGAATTGATTTTCTCTTACCGAACTTCAGCCAGTGAGAAAAATAAATATACACGGGTAACTGAGTATCTGCCTGGTGTATTCTCCAAATGACCGTCAAGCTTTCTTAAATAATCTTCTCGTTGACATTCAACGACCCAAATTAGAAGCTAATCAATGGCTAAGATCATTTTGACTTGATCCTCATCTTCTTCTAGAAGTTACACCCAAAGTTTAGATTAATACCCATTAATTATTTTAATTTCCTAAGTTTAGACTTAGGGTCTCATTAAAAATAATTAATTTATCAAATAAAACTGCCTTCGGATGGAATTTCCCCAAACAATTTCTGGGTTATCTGGAATACATGTGTCTAAGCCTCTCCACAAAGTTTGAGACTTAGAGCACATCCGATGCTACCCCAAATCAACACTCCATCTTAGCAACGAATGTGCTCTAGCAATATACCCTGTTGCATACTGCTCTGACTCTGAAGCATCTCCCTCTGCGCTGCTAATGTCTGACATTTTGTCCACATACTATTGCGTGGATGCTATAATTGTATTGTTGCTGACACCAAGGTTACTTGGGAGCGGGAGCGGGAGTGCCATTTTCAGAAGCTCCCAGTCCGAGAGCGTTTCGGGGAGCGTTTTTTTATAATATATATATTTTTATATTTTGATGTGTATATGTCAACAAAAGCATGTAGAATGATGAATTAGACATCAAAAACATAAAAACATAGATTGAACCATATAACATCAATCATCTAGAAGTTATAATCTTCATCAACCACATCCACAAGTTAGAAACATACAACATATTGACTCTTGAGTCTCATGATGCATCAATCTTAAAGTTTCAAGCTTTCAAAATTCAATATATAACATTTATCATCATTGATTCATTGATCACCATAGTTGTACGTGTAAGCTAAGTGTAACCATTAAAACAAAGAATATTTAACATGAAACGAAATGTTATAAAATGAAATGAAATGAAACAACTTTCAAATTTCATGAAGCATCATTTTCATAATTCATAATGAGTTATAAACTTATAACTGCCAACTTCAAAGTTTCAAACTTCAAACTTAAATTGTCATATATTGTTTACAAAAAATATCATAATAAATATGAAAGAGGCAAGTTTCAACAGTTATAAAAAGTTAAAAACTACTAGAAACTAGAAAAGACTAGTAAATCTATTTTATCTATTGTTTGGCCTCTTGCCACGAGAAATGTCTAATTTTTGAGTAGATCGTGGTAATGGTGGTCTTCTAATGCTTGTTGACATTGTCTTCCCTCAAAAAATATAATTAAAAAAATGTGAATGATTTCTCTAGAAAAGTTAAAGGGTATTTGTAAAGATGTAAGAATGAAGAATAATTTCTCTAGAAACATTAAAGGGTATTTGTAAAGATGTAAGAATGAAGAGAAGATGCTTTATGTCAGACAAGCACTTAAAGATAATGATTCAATAAAATATTCACACAAATTCCCAAGATGTAACCCAGAATAAAATGAAAAAGCTCTAACCCGTGGTGTGTCTTGGATAAAATAATGTGCAAATTGTCAACCATAGAAATCTAGATGTTTGTAAAGATTTAAAAATCTTAAAAACGATGGCGTATTAATAAACACTCAACACGTATTGAGAAAATCACATGATACATTTAGTTTTTGGAACACTTATAACAAAATATCATCTTAAAAGATACGGTAAGATACTGTAATGTTGGGGTCACATTAAGCAGCTTAAACTGGGGCTTTGATTTTGATATCATTGTGCAGGAAGTCACATGCTTTTTTATGTGATTGGCGCTTAAGAAAAAATAATGGGATCTTGCCTAATAAAATATAGTAGAGTTAAAATCTTAGAGCCGTAAGTCAATCCCCAGGGGGAGAATGGGCTCTGCACTTTAACTAACTGCTTAGGTATTCGACATGTCCAACAGGTGGAGAACACGTAGAATGTGTTGCTAAGGAATAAATTAATTTATGTTAAAGAAATGGGAAATTCAACCTAGAAGGCATATCATTAATTATCCAAAGTTTAAGCAATTGCATTTTCATCAACTTGCTACCCACTTTGCCATTAAGGTCGTAAAATCTCTAAGAAATAGTAGATGGGAAAATACACAAGCCCCCATCTCATGCAAGCAATATGGCCATGACCTAAAAGGGTAGAGGCATTAGTGAAACAACAACAAATATTTCAGTCATCCATCATTGTCTCCAATAAGATGGCTTATCTTGATTGCAAAGGATTGTCAACTTGGTTTCAATGTGAGAAAGGAGTAGGTGTAACTTGTAAGGCATTAACAATAGTACAAAGAATAATTTCATAATATTTAGGCCCTTTTTACAGAGGAGATAAATTGTTGTTGAATTAAATATTGAGTTTCAAAGGGTCATATATTCTGCTTATAATAATAACTACAACACAATGAGTTTTAAAGCTAAGCTTTTGTTTTTATTCCTTAATGAAAATTAGCCTTTACTCATATCTTGATAGTTGATCCTTACATAAAATGAATATGATGTATGCTTTTCCACTAGTTTTAACAAAATCCATTCCACTTTATGGTAGGAAATTTTGTCTCAAGATTGTTAAAGGATATACTTTTCCTGGGTTTACAATAAAATAATGGCCATTACCAAAGGGAATTGTATCATAATATGTTAAAAAATTGTTGATAAACACAAATTATTTTGACAGTATAGTTAGGTTGGCAAATGGATGGTTTAAGCAAATGGAGAGCAAGTAATTTCATTTAGGACCAAGTCTTTGTGTGTGTTAGTGTTCTAGCAGTCTGGTCTTCTAGCAGTTTTGCAATATTGATGCTGGTATTGAACTTATCTGAGTAATCATATGATGAAAGGAAGATTGCACCACTAACAAACACAACAAGAACACTTATCAATGGTTTGTCTTTTACATTTGTCCATCCATCAGATACAATGGACACCCTCCCTAAAAAAGCGCTTCTTAAAATGCTCCCTCCCTAAAAAAAACGCTTCCTCTCTAAAAAAAGCGCTCCCTAAAACGCTCCCTCCCTAAAGAAACTCTCCCTCCCTAAGAAAACGCTCCTGAAAATGCTCCCTAAAACGCTCCCTGAAAACTAGGGAGCTTTTTTTTGACCTTGGGAGTGCGCTCCTGCGCGGAGCGCGAATTGGGAGCGGGGTCAGGGGGGGGCGGGAGGGGGGGCACTACCCGGCAACCCTGCTTGATACTGCCGCTGCCAACACTGCATCCATACTACAAGTTACAAGTGCAGGTTGGTGTCATCAGCAGGCCTGGGGGGCTTTTGGAGGGGTTTTGAGGAGTTCTTATGAGGTCTGATGGCATTCGCTTGGTATATTCCACCATCCTCACAATTTGCCTTTAGTTCCATTGCATTCCGACAACTTTCAGAAAATTGAGTTATTATTGGGCCTAACTCAATTAATTACACCTAAGGTGGCATTTTAGGATGAATTCTCAACATAACACCTTAGTTTAGTAGCTCGTTGGAACCGGGACGAGAAGATCTACAGGATGGGATGGCCAGGAGTGATTTTCAGTGACTTGAGGAGGCATGGTGGCCAATTGACCATTTTCCCACATTAAAAATAATATTTCAATTGAGGGTAATGTGCTCAATAATTAAAATAATAATAAAATAGGAGCTTCTAGAGGAGTCCATCAGATCTATAAAAAGAAGGAGGAAGGGCCATTAGAGAACATCTTGGATTTGATATTACTTCTTATATGAGAGGTTGAGAACCCGATTCTCTACTTCATGGGTAGCCCCAGGACGAAAACCCTTGGGTGTGCTAGTGGGTGTTGGACGAAAACCCAATACCCTTGAGGAGGTTTCACTCAAAAATATCACAGTGCTTCAGTGGAGTTTGGAGAGATCAGTTTTGCCGTAGCCGGTTTGCAACAGTCTTCTCACCGAGCCATCTACATCATTGCCAGAGCCATTCATCAGTTGGGCCAAAGATCTTTTTCTCGGTTTTGCTCCGCTTGCTTGGCAAGCTCAAGTTCCACTATTCCTTCATGTTGATGTACTATTTCTTGTGGATTAATAAAATGGCTCAGTGATTTTATCGACATCCATTGTGTAAATTTGTTGGTTGTGTCTATTTGCATTTATTTTGTTGTTCAAGTTTATTTCTGGTATCTACTGTCCAAATTTCCATTTGGGATATTACAGAATCCCCTTAGCAAAATTATTAATTGGGGGACATGACAATCCTCCCCTCCCAAATGTTGCTTGTCCTCGAGCAACTGCAATGTTGGATGTTGTAGAATATGTTCTCCCTTCCAAGTGGCATCCTCCTCTGGTGGATCCTTCCACTTGATAAGATATTCTCTGATAGTCCTGTTCGTGAGCCCTCCTCCCTTTCGTGCAATATGGCCTCAGGTATCAAATGAAATGTCCCTCATCATCCAAGGATAGAAACTCTGTGACAACTGTAACCTGTTGTCCCAAGGCCTTTTTAAGGCAAGACACATGGAACACAACCAATGTCACTAACATCAAGGTACATAGAGGGATTGATGCTCTTGATTAAATACGAGATCCATACCCTAGTATATGACAAAATCCAATGGAAACATTGCAATCCCCCCATCCTGAAATCCCGAAAAAGTGATAAGTCTGTTGGATTTTGAGTGAGATCTAAAATTCGACTTTCTCCATATGAAATCCAATGAGGTCGGAACCACTCTCAAACATCTTGAGTCATTTCATGGTAATGTTAAAAATTTAAGTAAAAGGATGAAAATGAAAGATAATGGAGAATGTCACATATTACCATGAATCACATATTAATACTAGGGCCATATGCTTGATCATTAGGCTTCCCCACTAAAAAATTCTTGTTCCTTTGAAAATAATTGCATTTGGAATGTTTTTGAAAAATTGCCAGGGAGCGAATTTTTTTTTAGGGAGCGTGCTCTCGAAATTCACTCCCTACGAGAGCGAATTCGGGAGTGTGCTCTTGAGTCGCTCCCGAAGGGAGCGCGTTTCAGGAGCAAGTTCGAGGGTGGGGGGAGCCGCTCCCCCACAACCCTGGACTGCATACATCTCGCGCTGTTTGCAAGTTGTATTTGAGAGCCCGTAGGATCTCCTGGCTCTCCTGTATCCAATCCTTTGCCCCTGGGGCTCGACTATCTCCAAAAATCGTGTCAACAAATGATAATGCATCATAACCATAAAGGGCACGAAAAGGTGGCATATAGATGGACATATGGTGAGTGGTGTTGTAGCTGTACTCTCCCATGTGAAGCCACTTCACCCATGCGCGGTGTTGCCTCGTCACATAATTCCGCCAATACCCCTCCAACCATTTATTCACAATCTTTGTCTTCCCATCTGTCTGGGGGTGGTAGCTAGTGCTAGGAGTGAGCTCAATGCCCACCAATTTGAATAACCCCTGCCAAAACTCCCCCATAAATCTGGGATCTCGGTCACTGATGATGGTATTGGGAAGACCATGCAACCTAAATACCTCCTTGAAGAAGAGCTTGACTATCTGTGAGGCTGAAGATCTGGAGATGGAATGTCAAAGAAGTGAGCAAACTTGTTCAGTCTGTTCACTACCACATATATGCAATCATGCCCCTCAACAACTAGAAGTCCCGTGATAAAATCCATAGATAAGCTCTCCTACTTCCTCTTTGGAATAGGAAGGGGTTGAAGTAAACTAGTCGGGTATGTCTACTTCCCTTTATTCCTCTAGAAAACATCACACTCTTGTACATGCCTCAAAACATCCTCCTTGAGGCCTTTTTATGTAAAACACTCCTTGATGGTCCGGTAGGTTTTGAAAAACCCCTGATGGCTTGCTATAGGTGAGTCATGTGCCGCATGCAAAATATTCTCCCTCAACTGAGAGCCTGGCACCAAATATATTATGTCCTGATAATATATGACCATCCATCACCTGATATCTGTCATCCCCAAAAATACCATCCAAGATCTCACATGCCTATCGATCCATGGAGTACTCTACTAGCAACTGCGCCATCCAATCTTGGGTGATGTCCATAAGTGAGTGTGTCGCAAGCCTCCTAAATAGTGCATCTGCCACCACATTATGCTTTCCCTTGATGTACTCAATCTCAAAATTGTATGCCTGTATCTTACTCACCCACTTTTGCTTCCTCTTCTGAAGCTCCTTTTGCTCCAAAAAGAATCGAAGACTTGTGATCAATCTTCACTTTGAACTTGTTACCCACCGAGTACTGCCGGAATTTGGCCAACGCATGCATTATGGCCAACATCTCCTTATCATAGATGGAATACAATCTCTCATGTTGTTGTAGCTTCCTACTCTCAAATGTAATCGGGTGACCTCCCAGCATTAGAATTGCTCCAATACCCTCTCCAGATGCATCGCACCCCAATACAAAGGGCCGTGAAAAATCCGATAAAGCCAAAACTGGACAACTACTCGTCACCCACTTGAGGCGCTCAAAAGCCTCCTGTGACACGTCTATCCACTCAAATGCTCCCTTCTTCGTAAAGTCTGTGAGGGGTGTGGTAATGTTCCTATTTAGGAAAAACAGTAATATGCAAAGAAAATAACACATGCAACACAAATTTTCAAAACAATCAGTGAACACCCATGCAAACACTAGAATCAACCAACTGAGCCATTTTTATTAAGTAGTTGGAGCAATAGTACAATGGTGTGGAAGAAGTGCACCTGGGCTTGCCACAATGGCAAGCTTGACAAGACCTAGGTTTCAAAATAGCAAGCCCAGATGATAGAATATGTTACCCCAATGATGCCTTACGGTGCCCCAAAAATCTGCACTGTTTGCTGGAAAGATGCTGTTGGAAACCCCACTTCTAGTGCTCAAAAAATTCTATAAATTAATCCCAAGCTCCTAAAAAATAACCCACCAAAATCCAGAAAGGGTTTAGTCTAGTTATGACCCCTGAAATTCGGCCCCAAATACCACGTCCTCCTCCAGCAGCTGGAAAATACGGCCTACCTGCAAACTCCCAGAAATTCCATCTAAATCACTCCCAAAAGGCTGAGCTACACTACCCCAAAATTCTCCTTATCTCTCCCAACAAACCTAACTCCAATTCTCATACCACAAGCTCTCACGTGGGCCCAGTGAGAAGCTTCTGCGTTGGCCCTGGATGCACCAAATCGTGTTGCCTTTTCAAGCAACAATCTCTTGCTCAAAAACTCCTCCAATAGGCTAGTCCTTCCCTGAAATTCCTACACCAAATTTCTCCTGGCAATCACTACTCTGAAGACAACTGAAACAGCCCAAGCGTACTCCCTTCTGCGTCCTCCTAGAATAGGCACTAGCTGAGTGCGTGGTAGTGTGTTTAGCTTTGAATCCCTCCAAAATCCTCTCCAAAGTGGTACGATTTGACCACCCTAGGGTGGCACTCGAAGTCCCCTGAAGAAAGGGTGAGCTCTTTGCTTGGAAAAATTGTTGCTAAACAACAATGTGACCTGGCTAAGCTGCTCGAACAACAAAAGTAAGTTTGATTGGAAAAAGACCCAAAATTAGGTTGAGCTTCTCCTATTTATAATTTGTGAGCTTCCTTTTTCCACGTGGGCCCCTCCATCTATCTCTTTGACCTCCCTCCTTGGTTATTCGACTTCCTCCCTTGGCAAGTGTGTTTTTCCTTATGCTTGTGGCCCCCACGCTCCACCAACAAAATATTACGGCCTCCCTTTTTCTCCTAAGTCTTTCTCCCAAAATTTTGTGGGTCCCTCTCAAATGTTGCTTGTCCCCAAGCAACTTCAGCGCTGGAAGCTCAAGTATGTGTTCACCTTCCCAAGTGGCATCCTCATCTGGTAAGCTCCTCCACCGTACTACGTACTCCGTGATAGTTGTACTTAGCTTCCTCTCCCTAGTCTCCAAAATGGCTTCCGGTTCCAGAACCAGATGCCCCTCATCATCAAGTGGAGGGAACTCCATAGCTGCTGTCACCTGCTGCCCCAACACCTTCTTGAGGCACAAGACATGAAAGACGTTGTGAATTTTGCTCCCAGGTGGAAGCTCCAACTCATAGGCCACCTCCCCAACTCTCCTAGTCACCCTGTACGACCCATAGAAATGTGGTTGTAGCTTCTCGAACCCCTTTTGCTTCAATGTAGATTGGCGATATGGCTATAGCTGCAGAAAAACCAAGTCCCCTTCCTCAAATTGCCTCTCAATCCTGTGTCTATCTGCATACATCTTTTGCCTCTCAATTGGTGTCTATCCGCATAATCTGAAAAGCTCCTGCCAAAATGCCCCCATGAACCGACTATTTCGGTCACTGACTATGGTCTTAGGAAGTCCATTCAAATGAAAAACCTCTCGAAAGAACAACTCTACCACATGTGATGTTGAATACCATGTCGGAATGGCGAAGAAGTGAGTATATTTGGCCAACTGATCCACCACCACATAAATACAGTCCTGCCTTGCACTGTAGAGAGCCTCGTGATAAAATCCATGGAGATACTCTCCCACTTCCCCTCGGGGATGGGAAGTGGCTGCAACAACCCAAATGGATGGGTCGACTCCCCCTTGTTCCTCTGGTAAGCCTCACACTCCTGCACATATCTCAATATGTCCCCCTTGAGGCCTTTCTAGGTGAAAATCTCTTTGACTGCCATATATGTCTTCCTGAACCCCTGGTGCCTTGATAATGGGGAATCATGCGCTACATAGAGGATCTTCTCCCTCAACTATGAACCAGGCACCAAAAATATGCGCCCCTTGTACTATATGATGTCAGCCATCACTCTGTAGCGCTCATTCGCGTGTGCTCCCTCTAAGATCTCACACGCCTGCCGATCTTTGGAGTACTCCCCCAACAACCGCGCCTTCCAATCTTGGCAAATGCTCATGAGTGAAAGTGTCACGAGCGTCCTGAATAGTGCATCCGCTACCACGTTGTGCTTGCCCTTGACATACTCAATATCAAAATCGTATGCTTGCACCTTGCTGACTCACCTCTGCTGCCTGTCATTGAGGCCCTGCTGCACCATAAAATGGCGAAGACTATTGTGGTCTATCTTCACTCGGAACTTGTTGCCCACCAGATACCGCTAGAATTTGGCCAATGCATGCATGATGGCCAACATCTCTTTGTTGTAAATAGAGTACGACCTCTCATGTGGAAGGAATTTCCGACCCTCGAAAGTGATGGGGTGTCCATCCTGACACAATACTGTGCCAACCCCCTCACCTGATGCATCGCAGTCCAAGGTGAATGGCTGAGTGAAATTCGGGAGTGCTAAAACTGGGCAACTACTCATCACCTCCTTGAGGTGATCAAACGCTAATTGTGCTCCATCGATCCATATAAAATCCCCCCTCTTTGTCAGATCTGTGAGGGGAGCTACCAATTGTGAGAAGCCCTTTATGAACTTCCAATAGTAGGTGCATATGCCCAAAAATCCCTTCAACTTCGTCACATCCTGGCGCACAGGCTAATCCCGGATAGCCCTGATCTTCTCCTCATGAACCCTCAGTTCATCTGCGCCAATGATGTGCCCCAAGTAGAGCATCTATGTTAGCCCAAACTCACACTTGGACAACTTGGCATAAAATTGCTGCTCCTCCAAGATGCGCAACACCACCTCTAGGTGCTGCAGATGTTCCTCCCACGTCCTGCTGTAAATCAGGATGTCATCAAAGAACACTAGTACGAACTTCTGAAACTTCCCACGGAATACATTATTCATGCATGACTGGAAAGTGGCAGGTGCGTTGGTCAGTGCAAAGGGCATAACCAAAAACTCAAAATGCCCATAGTGGCACTTGAGAGCTGTTGTAGGGATGTCCTAATCCCTTACCCTAATCTGGTGGTACCCTGAGCACAAATCTATCTTAGAGAAGTACTTTCATCCATCAACTCATTATTGCGTAGGATGGGGTAGCGGTTCTTCAAAGTCTTCTTGTTTAGCGCCCTATAATCAATACACATGCACAAAGTCCCATCCTTCTTCTTCACCAGAACAATCGTTGAAGCGAAGGGACTAGAGCTCGGCCTAATGTGGCCCAACGCCAACAACTCCTTAATGGCGCGCTCAATCTTGTCCTTGTAGGCCTTGGGATGCCTATAAAGAGTGGTGATAACTGCCTGCACCCCAGGCTCCAGGTCAATGGTGTGCTCAAACCCCCTGTTAGGTGGCTGCCCTGGTGGTATGTCCCCAAACACTATCGGGTACTTGTCCAAGATGGCCTGTATGTCAGGGTGTGGTGGCTTGGGTTGCCCCCAACCTCCGAAATCCTCAGCTCCACTGCCCATGCTATGTCCCGATGCCTCAAGTCAGCCTCCATCCTGTGTACTGAAACTGTCTGTGGAGGAAATGAATGCATGCCCCGAAGAACTACCAGCTTGCCATCTGGCCCTGTGAGCTCCATCTCTAGTTTCCTCCAATCAGCGGTGACCCGACCAAGGGAGTAGAGCCACTGGACACCCATCACCACGTTGGTGTCTGACACATCCAAAACAAAGAAATGACTGTTCATCAAGTAGTTCCCCATAGTCATTATCAAAGCGAGAACATACTGGGTGCACTACATAGTCCTGTCCCTAGGCACCAAAACTGTGAACCCCTCGAACTCTGTTGTAGTGATACCCCACCTCTGGACCATCTGAGCATCAATGAGATTGTGGGTGGCCCCATTGTCTACCTTGCACTGTGCCTCGGATCCTCAAGGCCAAAAATTTGGGAATCCCACACAAAGAAGCAAGGACTCCCTTAGATGGTGCCAAAGGTGATCCCCCAGACGGTGGTGGCGGTGGTGGTCCCCTCTCTGCCTGACCCTCGTTATCTCCCTCGCCATACTCCAACTACACATTGTCCTCCTGGTCACTATCTGAGAAGACCTTGATGTAGTGGGCCTTGCTTGCTGTGCATTGGTGGCTTGGTGCCCACAACTCCCGACAAGTAAAGCATAGTTTCCTCCTCCGGAGGTCTCTCTTGGTCTCCTCATCTAACTGCCCATGCCCTTGGGCTGCTCGTTGTGGTGGGGGCCTAATGTCACCCCCCTTCTGTGGGTAGGGAGTTTGTGATGGAATGGGTGCTCTAGTCTTGGGGATTTCCCCTTGCAAATCTCTGGCACAAGTCATGGCCTCCTGCAAGGTAGAGGGTCTGCGAGACTTCACTAGTCCACGCAATGGCTCAAGTAACCCCTCTATCAATGTGTACACTCTCCTAGCATCGGACAACTCTGGTATCATAACTGAAACTTTCAAAAACTCTGTTATGTAGTGCTCTAGGTGACCAATCTCCCTAAGTTGGGTCAACTCCCTGAAGTGAGCCTTCGGGTCCCTCCTATCAAAACGCTCCACCACCCTCCGTGTGAAATCCTCATAGGAGGTCACATTGGCATACGACAAGCCATGAAACCACCAATCTTGCGCCTCCCCCTCCAAGGGCAAGGTAGCCATTTTGATGGCTTCCACCTCTGTCATCTGATAAAGCTGGAAATAGGTATCCAACTTCTCCACCCAAAGCTCGAGCTATGCATTTGGTAGTGCCATCATATGTGGGGAAATACATCCTCCCAATAGTACGCTGCAACTTTGATCTCTATGTGCTCGGTCCTCCACTGTACCTGCCCTTCTCATTCTGTTTGAGCTGAAAATAATCTTTGAAGGACAAGGCTGCCTTGAAATCTTCCCCCATGGATTGCCACTCCCTGAAATAATCTCCCATGGGCATATGGTCATCTGACCCACCTTGCTCACTAGGTGCCGAAGGTAGAAAAATAGGCAGCGTGGTCCTAGTTGGCCCACTGAAAGCTGATGGGTGAGTGGCTGGTGAAGGATGGTCGTATTGTTGTGAGGCCCCTGAAGTCTCCGCAAAGTGGAACTCATGATGAATGCTCCTGTCCCTATTCTGTTGTTTGATCTCATCCAACATATCCTTCTACCCCTTAGCTAGATCACTTAGGGCCTTCAAAAGGCTATCACATGTTGCTTCCTCCTTACTCTTGGGTTCCCCAATATTTGCTACTACCACTGCCTTCCCACGTGCCTCAGTATCAGGCGTAATCTCCAACTCCCTTTCCCTGCTCCGGTACCTCTGTCTTCTGTAGGTAATGTTCTACATGTCCTCCTCATTCATAGGAAAAATATCCCACGGCTGAGCCAAGATTTGAGCTCTGATACCAGTGTAATGTTCCCAATTAGGAAAATTAGTGATATGCAAAACAAATAACACATGCAACATCAAATTTTCAAAACATTCACTGAACACCCATGCAAACACCAGAAATATCAACCAACTGAGCCATTTTATTAAGTAATTGGAGTAATAGTACAATAGTATGGAAGGAGTGCACCTAGGCTTGCCTCAATGGAAAACTTGACAAGTAGCAAGCCCATATGATAGAATACACTGCCCCAATGATGCCCTGCACTGCCTCAAAAATCTGCACTGTCTGCTGCAAATATGTTGCTGGAATTTGGAAACCCCACTTCCATTGCTCAAAAAATTCTATTAAATTAACCCCAAGCTCCTCAAAAATAACCCACCAAATCCCAGTAAGGGTTTGGTCTGGTTCTGACCCCCAAAATTCGGCCCTAAATACCACGTCCTCCTCCAGCAGCTGGAAAATACGACCTGCCTACAAAATCCCATAAATGCCCTCCAAATCACTCCCAAAAGGCTGAGCTACACTATCCCAAAATTCTCCTTATCTTTCCCGGCAAAACCCAACTCCAAATCTTGTCCCACAAGCTCTCACGTGGGCCCAGTGAGAAGCTTCTGTGCTGGCCCTAGATGCACCAAATCGTGTTCCCTTCAAGCAGCTATCTCCTGCTCCAAAGCTCCTCCAATAGGCTGGTCCTTTCATGAAATTCCTACACCAAATTTCTCCGGGCAATCACTACTTGGAATACAATTGAAACGGCCCAAGCGTACTCCCTTCTGCTTCTTCCTGGAATACGCACCAGCTAAGTGCAGTGTTTAGCTTTGAATCCCTCCAAACTCCTCTCCAAAGTGATACAATTTGACGTCCCTAGGGTGGCACTCGAAGTCCCCCGAAGAAAGGGTGAGCTCTTTACTTGGAAAACTCGGTGCTGAACAACAATGTGACTCGACTAAGCAGCTCGAGCAACAAAAGTAAGTTTGATTGGCAAAAGACCCAAAATGAGGCTGAGCTTCTCCTATTTATAATTTGTGGGCTTCCTTTTTCCACACGGGCCCTGTTAGGTTCCCGTGATTTGTTAGATTGGTGAGATTAAATGTGCAGGGTAACATCAGACCAATCTTTGGAGTCCAAGGACCTAGCCTTCCTGGACTCATAGGGCTCTCTTTATTGTATGCAAAAGATGTGAATTTGTTTGCTTTTTAGGGTTTGATTTTAGGCTAGTTGTTAAGTGTAGGGTTTGTTTGATTGTTTTGGTTGGGTAAGATGGTCAAGTAGAATAGATGAAATGAGGAAATCTTCAAGTCATTGGGCTATGGAGTCTATAAAAGTCACGGAAAGTTCAACAATGGATCGTGGAGCATCACAGGGCAAATCTAGCATTGGTCAATGGATTTTCAAAGTTTATGGGAAATGAGATGAACATCAAGTTTGTGAACAAAGGTAGGGTAAAGGGCAATCAAGAATCCTTTATCATGTATCCTCTTTAACAAGAAGGGACTTAAATACATAAGCATCAAGAAGCAATCAATAGACAGGGCAAACCAGTAACTCTTTGATTCAACTTAAGCAAATAAACATTCCAATGAAATATAGAAGGAGAGAAACTCATTTAACTTCTAGTAGTTTCACCTTCAAGGTTAGAAAACATTCAAGATACACATATAACTTTAATCAAAGAAGAGGGAATGCCTAAACATCATTGATCATAGCTATGAAGATCTCTAAAACAATTATTCAAGCATGGACAAAGGGTATGATCGAAACATATGCTCTTTGACAGACCTAATTAATGGTACTTTGGAGAGAGACCTCAAGAACAGTGTTTAGTGACATCAAACAAGCAGGGCTAGCTATAAATCATCCTTGATACCTGTTATCGCTTGCCGCCTACACCTACCTACAGTTAGTGGGAAAAGCCTTCAACCCCACAGGTGTGGTTGGTGGCGAAGAACTCAGAGAAGGGGTTGTCACCTATTCCCAACTCTCTCCGTTTAAGCTATCTCCTAGGTTAGCTAAGGGGGGTGGTCCCTAAAGGAAAACTAAGTTAAAGATGGGAGATTTCTAGGAGAATTGATTAGAAGGAATTACTTATCAAAGATGACTTGATTTCCAATATGTAAACAAGCATATAAGTATATGAGCAATATTCAATGACGTGTTCAAAATATAGACCAATGCTTTAAAGTAGATAACAAATGCTTGCTCAACAATAAAAATCAAGATATAATGACAATAATCCCACAAAGGAAGTGTTAGACCAAGATCACAATATGCAATTAAATTTGCAACACCAAATAAGGGTATTTGCCAATGAAACGAGATATATCAATTATCCATAAGCATAATGATCATTAACATGCACTGAAATTGTATGTAGAAGCAAATTTCCAAGTACCATAGAATTAAACTTGTTGCAAAATTTAAGGAATTTAAAAATGATTGCATCAAAGTGCTTCTTGAGATAATATTTGCACGTGAATCTTTAGACCGTCAAGATAGCAAAACAAAATTTGGGAACTTTGCAATGTAAATGTGATGAGATAGTGCTCTTGGTTTATTTTATTAATTAGTTCTAAAGCAATGTTACAATTGAACTCCTGTCCCCAGACCTCACCCTCGCCCGAAATTCGGATCTCACAATGAGGAGTCCATAGGGGTGGAGGGTCCCTGATGTCTATACAACCAACTTAAGTTGGAGGTTAATTTTTAGAGACGCAAGTCTAGCATGCAAAGTGAAATGCCTAAATGATATGGAAATGAGTTTGCAAGTGCTGTGTAAAAGATGGAGATGATTCAATTAAATATGCTTCATAGTTAGAATAATTCAAGTTGCCATAAATTGAAATGTTGTGCTTCTTTACTTGTAGTATGTTGTGAAACTTATCCAAATGAGGAGTAGATCACAAAACATAAGTAAGTGATGGCAAATGAGATTGCAAATTAGGAAATTTAAATGACTATGTGATCTAAGCAATTAACGAAATGAACATATGAGTTATGCACATGCAACTAGGCTAGATTAGCAAACGAAACGATGAATGCAAGTGATTTAGTTTGAGAAAATTAAAAGAAAAACTAAGCAAAAGAAAGTTACCCACTCAAGAAGATTTCCTCCCTCTAAATGAGTAGGTGAGATACCATGGGAAAAACTTCCCAAGCTCCCTCAAGAACAATTATCTCTTTATTAATGAAAATGAGGCCCTCTTATAGAAATGAGGGGATTGGGAAGAGCTTACAATATGCGTTTTAAATTTGCTCTTTCCCAAAGTTATAAGTGTAAGATTTAAAAAAAAATTACTTGTGAGATGTTTACAAAGTAAAGGCTTAAAGCCTTGAGGTGAACGGCGGTTAAAATTCCTCAAAAGAATGAGGCTTTAGAAGTAGAGGTGAAGTGATAAGGCGGAACTTGGACTTGAGGTTCCAAACGGAAGAGTGTTCCTTAGCCTATGCTTTAGCTCCCTTTCTTCAAAAAACTTAGATTGCTTCCAAGAACACCTATAGGCAAACAAGCAAAAGAGTTAGCATGCCAAAGAAATAGTGCTGAAATATGTGAGAGGAAATCACATGCATGCGAAGGAAAAAGTTAGAAACTCAATGCAAGTATAAAATACACTTTATGTTACAAATTCCCTCACTAAGATCAGCTTGAAAGAGTTGATTTAGTGAGTGAGAATTAGGATTTAAACCCAACAACTTAGCCTCAAATGCTAGATAAAATAGATATGTGCACAAATGAGAGAAGAAATATATGAGATTTTTTTAGAGATGGAATAGAAGCAAAAGGCTCATGAAACCCCCTTTTAGATAAATCTCTTGATGTCTTATGAGATTGTTGGCTTGAACAACTTATGAGACCTCTGATATCCTTGGAGCTGACTTATTCGAATCGAAAAAAAAGTCTTCACACTCCAATGGACTTGGCAACCCGTCCTTTGAACACACCAATTTCTGCAAACCAATTGTTAGTGCAAAAGAAACTTGGCATATAGAGGCCACGTTGAGCTTGTCATTTCATCGAAAATAACAAGCTACAACAAGAGCACAAAACATACCAAGTCCAAAGGAGATCTGAGATAGCTACAAATCTCCCCTCCCTAGACAATAGTGCCTTCAGGCAAATGCAAAGAAAAACAACTAGATTTCGATAAATAACAATATCAAATGAAACAAGTATACCTCATCAACCAAAGAATGCACCACAAGAGAAGCTAGTAACCCCAAAGACTTTTCTTTATTCAGCTCAATAACAATTTCGGCATAATAACAATAAGCACAAGCTTCAAAAATCCACTGTTACAATGAGAGCCCAAGGCTCATTTAAATAGGAAAATGGGAGCCAATCCCAATGACCAATCCAACAGATAAGTGGAGAAATGGTGGAGATCACAAAACCAACTTGAACTCCAAGTGTATGAGAGACCAAAACATATGTGATGTCAAATCTGAAATGTGGCAGTGTATACTCATGTTCAGGCCAGCGTATCTTACCTTCCGCTTTGCATATTTCTGTGATTTTCCAAATACTTCACTTGAGGATCAACGTGCTAATCAAACTATTGGACAATTGTGGACTTAACTGAAGTGTATGGGAGACACAACTCCCTCAAAACTCTGTGCTGGCTGCCACCACAGGCAGCGTATATCCTTGGCTGGTCCACGCTGATATCCCCTTGAATTTGGTCTACGTAGACTGCTGTGAACTTCCACTTAAATTAACGCTGTCCCATGAACCCACAGTTCTAAAAAATGTGTAGATTTTTCCATGCGTTAATTGTGTATAAGCTGATAATAAGTTGAGATAAGTGGAGTTTAATTCCCACGTAAGACTGCTTCTCAATTCTCACGTGAAATCCGGTTCCAATCGTGCTGCTGAAGTGTTGACTGCGTGAATTTCTGAGTGGGCCAGCGTGTAATATGATTGGCCTGTGCGTGAAATTCTTATTTGGCATATGCGTATCTCCCTTTGAATGACTTATGCGTGGACAAAGAATGTGAGTGGAGCCATTCCCCACTTATTTTATTAAAGTTCCAACTTTAATATCCATCACAATGTATTAAATCATTGATCCAACCGTTTACCATACGTAATATCTCAATATTGCCTTGCTGACTTATGTTTGACTTGGCCCACTAACTCATGGTGATGAAGTGGCTGCCATGTCACACCTTTTGTCCCCCTTTAAACTTTTCAAACGTACCACATATTTCTGATATGTGAATTAAATTAAATCATTGAACTTTAGGCATTACGTGACTTTTTTTTTTTTTGACTTCCATTTGACTTGCCACTTGGAACTTTGACTCTGACTTGAGTTGTACCCTATGGTGGGCCCCACATGCTTGCCACATCACTTTTGACTTACCCTCAATCTGCCATGTCAAAATTTGACTTATTTTGACTTTGGAAAATTTTCCAAATTTTTCCAATTATGAATTATTTTTGAATTTTTTCTCAATTTTTCTACTGGCATTAGGAAAATCGACTTTTGAGGGACCATAAGTCATTTTTTGACCCTCAAAGTGGGTCCTAGGATAATGCTGGGTCTCTGAGGATGAATTTCGACTGGTCACACGCCCCAGACATTTCCAAAGACCACTTATTTACATCATTACATAGAAAATAATTAAAAAATCCCATTTTGCGGGAAATTTTTAATTATTAAGTAATTCCTTCTAATCAATTCTCCTAGAAATCTCACATCTTTAACTTAGTTTTCCTTTAGGGACCACCCCCCTTAGCTAACCTAGGAGATAGCTTAAACGGAGAGAGTTGGGAATAGGTGACAGCCCCTTCTCTGAGTTCCTTGCCACCAACCACACCTGTGGGGTTGAAGGCTTTTCCCACTAACTGTAGGTAGGTGTAGGCGGCAAGCGATTAACAATACCTACTGTATTAAACCATTCATGAAATAAACAAGCCTAGGGGGTCTAGAGAGCAGTTAAGAATTCTCTAGAAAGACCTAGCAGAAGAAAACATAGAGGCAATGAAGAACAAACAGAGCTAAGGTGCCTTTGAAGAACATTTCTTAGTCTAAATCCTTTGTTCTATTGCAACATAGAAAGATGGAAACATAATGAAACATGAGAAAACAATAACTGAAATAGAAGCGCTTCACCATTAACCAAGCTCTGGGATCCTGCAAGCAAGCCTCCTCCATCAACAAGCAAAACAAGCCATTGACAAGCTCCATAACACCAAATTTCTCTTCAACCTCCAAAAGACTATGTATTGCTCCAAAGAGTCATCAAATGCCAACATTTACAATGAAGCCCTCATGCTCTATTTATCTTAGCAAAGGAGGGCAAAAACCCTAGATACGGTTGGAAAATGTCAAAATCACTCATAAATGTCATAAATGCCCAAGAGACCATGCAAGGCACAATGCACAAAATATCCCATGAAATAAATGCCAAAATAACTTTTTAGCACCTAATTCTAGAGTGATTTTCCTCAAAAAACGTAAAAATATCATTTTGCAATAAATGAGTGTGTTTTGTTGACTTTTGGCCAAAAACACACAGTGTTGTTTATAAGGGCAGTGCCATCCTAGGCAGAAAATAGGTCCTGTTGCAGCTAAGTTTTGGTGGCCTTCCTGATGTCAGATTTTGCTCCGTGATGGCCCGTTGGAAAGCCTGCTGAGTCTACTTACCAAATCTATGTTTGGTTTTCTGATTGAGCTCCTGTAACTTGTCCAAAAAGCCAAATTCCCCAAACTGCTCTGAGCGCACCGTCAACAAAGGCAGAAAATGGGTCCACTTGCAGCGATGTTTTGGTGATCTTCCTGATGTCAGAATTTGCTCTGTGATGGCCCGTTGGAAAGCTTGCTGAATCTACTTTCCAAATCTACCTTTG
This sequence comes from Pinus albicaulis, assembly GCA_034641835.2. Classification (NCBI taxonomy): domain Eukaryota; kingdom Viridiplantae; phylum Streptophyta; class Pinopsida; order Pinales; family Pinaceae; genus Pinus; species Pinus albicaulis. The sequence continues at coordinate 1,698,371,900 of CM076580.1, read as the reverse complement.
GTTTTTTGATTGAGCCCCTGTAACCTGTCAAAAAAGTCAAATTTCCAAAACTGCTCTGAGCGCAGCGCCAGGCCTGAAAATGAGGTAGAAAGGTGAAAAATGAGGTGTTTTTTGACCTTTTGAGGGGTCAAAAATGCTCCAAATGCTCTGAAATTTGGTGAGCATAGTGTACTAGGCATGAGAAATCCAAAAATGTAAAGTTCTCCCTCTCAAGATGCCTGAGGGAAAAGCGTAGCGCCAATGGCGCTGCGCTTATAGGCCTCCAAATTCTCAAAAAACCAAAAATTGTTCAAAATTCTCTCAAATTTGGTGGATGTGTGCTTCATGGGGTTTAAGAAGCCTGTAGAAAATCTTAAGGCAAGATTTCAAGGTTTACTTGGTCTTTTCCTCTTTTTAGTGTTTTGAATTTCAATGAGGGTCTCTTTGAGCTTGGCACTAGTGAGCTTGTTTTTGAAGGCATAGTGTGTAGGCCAAGGTCTCTTTTATCTTCTTCATATGTTTGTGCTCATCCTCTTCATTTGAACAACCCTCTTCATCTTCTCTTTTATCTTTGTTTCGACCAAGATTTTCATTGTTTTTTATTGTCTCAAGGGGTCTTAGTTTATTCTTCATTTTCTGGAAGATCATCCTCTGCTTGTTGGTTACCTGTCTCATTTGTGCCCATGCTGTCCTTCTCATCTTCATCCTCGCCATCCTTAATGTGGTTGCTGCTTTCTTCATTACTTACCTCTTTTTCATCATCAACCTTCATGTCTTCTGCCTTATCTTTGATATCCTTGCTTACCTTGGCTGGACCCATTCTTACTGTTTGATTTCATCATTGTTTTCGTAGCCATTACCCTGCTCTGTTTCCATGTTTCCTGCCTCTTGTTGACTTAATTCATCATTCACCTTCATTCTCATTTGGGCTTGACTCATGGTCATCTTCAATCCCACTTTTACTTGACTGTTCATTGCTACTTCGTTCTTATCATTTTAACCTTGCTTGCAGGTCTTTGAAGGCAAGGTGGAGTTGCTTTTCTTGAGCCTTTGGCAAATTATTTGCAATTTGGAGGATTTTGGCATAAGCGTAGCGCCGAGCAGGAAACTGGTCGAGTCGGGCCCTCTGCGTGCAGCGCTGCATGCCTCGTGCAGGCCTGTCAGCCTCTGGGCGCAACGCCGTGCCTATCGGGTCGCCCTTTGTGCGCAGCGCCGGGCCTGGGCATGTCAGGTTTGCCTGTGCGTAGCGTCGGGCTATAAGTGCAGCGCCTCTCACTATACGCGCAGCGCAGTGGAAAATTTGCACTGTGGGGACCTCTCTATGCGCAGCGCCGGGGTCTGTGAGTGCAGCGCCAGTGACCTTGCCCAGAAATTGTCCAAAAAACTCGAAGATCTCTCCTGAAGGGTTTTTTTTTGCTCTTTTTGCAAATAAACAATGTATAATGAGTCAAGTGTTTAAGTGAATTTGATTTTTATAGCCTTGGGCACACAAACTTATTTTTGCCCAAACCTACTTTATAATGTTCCTCAACCTTTTTGTTATTTCATTGATATTCTTCTCACCTTTTACAGGGGGTGATTTAAAACACAAAAATGGTGCTCTTTCCCTTCTGATCATTTTCTTTGTTGCTCTTTGGGCAGCTGACATGGTGAATTTTGGTTTACCTGGACCCAATGATGCTTTCAAAACTTGTTTTGCAGATGGCTGTTCGAGTCACCATATTTCACTGTGTTTTGGCTTGTTTCTTTCCTTGAATTATTTTCACAACTTTTAGGCATCTGCATGGTGGCAGCACCCTTTAAGAAACCTCTTTGTCCTTGCCTTGGAGATCAAACTTCCCTTTGCTTGATGGGTGGCCGAGAAACCTTTTTTGATCTTTGTTATTTCCTTTAGGCATGATGCAACCAGTTTTGACAAACCAAATGGCCTTCATACTCAGGCATGCCACGTCCTTTGGGCTACTTCTGATTTTCTTTGTAGGTGCCTATGACATACTGATTTTTAGCTCTGTCTGATTTTCTAATGTTTGACACTTTCATAACAGTGACCTCAAGACCAGTTTGGTATCCTATTTTGAATCTCAACCCTATGCTTTGATTCTTTTGACCATTTGATAGCAATTGACTGCGCGTTGAAGACTTGATCTCCCTCACTCTGATACTCTTTGCATTCTTTTCCTTTGAGGCAGTGAAGCATTGCTACCTTGGCAAACCATGAGGTCACCTTCTGACATCTTTTTCAAACCTTTTGCCTACTGTCATCATGGAGGCTCATAATCTTCATTTCACCCTCACTTGCCTATCTTCTCAAAACTTTAGGTTTTAAGGCTGTTAGAGAAAAATCATTAATGTTGTCTTCTAAGTTCTCTATAGCCCTTTCAAGTTCATTCATTTTTGTTCAATTCACCTCACCTTTTTTCCTTCTTCATTTATAACTTCTAAAAATCTTCAAATCATGCTTGATTGTGTTGATGTGCCTCTGTCCTTGTGGTCTTTTGCATTGGATTCTTGGTTGACAACACTGTTTAGCCAATTAGTCCTAAAAAACCCTAATTCTCTTTGAACTTAGGCATGCTTATTCTTCTTTGTTGTGGATGTCCTTGAGTGAGGAGCTGGCCTCTTACCTTATCTATTTCTTTGTATGATAGCTATTTCAATCATTCCTGCAGAAATGTTTAAGAAGCACAATTATCCTCTTGCTGAATGCTATCTTTGGCAAAGTAATCCTTCTTGAAGGCCTTTCTGAGCTAATTTGGACAAACAGTTGCTTGACCTTCTTTCACATTTGGTTTCATCTTCTTGGCACAAGAAAAACAGTGTTATAGAACACCAAAACAATCCTACAACTTATGAAACCCTAAATGACCTAGTGGGAGGCTCTTTGGACTTGTCTTTTGATTGAAAGTTTGGCTTGGGGTCCTCAAGTGTGAAAAACAGAGTTTTTTGATATTTTGATGTATTGAAAATCCAAAATCCAATGTATTTGATTTATCTAAAGAGCCTACAGAGATAGTTTTGAGACCATCAATGCTTGAGGCATTTGCTGAATAGGGGGAAGAGTAGGTTAGCTGGTGATCTTAGGTGGCAAGTGGAGGGGTGAGGCAAAGGCAAAACAGAGTGCTGTGGTCATAGGTGGAAAAACATAATGAAGGTGAGTGGCATGAGCCCATAATGGGTTTTCTGGGAGTGGTAGGCTACCATGACATGATAGAGTAGTAAAATGAAGGCAGTGAGATTTGTAAAACTCACAATATTCATGAATTTTGTTTTTAGAAATCTAGGATAAGCATTTAGTCATCTACAAAAAGCAAAAATTACTGATGACTAATAGTGGCTCCACTTGGGGAGGGCAGCTTCTTTTTAGGAGGTGTCTAGAACTTCAGATATCTGGGTTTATGAAGACCAGTGCCTCATCCATTGGGCAGATTTTTTTTCTTTCATCCGCTGATGTTTCTATTTGAAGTTATGATCTTAAGATTCTAAAAAACATGATTACTTCAAACTCATCTCTACCTACCCAGTCTACTTGCCCTAGCATTTTTTCTTCCTTGGGTGCACTTGAACTGGCAAACCCTTGACATTCTTTTATTTTGAAAGCAATACAAACTATCTACTTCTATCCTTATTACTTCCAAGAGTCTAGATTATGCTAGTGAAGTCTTTTTATTCTCTACCTAGGCTAACTGACTGTCGAGATTAAGCTGTATGATAGACTTAATTCTCTAAGCTATTGACATGAAATTGAAAACATGGCTTGAATTAGGATTAAGCCATCTGTTTCACCATGGGTTGTGGCATTAGGACAAGCTGCACACAAACATTGTGTTTGTATAAACAAAACTTAGAAAACATGAGGGCTGTGATCTATCATTTGTTAGGCTTCCTCATCTTTCTCTTTGGTTCAGATTTGAGCGTGTGGAACCATTATCTTTCATTCCTAATCTATCCTTTCTGATAAGTCTAGCTTGAATAATTTTGAAAATCATTTTTTCACTAACTTATCAACACAAATTTAAAACATGTTCAGCCATGATTAGGCTAGATGACTGAACAAGATCTTATTTTGAACGAGTAGTGGCATTTAGGCTTGCACACTTCCAGTATTACTATTTTTTGGGTATGGAGTTGTACCTCTTTTTCAAATCTGCCCTCTTTTTCCTTTTTACTATGTTTTTGAGTTTTTTTTATTTTTATTTTGGATCAACATTCTAAGACTAAACAACTAGAAATATGCTCATAGTACTGAGCTTATTTGTGCCTATCTACCCTAATCTAACTTGGAATTTTCTGCTGTTCTAGGTGATGCAATAGTGCCAGTGCAGCCAGTTGAGCAGTAACAAAAAGAGGTAGCCAATCTGATTGCTTGTCAGAGGGAACCACAAAACACCTTGATTATGTGTCTTCAAAATCAAGGCTACCATAGGAAGTGACAACTTCTGATGTATTTGATTCTTGTAAAGAATCCATGCCTGGGAACTTGAGCCAATCAGGACCTCCATGTAATCTACTACAGGATCAACAAAAACATGTTGTAAACTTTCTTCTCTTAGGCCTTTCATGACTGGTTGGTTATCTGCATCCCAAACATTAGCTTTGAAAACCTCATCTTCAATCTGGTCCTTGAAAGCACAATCATCTTTTGCCTGCAAGTCAAAGGGTAATACAATTTCTTCTTGCTTAGGGGAAGGGAGACCTTCCAAAAATTCTTTAGGGTCTCGGAAATTGTATGACTGATCTTGTGAATTTAAAAGTTTAATGTCAATTTCATATTTTTCAACCACTATCTCTAGAAAAAATTTCTTAACTTCAGGGTTAATTTTTCTTGACCTTAAAATGAGGAAGACATATTTTGGGAGATCATCAACAAGTTGAAGCTTTGATAACTGATTTGAAATTTCATTATATAGGTCTGCCACCTGTTAGCCCCCTATAAATTTTTTGACAACAAAGTAAGGGGCTAAGTTGTTCTTGAGCCTTCAAGGAATGCATCTTCTCTGAAGACACATCATCCTTGAAGCCTCCTGTGCCTTTGCCTTGGATAAAATCCCACTGCTGTTCCTAGTTTAAAGGGCCTCACTGATCGTAAAAAACTGTGCTCCAGAAGGCCTACATTTATCCCTTGTATCCCTGCAAAATATCCCTTTCAACCTTTTTTTTTCCCTTTGTTAAACTCTCCCTTTTCACCCCCAAAATCCCTCCCCTAATCCTTCTAAACCTTCCCAAAATCCCCTCAAAACCATACGCACACCCCTGGTGTGGTTTTATTTCCCCTGATTTCCCCTATCGTTACCCTTTGTTGGCCTGAAAATGCATTAAAAATGGCCCAAAAACCATATTCTCCATATATGTGGGCCTAGCCCCTTTCGGCCAAACCCCTGCACCTTTCCCACCACGCGACCGCGGCGCTAGAACCACCCGCCAGCCCGAAAAGCGCTTATCTCAAATCCATATCGGACGCCATATTAGTCGTCGATCTGTTTAGATCGGACGGTCTTCGCAAAACAACGCAGCGCCCGTAGCCCACTCCGTTTGCCGCCCGATCGCATCTCAACCGTCCATTCAGTCCGCAGATCAACGGTCCATTTTTCCTCCGCCCTGGTGGCCCCCACGCCCGCGCACTATTTAGAAACCACCGGTTTCCATCGCACCGCCTTTGGAGGGCTGGCGGTATTTCTTATTTCGCAGCGATTCCACTCATCAAACGACGCATGGCAGCGGCACTATTTCAAAACCGCCCACTCATCGCGCGTTATCGTTCGGCACAAGACATGGAGCGATATGCATATCAGCCGTCCGATCTGCGATCGCCCATCCAACGGTGATCGCTCCATGAAGTTGCGCGGAGGTTAACCCAAGTCATCCGTACCCTTGCCCCACTGTCTATCACACCCCGACGAGTTTCCCGCCGTCGATCTCCACCGGAAATCGGACGGTCTAGATTTAATGTGTGCCCGCCATTAACCCCGTCCCGCCACGTCATCTGTCCACGTGTTTTTTGTCGCATTGTCGCCCATCCCTTTATATATTCCATTCAATGGTCAACTTCAAATATTTTGCATTAAAAATTGGCTGCGCTCCGCCCACGTTCACCAAACCATGTTTCACTGTATGCTGCATTTGCCACCAGAATCCTGCACTATTCCGCCATCTCACCGATTTGCACGGCCACTCTCGTCGTCCCCATTGCATCCACCACCCCCATGCATGGTTTTCTTAACAAGTTTTCGTGTTTTGCAGGGTTATCAGAGGTGAAAGCCGCCATGATTACACAGTCTTTATTACAACAGCCAAAAATGCAGAAAGGACCGTGTGCAGAGTTCGAAATAACGAAGCATAGCCTAGGAAGGTGATTGATATGATCGCCATTTAAAGAGCAGGGTTAAACTCTGCGAAACCTTCCCAGAGCCATCAAAGCACCAGATCAAAGACATCATGGAGCACATAGAGGGTACAGCACGCAAAAATTTATGTATATCAGGGCTTGCACATCAGTGGAATGTTTTCCCCATAAAGGACAGGGTGCCCATGCAGCTTTTATTCTATACCGTGTTCCTAGAGAATTTCCCACCCTGACAACAGTATTACGCTATCAGAAGCATTAGTTACATAGCATGGCAGACTTGAATCATTGATTTATTTTTGTTCAGTTCACCAGAAGTACTACAGAGTACTGCAGCCAAAGTACATCAGAGACATACCGGAGTAAATGGAAGCCTGGAGAAGACCACTCTTTCACCCAAAGAGTGCCATGGATAAATGCACAGAATTTAAATAGAATGGGCCTTGGCCCTCTTCCTTTCTTGAGTTTTAATGCTGCATTTAGTTTTCACCTACTTTCGTTGCTCCACTTGAGCTATAAATTCATGACGAAACTCATTGTAAAGGTTGTTGATCAGTTATCAGAGAATTGCAAGCTGTTTCTTTTGAGACATAGTCTCTGTGTGAAGTTGTAAGATAGGCTGAGGAAGATGTTTTCTGTCTGAGCATCCAGCTATTGGTAATGTTGTACTTGACTGGTGTTGCTTTTTAATATGACAAGCACATTTCTTTGGATCCTGATCTAAAGCAGCGGTGATGTTTTCCTATCTTTGTATTTGTGTTTAACTTATATTCCATTTCATTTCATTTCTACTGGCTTGCATCAGAAATCTGGTATAGGATTTACCCTTGTTAAGTACCCTATGCTTCTGCTCTCCTTGCCTTTAATGTTTTCTACTAAATGTGCTATCTAAGAATTGATTTCAGTTGATTTAACCAGTGTAGTGGATGTTATTGCCTGCTAGCTAATGTATGAATTAAATGAATCTGTTCTTAGATGTTCTTGTTAGGATTTAGTTGGAAGATTTGGGAACACTGGGGATTAGAGTTAGTCATGTCCACTAGGATCCTTGTGCAACCAGTTGGCCTTTCTAAGATCCCTCAAGCTAGAGGCCGAAGCATTGAGAGTTCAAAGTCTCTCTCTGATCTCAGGTATTTAACTTTGTGTTCTAAACCTACATTGTTCCTCCTCCATTACCATTCCATACCACCCTATCATCTTTAAGATCCAACGCTTTAGATGACTAGCCCAATTGAAAGCCTGCATATTGATTAGCAAGCAAATCCTTTCCTGACTCCATTGCCCAATGGTTTGAATGCTCCCTGGAATACTTCACCTCTGCCTAAATCCTCTTTGCTCGTCCTTGTCTTATGTTGAACACTTCTTTCCTGATAACCAGCAACCAAACCAACAACCAAACAAACAAACCCCAAGCCTTATAACTAGCCTAACATCTTAACACTGAGCTTCAAAGACATAAAACCTTTGCTTACATAGAGAGATCCCTCTCTGGACCCAGGAGGGCTAGATCCTGAGCTCTGAAAGTGGTTTGATGTTGTCTCATCTTTTGGTCTTGCCAATCTGGCCAAAACATGGGAACCCCAACATAATGGCGACTCCGTTGGGGACATTCTGAGTATTTTCCATCTTACTACATCATAAGAACCTCATAAACCTACAATCTCTGGTTAGGTTGGCAGCTAAACACTCCTATTCGCAGATCAACCTCTATACCATTTGTTGTGTTTTCCCCCACACTCTTAGACAGAGTCTGGAAAGGGCCAGGTAGCCTCCAGATCTCACACTCTTTCAGAGGTGACATATCTGGTAAATGCCCTCCCAGTCAATCTTTGGTTAGAGTTTGCTGTGTGGTGAAGATATCCTTGAAAGGGACATCTCATAAGCACTGTGGTGGACAGTGTACCCTCCAGAAGCGTCCTAAACCTCCACCTGGCGACTCCATAGCTCCTTAAAGATCAAAGACTCCACTGGTGATTAGTAGGCCTGCTGATTATCTTGGTTCACATTAGACTCCACTGGGAGACCAGAGCCCATTACAACATCAACCACAATAGAAGTAACAAGTAGGGTTAAGCTGCTTGGTTGGAAAATAACATTCTGGCTTCAAGAACCATTCACACAAGAGCTTATCCTAACCCAAACCCACCTGAAATAGTTGATAACCCTGAGAGCATCTTCAAGAGATCTCCTACACATAAACACTCAACTATTTCTAGCCACATCCATAGAGCCAACTCTACACCAGAAGACTTTACAGCTCTATCAGACCCACTTTTTGACCTAGAATTTCAAAACAACTTACCTAGAACTAGGTCATTCAATGCCCTAGGCCAGCCAGACCTTGAGCTTCTAGGTTCACCAACTCAAAGTGGTAAACACCTTTGGAATAGACAGACCCCTCCATCTACACCTCCTGATCTTCACTTCATTCAAAACTTGGGGCTCTGCCACCCTAGATCTGCTCATCAGTCTTCTGCTGGTCATAGCATCCCTGTCATCCATATACCAGTTGCTCAAGTTAACCCTTTGCCTCATCAGAACATCATCATGGCAGCCTGGTATGCACCTCTGGTTTTACCTTAGCCTCTAGTACCCTTACCCAATGATTATCAATAAAAGATCCCACACTTCACTGCAAAAGAGTCTACCACAGCCCAACACCATGTAGATAGGATGGAAGATTCTTTTGACTACATGGAGATAGATGATGATGCAGTCAAAATGAGAATCTTTGCCCAGAGCTTAGGAGGTGATGTGAAGAAATGGTTCAAAGGCCTACCTCCTAATAGTATCCAAGACCTCCCAACCTTATATTAGACCTTCATAAACAAATGGGAAGTTAAGGCAAATCCCCTCCAAATCCTAGCAGAATACAAGAACCTGAAAAGAAATGTAGGAGAGAGTGTCCAGGCCTACTCTACAAGGTTTAACAACATTTATAATGCTCTTCCTCCACACATGAAACCTCCCCTAGGCATGGTTCTAGTAAAGTACCCTGAAGGCCTTGATGCTGACATGGCCTACCAGCTCAGGGAGAGGGATTACAACACATTGGAAGATATGCAAAACGGAGCAGTGAGTGTAGAGGCAAATCTGATTGAGAAAAAAGAAAGATTGAGAGCTGAGAGAAGGGTAACATTTAGAGATGACAATGTAGCTTCCACATCTGACCCCAATAATGACCGCATATCCAAGAACGTAGAGAAGCTACAACAAATGATGGAAAAAATGGTTGTCACAGTTAGTAACCTAAGCAGAAATCAAAACCATAACCAGAACCAAAACTTTAGAAGAAACAATGCCACTCCCAACAGGCAAAGAGAATCAGATTAGCAAGTTATTCCCCCATTCCAAGAGAACTTTCTTGATGAAGATGAGGGAATCATAGAAGAGTCTGAGGGAGACGTAATAAACATGTTTGAAACAGAAAATTCAATCCATAACTGTTACACAGAAGAAGATCAGCCCTCACCCTCATATTGGGATGAGGAAAGATCAGAATCTGAGGATTACAGACTTGGATTTGAAGATGCCATCATGCAGGTCAGACAGTATGAACTTAGGAGCAAGAAAGGCCTAAATGATTCCAAACCCAAAACTCCCGAGGTTACCATCAAGAAAAGGTCTGAGAAAACTTCTAAAGGGACTGCTGAAAGTAACAAATCAGCAGCTGAGAGTTCTGGAAAGAACAAAGAAAAAGACAACCAAAACACTGATAAACAAGGTAACCAACAAGCAGTACTAACACTGCAGTTAGTACTCCTGATAAAACAACTTCTAACACTGTACATAGTGAGAATCAACACACTGATTCAGCCACTAAGGTGGTGACTAACAAAGCAGAGTTGAGCATTCCAAAGAGTCAGTCCACTTTCAATTTGGAGAGTGAGATTGCAAAAATTAAAATCTCTGTCCCACTCTCTGAGCTGGCCACTCAAGATGTATATAAAGGCCAAATTTTGAAAGCGTTAAATTTAGGAGAGAACAGTGACACTGTAAATCTGAGTGATGATCAACCTGCCCTTCTGTTTGGTCCAAAGATAGAAGGAAAGTTTCAGGAAGGGGTAGTGCCCCCCTTTTATATCAGTCTTAATATCCATGATAAGATTCTCCACAATGCAATGCATGATTCTGGGGCATCACACAACCTGATGCCTAAAGTAGTGATGGAAAGATTAGGCCTAGAGATAACCCGTCCCTATAAAGACCTATATTCATTTGACTCTAGCAGAGTAAAGTGTCTTGGCCTGATCAAAGATTTATGTGTGAGCCTTGCTCAGATTCCAGCAAAATGTATGGTCATGGATGTTGTTGTAGCAGATGTTCCACCCAAGTATGGCATGTTATTATCAAGATCATGGGGAGCCAAGCTGCAAGGAACAATGCAGATGGATGGGGCTTATGCCACAATCCCAATCTTTGGCCAACTTAGAAGATTGTACAGAGAGGCACAAATGAAATTCCTGGTTAGTAGCCCCGAAAAGCCTGAAAATTCACCTTTATACTCTGTACATACAGACCTTGACTCCTTCATCCTCTGTAATGATGAATCCTCAGAAGGGTCAAAGTCCAGAAACAGAGATACAAACAAGGAAACAGAGCCCATGGACTTTGACACAATGGCTACTCTAGACTCGGAGGAGAATGATGTAGAAAACTCAGAACAGTGCACTGAAACAAAAACTCAAAGTGAACCAAAAATAGAATGCAATCAGCCAACTAGTCACCTCTCTGATTTCCACACCCATGACGAAAAACAAAACAACCCACAGCCTAGTGCAGCTCCTATAATGCAACATAATGGCGAACCCAGCTATAGGGAAGGAAGTGATGATAAAACGAAAAATGAACCCTTGTGGGAGATGAATTTCGATGGGTCATGCACCAAGAGAACTGTTGGAGCAGGGGTGTGGCTGCATAACACAGAGAGCAACTACGCAGAGAGACATGCCTGCAACCTGCATTTCAAATGTACAAATAATATCGCAGAGTATGAGGCTCTTATCCTAGGCTTAAATCTGTTGAAGAAAATGGGAGCCCGTAGGATAGCCGTGTAGGGAGACTCTGAGTTGGTTATAAAACAAGTAAACGGTGAATACACAGCCAAATACCCTAGGTTGAGAGCATATAGGAACGATGCCGTGGATATATTGAGAACATTTGTTGAATACGAATTAGTGTTTGTTCCTAGGAGTCAAAATGTCATTGCAAACGGATCAGCTTGCTTAGCTAGTTCATACCGTAAGACTCCAAGCGACCAACAAATCATCATTCAGACCAAATTCAGACCTGCAGTCCCGGACAACGAAAAATATTGGCAGGTCTTTGAGGGCGATAAACAGATTTAAGATTTCCTGGTAGGCAGGAATGAGTTTGAATTTTCTAATCCGGACTCTAAATCTGACAGTAGCTGCCTAAGTGAAGAGTCCTCAGATGAGGAAGAAACACCCTGTAACATAGGAATAAACACTTTAAACGAACAGATTGGAAATCCAAACGAAAAATGTGAAAACGCAGATAGTGAAGAAGTAGAGGTGTTGCAGGCCAAAGATAAGAATATACCTCGAGGCCTGGCACCTTTAGAAGACCTTTTTGACTTTGATGATGTAGCAAAAAAGCCTACCATAGAACATGCAGACTCTGATGTCGAGGAATGCAACATAGGCACTGAAGATAAACCCAAGATGATCAAATTGGCTAAGTCCCTACCTGCAAACATGAAAAAGAAATACATTGACCTATTCAAAGAATTCATTGATGTGTTTGCTTGGAGTTATGAGGACTTAAGGGCCTATGACACAAATATCATACAGCATAAAATACCCTTGAAAGAATATCAAAAGCCCTTCAGACAAAAACTTCGCAGAATAAACCCAAAACAATTGCCTGCAGTGGAAAAAGAGATAAAGAAGATGTATGAGGCAGGTATAATTGTGCCTGTGAGGTTCTCTGATTGGGTGTCAAACCTAGTGGCTGTAAGAAAGAAAACAGGGGAGATCAGATTGTGCATAGATTTCAAGAATCTTAATAGAGCTTCACTCAAAGACAATCACCCTTTGCCAAAAATGGAACATATTCTTCAGAGGGTAGTAGGTTCTAAAAGGATCTCCCTACTAGATGGTTTTTCAGGTTACAACCAAGTCTTAGTAATCCCAGAAGACCAACTCAAAACAGCCTTTACCACTCCATGGGGCACCTTTATGTATGTAAAGATGCCTTTTGGACTGATGAACACTGGTGCAACCTTCCAAAGAGCAATGGACATAGCTTTTTCAGATGAAATAGGACACTTCATTGTCATCTATCTAGATGACATAACAGTCTACTCCAAGACTGAGGAAGAACACCTAGAACACCTGAGAAGAGTGTTTGAAAAATTTAGAAGGTTTGGACTGTCACTGAATCCTAAAAAGACTATATTTGGGCTGCAAGAAGGTAAGCTTCTTGGCCATATCATATCTGAGAAAGGGATTAGGATAGATCCGCAAAGAGTTGAGGGAATACTACAAATCACAAACCCGAGAAACATCAAGGAGCTACATTCCTTTATTGGGAAAATCAACTTCCTCAGGAGATTTATCCCCAACTTAGCTGAACACCTTAGAAATATGACTAACATGTTGAAGAAAGGTGTAGGAGTTAAGTGGAATGTTGAAGCTAAGAAATCTTTTGAATCAGTTAAACTTGCACTCACCTAGGCTCCTATCCCGACCAGCCCATATTTCTCAAAAGATTTCCTGATTTTTTCATTTTCCTCCAAACATACAATAGCTACAGTTCTACTGCAGAAAAATCCAGAGGGAATGGCTTTTCTTTTCAAATAGCACTCGTGGATGCACCCTTGAAATATCTCTCTAAGACTTTAGTGTACATGTCGCATTCCCACACCATAGCATATGTGCCAAATATAGTGGTTAAAGACATCTTGTCCCAAGACCTAGATGGGAAGAGGGGCAAATGGATTGCTGTGATTTTAGAGTACGACCTTGAGATAAAATCCACCAAACTGATCAAAGGTCAGGGCTTAGCACAACTAATGGCTGAAACAAATCTACAAGCCCTTGACATTAACATTGTAGATGCCTTGGATGAGCAGCAGGGATTTCCTGATCCCACTGTTGAGGAAAGGTTTCAGAGCTCTCCTTGGTATTATGAAATTTTGTATGTGCTTACACACCTCAATGCCCCTCCTGAACTATCAAAGACCAAGGCCAGATTCCTAAAACTAAAAGCCAGAAGCTATTGCATATTGAATAACTTCTTATACTGGAAAAATGCAAATGGCCTATTGCTTAAATGTTTGCCTGAATCTGAAGTAGAAAATATTAAACAAGAATTCCATGCAGGAGAGTGTGGAGGTCACCTGAACTGGAAAGCCACTGGAAACAAAATACTCAGAGTTGGCTACTATTGGCCTACACTCTTCAATGATATCCATAAGATGGTAATTGCCTACCACAAATGCCAGATTTTTGAAGGCAAAAGAAAACTCCTCCCCTTACCTCTACGACCCATCACTGTTGAAGGTCCCTTTCTGCAATGGGGCTTAGATTTCATATGGGAAATTCACCTTGCTTCTTCTGCACAACACAAATGGATCCTAACAGCCACAGACTACTTCACTAAGTGGATAGAGGCCATACCTACTAGGAACGTCATAGATTCAGTCATCATTAGTTTCCTAGAAGGTCATATCCTCTCTCGGTTTGGCTACCCAAGGAAAATAATCACTGATAATTTTGCTACTTTTGGATCTAAGAAAATGGTTGATTTTTTTCCTAGGTATCAAATAGCACTTAGTCATTCAACTTCCTATTACCCTCAAGGTAATGGATTAGCTGAATCATCAAACAAGAGCCTGGTGACCATCATCAAAAAGCTGTTGGAAGAGAACAAAAAGTCATGACATAACAAGTTAGTGCATGCCCTGTGGGCTGACAGGCTTACGACAAAGAAATCCGTTGGCATGTCACCATATCAGCTTGTCTATGGAACAGAAGCAATGTTTCCCACCAGCCTTGGAATACCAGTGATTAAACTTGTTCAAGAGATACAGACAGAAGAAGACAGCATGGTGAGGAGAGTAAAACAGACAATTCATCTCCAACAAACAAGGGAGGAGGTCTATAACAGAGCTATCAAGGTTCAGGAAAATATAAAGAAGTTATTTGACAAAAGAACTAAGGCCTATGATTTCAAAATTGGAGATAAAGTTCTGAAGTGGGACTCAAAGAGAGAGGACAAAGGAAAGCACGACAAGTTTGATAGTTTGTGGCAAGGTCCTTACATCATCCAGGCCACTGTGGGTCCAAACGCCTTTTTTCTACAAGAATTAGATGGTACAGAGCTGTTTGGGGGTCCTGTCAATGGCAAGATGCTCAAACACTACTTCTGCTGATTTCCAATTTCCAGTTTCCATTTCCATTGTACATACCATCGCAGTGTTTGTTTTCAAGAAAAAAGAGAAATTGTTCCAAAAAAGAAAAAAAAGAAAAAAGAAAAAAAAGAAAAAAAAGAAAAGAAAAAGAAAAGAAAAGAAAAACAGAGAAAAGGAGAGGTTCAGACATGCTCAAAACATGAACCTTTGCAGTGCAAAGATTGGCTCTAATATGATCAAAACCTGAGCCAAAGAAAGTAAAGACAGCTGGTTCAAACATGCCCAAAACCTGGACCAGCAAAGAAGAAAAAGAGTCAGCTCTAACAAGCCCAAAACCAGAGCTGAAATAAAAGGGAAAGTGACTCTAACAAGCTCAAAACTTGAGTCACAAAAGAAAGAAGGATGCTTCAAACTTCAGATTTCAGTTCTTCAAAGTTTTGTTTTCAGTTTTCTGCAAGTTTCTGTCCATGTGCAACTGTCTTTATGCCTTGGATCCACAACAAACTAGACTGTCTGATCCTAGTTTGACTGTTTTTAAATTTCTGTCGTAGAATGTAGAGAAGAAATCTGCTGGACAGTTTAATCCTAGCGGATGTTAGAATAGGTAGAGAAACATATGAGGCCAACAGTTTAATCTGGTCTCATAGAGCAATAAGGGTAAAAATAGAGTAGGTTTATTTTATTGTTTGTAAAAAATATATATATATATATATATATATATATATATATAAAATAAAAATGGTGTAAAGGGTCTGCTAGTTCAAATGCACCCTAGAAGAAAAATGCTAGGATTGTAGTGTGGGTAGGTAGTTGTTTGGGAATGTTTCTGCTGATCTATCATATTTGTGGCAGCTGAAAATCAAGGAAGAAAAATGGCTCAAGGTACCAGGCATCTGGCCTACACCAAAGATCATTTTCTGAATTCTTGACTCCTTCAAGAAGAAGCCATCCCCATGTGGAGCCATTGTTAGCCCCCTATAAATTTTTTGACAAGCAAAGTAAGGGGCTAAGTTGTTCTTGAGCCTTCAAGGAATGCATCTTCCCTGAAGACACATCATCCTTGAAGCCTCCTGTGCCTTTGCCTTGGATAAAATCCCACTGCTGTTCCTAGTTTAAAGGGCCTCACTGACCGTAAAAAACTGTGCTCCAGAAGGCCTACATTTATCCCTTGTATCCCTGCAAAATATCCCTTTTCAACTTTTTTTTTTTCCCTTTGTTAAACTCCCCCTTTTCACCCCCAAAATCCCTCCCCTAATCCTTCTAAACCTTCCCAAAATCCCCTATCAACCATACGCACACCCCTGGTGTGGTTTTATTTCCCCTGATTTCCCCTATCGTTACCCTTTGTTGGCCTGAAAATGCATTAAAAATGACCCAAAAACCATATTCTCCATATATGTGGGCCTAGCCCCTTTTGGCCAAACCCCTGCACCTTTCCCACCACGCGACCGTGGCGCTAGAACCACTCGCCAGACCGAAAAGCGCTTATCTCAAATTCATATCGGACGCCATATTAGCCATCGATCTGTTTAGATCGGACGGTCTTCGCAAAACAACGCAGCGCCCGTAGCCCACTCCGTTTGCTGCCCAATCGCATCTCAACCGTCCATTCAGTCCGCAGATCAACGGTCCATTTTTCCTTCGCCCTAGTGGCCCCCACGCCCGTGCACTATTTAGAAACCACCGGTTTCCATCGCGCCTCCTTTGGAGGGCTGGCGGTATTTCTTATTTTGCAACGATTCCACTCATCAAACGACGCGTGGCAGCGACACTATTTCAAAACCGCCCACTCATCGCGCGTTATCGTTCGGTACAAGACACAGAGCGATATGCATAACAGCCGTCTGATCTGCGATCGCCCATCCAACGGTGATCGCTCCATGAAGTTGCGCGGAGGTTAACCCAAGTCATCTGTACCCCTAGCCCACTGTCTATCACAACCCGACGAGTTTCCTGCCGTCGATCTCCGCTAGAAATCGGACGGTCTAGATTTAATGCTTGCTCGCCATTAACCCCGTCCTGCCACGTGTTTTTTGTCGCATTGTCGCCCATCCCTTTATATATTCCATTCAATGGTCAACTTCAAATATTTTGCATTAAAAATTGGCTGCGCTCTGCCCACGTTCACTAGACCATGTTTCACTGTATGCTGCATTTGCCACCAGAATCCTGCACTATTCTGCCATCTCACCGATCTGCACGGCCCTTCTCGTTGTCCCCATTACATCCACCACCCCCATGCATGGTTTTCTTAACAAGTTTTCGTGTTTTGTAGGGTTATCAGAGGTGAAAGCCACCATGATTACATAGTCTTTATTACAGCGGCCAAAAATGTAGAAAGGACCGTGTGCAGAGTTCGAAATAACGAAGCAAAGCCTAGGAAGGTGATTGATATGATCGCCATTTAAAGAGCAGGGTTAAACTCTGTGAAACCTTCCCAGAGCCATCAAAGCACTAGATCGAAGACATCATGGAGCACACAGAGGGTACAACACGCATAAATTTATGTATATCAGGGTTTGCACATCAGCAAAATGTTTTCCTCATAAAGGACAGGGTGCCCATGCAACTTTTATTCTATACTGTGTTCCTAGAGAATTTCCCACCCTGACAACAGTCCTACGCTATCAGAAGCATTAGTTACACAGCATGGCAGACTTGAATCATTGATTTATTTTTGTTCAGTTCACCAGAAGTACTATAGAGTACTGCAGCCAAAGTACATCAGAGACATACCGGAGTAAATGGAAGCCTGGAGAAGACCACTCTTTCACCCAAAGAGTGCCATGGATAAATGCACAGAATTTAAATAGAATGGGCCTCGACCCTCTTCCTTTCTTGAGTTTTAATGCTGCATTTAGTTTTCACCTACTTTCTTTGCTCCACTTGAGCTATAAATTCATGAAGAAACTGATTGTAAAGGTTGTTGATCAGTTATCAGAGAATTGCAAGCTATTTCTTTTGAGACATAGTCTCTGTGTAAAGTTGTAAGATAGGCTGAGGAAGATGTTTTCTGTCTGAGCATCCAGCTATTGGTAATGTTGTACTTGACTGGTGTTGCTTTTTAATATGACAAACACATTTCTTTGTATCTTGATCTAAAGCAGCGATGATGTTTTCCTATCTCTGTATTTGTGTTTAACTTATATTCCATTTCATTTCATTTCTACTGGCTTGCATCAGAAATCTGGTATAGGATTTACCCTTGTTAGGTACCCTATGCTTCTGCTCTCCTTGCCTTTAATGTTTTCTACTAAATGTGCTATCTAAGAATTGATTTCAGTTGATTTAACCAGCGTAGTGGATGTTATTGCCTGCTAGCTGATGTATGAATTAAATGAATCTGTTCTTAGATGTTCTTGTTAGGATTTAGCTGGAAGATTTGGGAACACTGGGGATTAGAGTTAGCCCTGTTCACTAGGATCCTTGTGCAACCAGTTGGCCTTTCTAAGAGCCCTCAAGTTGGAGGCCGAAGCATTGAGAGTTCAAAGTCTCTCTCTGATCTCAGGTCTTTAACTTTGTGTTCTAAACCTACATTGTTCCTCCTCCATTACCATTCCATACCACCCTATCATCTTTAAGATCCAACGCTTTAGATGACTAGCCCAATTGAAAGCCTGCATATTGATTAGCAAGCAAATCCTTTCCTGACTCCATTGCCCAATGGTTTGAATGCTCCCTAGAATACTTCACCTCTGCCTAAATCCTCTTTGCTCGTCCTTGTCTTATATTGAACCCTTCTTTCCTGATAACCAGCAACCAAACCAACAACCAAAAAAACAAACCCCAAACCTTATAACTAGCCTAACATCTTAACACTGAGCTTCAAAGACATAAAACCTTTGCTTACATAGAGAGATCCCTCTCTGGACCCAGGAGGGCTAGATCCTGAGGTCTGAAAGTGGTTTGATGTTGTCTCATCTTTTGGTCTTGCCAATCTGGCCAAAACATGGGAACCCCAACACCACCAACCTTGACATTTTGTTCAATCAGTCCGAAAAAGGGTCACTGCATCTTTATAACCAGTCTAGAGTCTTCTACCAGTGGAGTCTCTAGGTCTATTGAGAGTTGTGGAGTTGCCAGGTGGAAGATTTCAACTTTGTTGTCCACCATCAGCAATATGAGGATTGATTTATTCATTTCCAGGGAAGTCTGTGGGAACTAGTGGGGTTAGTAGGCCTACTGGAGGCTTGTGGAGTTGCCAGGTGGATTTTTTTTTTTTTTTTTTTTGCTGTTTTAAGGATGTATGTTTATGGTTCACCACCAATAACTGACAAAAAAACAATCTAGGGATGTTTTGGGGTTTTCTGAGTTCCTTTATACAACAGTAAGGTTTCTAATGTGTGTGGTCTAGTTGAGTCATCATTTTGCTAGGATGGTGAAACAATTAGATTCTACTCTTGGCTATCAGTTGATTTTCTAAGCTTAACTGAGGGTCATATGAGTTCTAAGAGGTATTCAGGCAACTATGTACTTAGAAGGTCCCACCATGATCGCCATTATGTTAGGTTCCCGTGATTTGTTAGATTGGTGAGATCAAATCCACAGGGTAACATCAGACCAATCTTTGGAGTCCTAGGACCTAGCCTTCCTGGACTTAGAGAGGGCTCTCTCTATTGTATGCAAAAGATGTGAACTTGTTTGCTTTTTAGGGTTTGATTTTAGGCTAGTTGTTAAGTGTAGGGTTTGTTTGATTGTTTTGGTTGGGTAAGATGGTCAAGTAGAATAGATGGAATGAGGAAATCTTCAAGTCATTGGGCTATGGAGTCTATAAAAGTCATGGAAAGTTCAACAATAGATCAGGGAGCATCACAAGGCAAATCTAGCATTGGTCAATGGATTTTCAAAGTTTATGGGAAATGAGATGAACATCAAGTTTGTGAACAAAGGTAGGGTAAAGGGCAATCAAGAATCCTTTATCATGTAACCTTTTTAATAAGAAATGACTTAAATACATAAGCATGAAGAAGCAATCAATAAACAGAGCAAACCACTAACTCTTTGATTCAACTTAAGCAAATAAGCATTCAAGACAAACATTCCAATGAAATATAGAAGGCGAGAAACTCATTTAACTTCTAGTGATTTCACCTTCAAGGTTAGAAAACATTCAAGAACATTCAAGATACACATATAACTTTAATCAAAGAAGAGGCAATGCCTAAACATTATTGATCATAGCTATGAAGATCTCCAAAACAATTATTCAAGCATAGACAAAGGGTATGATCGAAACATAGGCTCTTTGACTGACCTAATTAATGGTACTTTGGAGAGAGACCTCAAGAACAGTGTTTAGTGACATCAAACAAGCAGGGCTAGCCATAAATCATCCTTGATACCTATTGTATTAAACCATTCATGAAATAAACAAGCTTAGGGGGTCTAGAGAGTAGTTAAGAATTCTCTAGAAAGACCTAGCAGAAGAAAACATAGAGGCAATAAAGAACAAACAGAGCTAAGGTGCCTTTGAAGAACATTTCTTAGTCTAAATCCTTTGTTCTATTGCAACATAGAAAGATGGAAACATAATGAAACATGAAGAAATAATAACTGAAATAGAAGCGCTTCACCATTAACCAAGCTCAGGGATCCTGCAAGCAAGCTTCCTCCATCAACAAGCAAAACAAGCCATTCACAAGCTCTATAACACCAAATTTCTCTTCAACTTCCAAAAGACTATGTATTTCTCCAAAGAGTCATCAAATGCCAACATTTACAATGAAGCCCTCATGCTCTATTTATCTTAGCAAAGGAGGGAAAAAACCCTAGATAGGGTTGGAAAATGTCAAAATCACTCATAAATGTCATAAATGCCCAAGAGACCATGCAAGGCTCAAAGCACAAAATATCCCAAGAAATAAATGCCAAAATAACTTCTAGCACCTAATTCTAGAGCGATTTGCCTCAAAAAAAATAAAAATATCATTTTGCAATAAATGAGTGTGTTTTGTTGACTTTTGGCCAAAAACACATAGTGTTGTCTATAAGCGCAACGCCATCCTAGGCAGAAAATAGGTCCTGTTGCAGCTAAGTTTTGGTGGCCTTCCCGATGTCGGATTTTGATTTCCTTGCTTACCTTGGCTTGACCCATTCTTACTGTTTGATTTCATCATTGTTTTCACTGCCATTACCCTGCTCTGTTTCCATGTCTCCTACCTCTTGTTGACTTAATTCATTATTCACCTTCATTCTCATTTGGGCTTGACTCATGGTCATCTTCAATCCCACTTTTACTTGACTGTTCATTGCTACTTTGTTCTTATCATTTTAACCTTGCTTGCATGTCTTTGAAGGCAAGGTGGAGTTGCTTTTCTTGAGCCTTTGGCAAATTATTTGCAATTTGGAGGATTTTGGCATAAGCGTAGCGCCGGGCAGGAAACTGGGCGAGTTGGGTCCTCTGCGCAGCGCTGCACGCCTCGTGCAGGCCTGTCGGCCTCTGGGCGCAGCGCCGTGCTTGTCGGGTTGCCCTCTGTGCGCAGCGCTGGGCCTGGGCGTGTCAGGTTTGCCTATGCGTAGCGCTGGGCTATAAGCGCAATGCCTCCCGCTATATGCATAATGCAGTGGAAAATTTGCACTGTGAGGACCTCTCTACGCGCAATGCCGGGGTTTGTGAGCGCAGCGTCAGTGACCTTCCCCATAAATTGTCCAAAAAACTCAGAAATCTCTCCTGAAGGGTTTTTTTTGCTCTTTTTGCAAATAACCAATGTATAATGAGTCAAGTGTTTAAGTGAATTTGATTTTTATAGCCTTGGGCACACAAACTTATTTTTGCCCAAACCTACTTTATAATGTTCTTCGACCTTTTTGTTATTTCATTGAGATATTCTTCTCACCTTTTACAGGGTGTGATTTAAAACACAAAAATGGTGCTCTTTCCCTTCTGATCATTTTCTTTGTTGCTCTTTGGGCAACTGACATGGTGAATTTTGGTTTACCTGGACCCAATGATGCTTTCAAAACTTGTTTTGTAGATGGTTGTTCGAGTCACCCTATTGCACTGTGTTTTGGCTTGTTTCTGTCCTTGAATTATTTTCACAACTTTTAGGCATCTGCATGGTGGCAGCACCCTTTAAGAAACCTCTTTGTCCTTGCCTTGGAGATCAAACTTCCCTTTGCTTGATGGGTGGCTGAGAAACCTTTTTTCATCTTTGTTATTTGCTTTAGGCATGATGCAACCCGTTTTGACAAACCAAATGGCCTTCATACTCAGGCATGCCACCTCCTTTGGGCTACTTCTGATTTTCTTTGTAGGTGCCTATGACATACTGATTTTTAGCTCTGTTTGATTTTCTGATGTTTGACACTTTCATAACAATGACCTGAAGACCAGTTTGCTATCCTATTTTGAACCTCAACCATATGCTTTGATTCTTTTGACCATTTGATAGCAATTGACTGCACTTTGAAGACTTGATCTCCCTCACTCTGATACTCTTTGCATTCTTTTCCTTTGAGGCAGTGAAGCATTGTTACCTTGGAAAACCATGGAGGTCACCTTCTGACATCTTTTTCAAACTTTCTGCCTGCTGTCATCATGGAGGCTCATAATCTTCATTTCACCCTCACTTGCCTATCTTCTCAAAACTTTAGGTTTTAGGGCTGTTAGAGAAAAATCATTAGTGTTGTCTTCTAAGTTCTCTATAGCCCTTTCAGGTTCATTTATTTATGTTCAGTTCACCTCACCTTTTTTCCTTCTTCATTTATAACTCCTAAAAATCTTCAAATCATTCTTGATTGTGTTGATGTGCCTTTGTCCTTGTGGTCTTTTACATTGGCTTCTTGGTTGACAACACTGTTTAGCCAATTAGTCCTAAAAACCCTGATTCTCTTTGAACTTAGGCATGCTTCTTCTTCTTTGTTGTGGATGTCCTTTAGTGAGGAGTTGGCCTCTTACCTTATCTATTTCTTTGTATGATAACTATCTCAATCATTCCTGCAGAAATGTTTAAGAAGCACAGTTATCCTCTTGTTGAATGATGTCTTTGGCAAAGTAATCCTTCTTGAAGGCCTTTCTGATCTAATTTGGACAAACAGTTGCTTGACCTTTTTTCACATTTGGTTTCATCTTCTTGGCACAAGAAAAACAGTGTTTTAGAACACCAAAACAATCCTACAATTTATGAAACCCTAAATGACCTAGTGGGAGGCTCTTTGGACTTGTCTTTTGACTGAAAGTTTGGCTTGGGGTCCTCAAGTGTGAAAAACATAGTTTTTTGATATTTTGATGTATTGAAGATCCAAAATCCAATGTATTTGATTTATCTAAAGAGCCTACAGAGGTAGTTTTGAGACCATCAATGCTTGTGGCATTCGCTGAATAGGGGGAAGAGTAGGCTAGCTGGTGATATTAGGTGGCAAGTGGAGGGGTGAGGCAAAGGCAAAACAAAGTGCTATGGTCATAGGTGGCAAAATATAATGAAGGTGAGTGGCATGAGCCCATGATGGGTCGTCTGGGAGTGGTAGGCTGATCATGACATGGTAGAGTAGTAAAATAGTGAAAAATTTATCGTAAGGATAATGAAGGTAGTGAGATTTCTAAAACTCACAATATTCATGAATTTTGTTTATAGAAATCTAGAATAAGCATTTAGTCATCTACAAAAAGCAAAAATTACCGATGACTAACAAGCCCCTACATCTAGCTCTTTGACCTCCCTTCCTTGGTTATTCGAATTCCTCCCTTGCAAAGTGCGTTTTTCCTTATGCGTGTGGCACCCACGCTCCACCAACAAAATATTACGACCTCCCTTTTTCTCCTAAGTCTTCCTCCCAAAATTTTGTGGGTCCCATGGTCACCAAAAATTTCAAAATTGTGGAAAATAAACTTGAGGTAAATTAATTTAGCAAGGGACATTACAGGTGCTGCCAACTATGAAAATCCCTTCACAAACCCCCTGTAGTAAGTGCATATGCCCAGGAAACCCCGCAACTCTGTCACATTCTTAGGTGTACGCCACTCTAAAATAGCCCTGATCTTCTCCTGATGGACCTTGACTCCCACCTCCCCAATCACATGGCCCAAATACAACGTCTCTGTCAATCCAAACTCACAATTAAACTTCTTGGCATAGATCTGTTGCTCCTCCAAAATGCGCAGGACCTCCTCCAAGTGTTGCAAATGCTCCTCCCATGTCCTACTGTAAATCAAAATATCATCGAAGAATATCGCCACAAATTTGCGCAACTGCTTGCGAAACACATGGTTCATGCAAGACTGAAAAGTAGTTGGTGCATTGGTTAGCCCAAAGGGCATCAACAAGAACTCAAAATGTCCATAGTGGCATTTGAATGCAGTCTTCGGAATATCCTACTCTCGCACCTGAATCTGATGGTACCCTGAACGTAAGTTTATCTTAGAGAAGTATTTAGCTCCTCTAAGTTCATCCATCAACTCATCAATGTGCGAGATCGGGTACTTATTCTTCAGTATCTTTTTGTTCAAGGCCGTATAATTAATGCTCATGCGAAGTGTCCCATCCTTCTTCTTCACTTGCACAACTGAAGAAGCAAAGGGACTAGAACTGGGTTTGATGTCTCCCAAGGCTAGCAACTCCTGTATGGCTCTCTTAATATCATCCTTGTATGCCTTAGGATGTCTATAAGGAGTAGTGATGACTGCATGCACTCCCTCCTCTAGCTATATAGTATGCTCAAACCCCGTATTTGGTGGACGACCTAGAGGAATGTCCCAAAACACTACCTGATGCTTCTCTAATAGTGCTAAGATATCTGGATGTGGTTGCTGCTGCTTCTCTGTCTCTAAAATACACAACTCTACTGCCCATGCTATGTCCTCACTTCTCAAGTCGGCCTCCGTCTTGTGTGTTGATACTGTTTGTGGCTGATATGAGTGCATACCCCTCAATACTACTTGCATCCCATGTGGTCTCATGAACTCCATCTCTAAATTCTTCCAATCAGTGGTAAAACGCTCTAAAGAATATAACCACTGGACACCCAACACCACATTGGTATCTGACACATAAACCACAAAGAAATGATCTATCATCGAATAATTTCCCATGGTTAGGGTCAAGTTGGGAACATATCTAATGCACTGCATGGTCCGATCCATTGGTACAAGCACTGAAAATCCCTCAAAAGTTTTCGTGCAAATGCCTCTTTGCTCCACCATATGAGCATCAATAAAATTGTGGGTAGCCCCACTGCCCATTGGCACCGAAACACGTTGCCCTTGCACTGTGCCCCTGATCCTTAGTGCCAGATACTTCGGAACTCCCTGAAGTGAAGCAATAATTCCTCTAGTGGGAAAAAGCTACCCTCCTCCCTGCGGTGGTGGTGGTGGTCCACCTCCCATGGACTGGGGTCCTCCATTTCCCGCGTCAACCTCCTACTCCATCTCATCATCAGGCTAGCTATCTGAATACACCTCAATGTAATGGGCCTTGCCCTTGGTACACTTGTGTCTTGGTGCCCACGACTCCTGACACGTGAAGCACAACTTCCTCCTCTGGAGGTCCCTCCTAGTCTAATCATCCCTCTGTCCATGTCCAACATCTCTATGCAGTTGTCTAGTGTCTCGTCCCCCTTGGGATGCAGTGTGCCTGGCAAGTATAGGGAACTTGGTTTTAGGCAAGGTGTCAAACATGTCTCTGGCCCTAGAAATGGCGTCCTACAGTATTGTAGGTCTATAATTCCTCAACCAACCACGTAGGGGATCAACTAGCCCCTCAATGAAAAACATGATCAATTGAGCCTTTGAAATGTTTGTAACCATCACGACCAATCGCAGGAACTCTGATATATAGGCCTCAAGACTACCAAATTGTCTCAAATGTGCCAATTCCCTTAAGTGCAACTTTGGATCCTTCCTATCAAACCTCTCAACCAACCTCTTGGTGAACTCAGTATAGGAAGTAATGTGTATGTGTCCAAGAGTGATCAAGCCATGGTACTGCCACTCCGGTGCATCTCTCTCCAAATGCAGGGTGGAAAATCAGATAACATCAGTCTCTCACGTGGGGTTATGAAGGAGATAAGTGTCCAACCTCTGGATCCACACTCTAGTTGAGATCTTGGCTGACCCATCAAAGTATGGAAGTGTGACCTTCCCTGCTACCTTCTGCACCTCTTGGTTCGACTGTCCTCCTCTATAAGATTTTCCAACTCTAGTCTCGTGTCTCTCCTTGAGGTGTATAAACTCCCAAAAAGACATGACACGCTAAGTCCTGGCATCCAACCCCTCATACTCATCAATCCCTATTGCCACAAAATGCAGCAAATGTGAAAATTTCAACTATTGCAGCAATTGGAAATTATTCTTCTAACTGTTGATTTAATTATGTAGTTTATTTGCTACGACAAACAATGAATAAAATCACGACTACAATTTTCACCTTAAAAATTTTGCGAAAAATAAAATGCTGGAAACTGAAAATTTCTAGCACACACACAAGAATTTTCACACTATTATTTTTGGACAATTGCCCCCGGAAGAACCTAACTTGGGAAAACTAGTGCAACAAATAAGGGTTTATTATTATTCTTCCTTAGAAAATCTGAGTACAATAATTTGGATGCCAAACTAGCAATCCAATCTGAGAGAATCACTGGCAAAATTAAGGAATTTTCGTCACCCAATAGCTGATTTTAGCTCCCGAAATAGGTCCCTCAGCAATTTGTACTTCCTTCTGCGTCAACCTCTGCGCAGTGCTTGCACAGGCCTTGCTGTTGCTGCCTCCAGAAACTTTTGAAATCTACAACTCTGCTTCTCTCTGGCTCTGGAATCGATTCACTGGTCCTCTTGATAAAAATTTCGACCACTAGCTATTGAATTGATTACTCCTCCAGCTAGATAGAACTGCTCTGCGGCTGCTTGCGTAGTCTTTGTGCAATCCCTTTGGGCAAACTTGCACTCCCTCAGTCTGACTCTTCCGACACTGGAAACCTCCATCGGAATACTGCTTCACTCCTCTTCCACCTGCTACTCGATCTCTAGCTCGAATCCTCTTATTGAATCACTCTGCTTTTGGAAAATCGATCTACCTAGATCACTGAGTGTCTGCACTAGTGTATCCCCCATCTACCCATTGACTTCTTATAATTTTTTGTTGGACCTCCAACGACCAAGTAAAACTTAATCAAGAACCTATAATATTTCCTAGTCGATTCATGTGAGTTTCTAGATGATTCACACCTTATCTCAATTAGTATTGATCAATTAACCAAATTTCCTAAGTTTACACTTAGGAAATATTTAAAAATAGGCTAATAATCTAATTGAGACACTTCTAGGTGGAATTTCCAGAAACAATTTCTGGGTTATGGAGATCTCATGTGTTTTATTCTCCCCACAAAGTTTCGAGACTAGAACACTTGGGATGTTACAAAAACTAGCACCCCCTCTAAGCGAGGAAGGTGTTCTCTCAAGCGCTGCACATACTGCCACAACAATCTGTTTTTGTACCATCTTCTCTCACACTGCTGATATCTGGCCATTGCTTACCAACCACTGAACAACTCTGATGCTGCATTTGTGCTTCTGCTGACGCTGTCATATTGCTGCCAACTCTGCATCTGCACTGCGACTCCCTCTCATCTGTTGTTGCTGCAATTGCAACTGCAACTGAGAAGCATCCAAAATAACTTGTCCCTGCTACTGAAATGGGTTCTCCACCATACTCATATGTTCTCTTGAATAAACGAACTTATCTCTGCCTAGAGCTTTTGTGAGTATATCTACAACCTGCTTATCTATCGGAACATACTGTAGCTAGACTGCTCCATGCTGCACAATTTCTAATGAAATGACACCGAATATCAATGTGTTTTGACCTGTCATGAAACACTGGATTTTGAGAGAGCTTGATGCAACTCTAATTATCGCAATAGACTCTGGTCGCCTCCATCATCTGCTTTAACAAGCTTACCAACAGCTTCCGAAGCCATATAGCTTTGCACGTAGTTGTGCTTGCTGCCATATACTCTGCTTTTGTAGAGCTCAGTGCTATTAACTTTTGCTTCCTGCTACACCAAGAAACCATTCCTGATCCAACGTTGAAGCAGTACCCAAAGGTACTTTTCCTGTCCACTAAACTGCATGCCCAATTTGCATCTATGAATCCACATAGTCTGACGTTATCCCCTTGGGTGTATCTCAACCAATACTCGATTGTGCCACACACATACCTCAAAATATGCTTCGCTGATGCCCAATGTACCCTCTTCGGTTCTACCATAAACTGATTAAGGGTATTGACTGTGAAGCAGATATCTGGCCTAGTGTTGACAAAATACATGAGAGAACCGATGAGCTGTCTATACAAGGTGGGGTCAAAATCCCTGTCATCTGACGCATCGATCTTCTTCCAGTTGGTGATCATGGGCATAGACATGGGTTTACAATCCTGCATTCTGAACCTCTTCAGAATATCTGTAGCTTATCTTCCTTACCCAAGGAAGATCTCCCCGTCCTTCTACCACACTTCCAATCCTTGGAAATAGTGCATCATCCCAAAATCTTTCATATCAAACTCTGCTGCCAGGTTCCTCTTGCAGTCCTCTATGAGCCTTGATGATCCTGTCAGGAAAAAATCATCCACATACAATACTAGGATGAGTTTCTCATCCTCTACCATCAAATAGTAAAGTTTGGGATCTGTGTCACTCTTGACGAATCCCATCTGCTGCAAGTAGTTGTCAATCCGACCATACCATGCCCTAGGAGCTTGCTTGAGCCCGATGATCCTACTAGGAACAAATCATGCACATACAATACTAGGATGAGTTGCTCATCCTCTACCATCAAATAGTAAAGTTTGGAATCTGCGTCACTCTTGACGAATCCCATCTGCTGCAAGTAGTTGTCAATCCAACCATACCATGCCCTGGGAGCTTGCTTGAGCCCGTATAGAGCTTTCTTCAGTCTGCACACATGAGTGTGCCTCTCATGAGTCTCGAAGCCCTCTGGCTGGTTGTTCTATGTACACCTCTTCCTCTATCACCCTGTTCAAGAATGCTGTCTAGACATCCATTTGTTGAATCTGCCATTCCATCTGAGCTGCTAGGGATAAAACTGACCGAATAAAAGTGTATCTGGCAACTGGTGCGAGGCTTCCTCATAATCTATGCCTTCTTTCTGTGCATACCCTTTTTCCACGAACCTAGCCTTATACTTCTCTACATTGCCATCTACAATATACTTGATCTTGTAGATTTATCGGGAACCTACAACTGACCTGTCCTTAGGCCTTGACACCACCTTGTGAAAATTCCTAGATGTGGAATCCTATTGCAGCATCTGATGAGAAATCTTCTACTTGTTAATTACTTGAACAAGTTATTTACTGTTTTCTACAGTAAATACTGAAACCCATACACTATAGCCTTCACAAAATTGAACTGCGGAAAATAAATGTGTGGAAACAAGATCTGAACAAGCATAAATCGTAGACACATGACACTGTTATTTTTGGACCAATGTCCCCGAAAAAACCCAATGTGGGAAAACCAATGCAACAACTAAGGGTTTATTTATTATGCAGTAATTCAGAATACAATCTGGGAAGCCTTGCTGGCTATCCTTTTAGAATCTGACTAACAAAGAACTAATGAGATTACTTCACACACTGACACTGGAAGCCCAAACTGGCCAAACCCCAAACTTCCAAGCCCTCCATTTCCTCTGTGCAGTTTCTGCGTCACTCTGCGTGGGGACTGCGTCACTGCTTCTCGGTGGCTCTTCTGCTAGCTGGATTTGACCCTTTGGCCTCTCCCAGTGTCACACCCCAGCTCTCGGGCATTGGATTTGACTGATCCTCAGCTGAATCACAAACTTCCTCAAGGCTACTGCGTTGCCTTTGCGTAGCTGCTACGCTGCCCCTTTGTGTACTGCTCTCTGTCTTCTCTGCAGTGTATTCCCTGGCTCAAGAAAACCTCCAACTGACAATTATCTTTGCCCCTCTCTGCAAAAATCTTCTCGGTCGATTTTCTCTCTGAGCATTGCTCACTAAAGAATTTTGATCTCTAGATTTTCTCTCCCGATGTAATTTCCAAATGATCCGTCAAGTCCTTATAATCTTCTCGTTGAGACTTCAACGACCGAGATTAAATCGTTATGGCTCAGATTACCTTGACTTGATCTTCGTCTTCTCTAGACGATTCACACTTTGTTTTAATTAATATCCTTTAATTATTTTAATTTCCTAAGTTTAGACTTAGGGTCCCATTAAAAATAAATAATTATTTTCATGAAACATGATCTTAGTGGAATTTCCCAAAACGCTTTTTGGGTTCTTTGGAATACATGTGCCTAAGCCTCCCTGCAAATTTTGAGACTTAGAGCACATCCGATGTTACCCAAATCAACACTCCCTCTTAGCGAGGAATGTGATCTAGCAATACAATCAGCTGAAGTACTGCTTTGATTCTGCCACATCTCCCTCTACGCTACTGATGTCTGACACTGCTTCCAATCGACACTGCGCTGCTGCATATGTCTTGCTGCTGACTCTGCATGCTTCTGCCAACTGATACTGCACTGCAACAGAAAAACATCCAAAATTGAACTTAGTGTTCAGTAGGATACATCTCGTGCTGAAGATCTGATTGCTGCTAGTCTCTGCGCTGTCCCTCTGAAGCCTCCGCGCTGCTGTTGACTCTGCACTATGCCCTCCTGCACTGTTGCCAACCTTGCTCTGCACTGCTCAGTCTCTGGTGCTCTGTAGTCACTGCGCTGTCACTTCTGCACTCCTTTGCACCAACTGAAACTTGTCCATCCTGTTAGTTCTAATTTGGGCTCCCGTAGCAAGGTGACGATTCAAGGGGTGGAATCCTTAAGGATCATGCCCAATCTGTAGTTTTGTTGAACTACAACTCCAGATCACCACAATGCTGTCCTAGCGATATTTGGGCAATCATCGCGAATTCCTCCTCTATCTTCACAGCTGCATCTTGCGGATCATGCTTCTCATCTTTGTCCTTCTTCTTGAGAGGACACTCTGTGGCGTAATGTCCCATCTCTCCACACCAAAAGCACTTGATCTTGGAAAGGTCCTTCTTCCTCCTGTGCTGCTCCTTCTTCCCCTTTGATGCAAGGGCTGCATTCTCCTCCTCCTCCTTGGGCTTCGACCCACTGCGACTGCTGCCATCAAGTTTGCACTTGAGTAGATCTCTCCTCATCTCTTCTTATTAAAATGCTGCCCACATTGTCTACCAGTCTAGTAATTTCTCTCTGCCTCTGGACAAGACTTGATAGTCTTCGGACACTGAATTGAGGGCGAGTCTGACCATCTATGTGCCCTGAGGAGCTACTCCCACAACTGCCAGCTAAACTCGGTTCTCCTGAAGTCTAGATAGGAACAGATCAATTCGCTCTCCCTTCTGCATCTTGGTAGTTCACATTTTCTCCTCCAAAAACATATTACGCTGCTCGGAAGACCCCTGATATAGCATGGCCAACGCATCCCACATTTCCTTGGCTGTTCCTCTGCCAGAAATGTGTGAAACAATATGATCCTTCACTCCGTCGAGGATCAACCATTTGGCTTTAGCCATGTTCTTCTTGAAGGTTCTCAATGGTGCGACATCTACCAGTTCAGCCTGTGCACTGTCGATAAAATGCTTGAGGTCATGTTCATCTAGAAGGAAGGAGATCCTTGCCTTCCAGATTACGTAGTTGGAGGCATCCTCCAACCGGTCCTGGTCACGCAACCCACTGGTTGCCATCTCACCCAATCATTATTGATCTATTGCCTCTAACCCTCTGCGCAGCTGGATCTACGCACCCCTTGCTAGAGCAAGCCAAATAATTCACGAACTTTGCTACTTTTGCACGGGAAATTAAAGTTTCTTGGGCAAGAAACTATCTGAGGTCAAAAATCCCTAAATGTGCCTTCAACGACTCTCTTCTGACGCTTTCTGCGCTAGCAATCACTGCCTCACAGAAACTACGTCCCTCCAACTTGCTGATTTGCGTTGCTCCCTTTGCCTCTGGCAAATTGCAAATTGGAAAATCCTACCTCTTTGTCGGCTCACTCAGAGAGAGATTTCCTTGCAAGTCTAGCCCCCCTAGCTTGGACTCCGCAGTCACTGGGGAGATCAATCTGCTGCTTATGCAACTCTTTGATCCCCGACTTTTTCTTCAACGCTGAATCTATTGGATCTGCTCTCTTTCTCCTCCTGCACTTCTAAACAAGCTCTGATACCATGTGAAAATTCCTAGGTCTGGAATTCTATTGCAGCAACTGATGAGAAATCTTCTACTTGTTAATTACTTGAATAAGTTATTTACTGTTTTCTACAGTAAACACTGAATTTCGTACAATGCAGCCTTCACAAAAGTGGACTGTGGAAAATAAATGTGCGGAAACAAGATCTGAGCAAGCATAAATCATAGACACATGACATCGTTATTTTTGGACCAATGTCCCCGGAAAAACCCAATGCGGGAACACTGGTGCAACAACTGAGGGTTTATTTATTATGCAATAATTCTGATGTAATATTCCTAATTAGCACCGCTAATTGGAATATTTGATTTTTGTATAGTTTTGCCGACTATAGTTTATTAATAAATAAAAGTGAGAAAGGGGGTCTAACTCACTTAAATAAAATAAAGTGTTTCCCTAGTAGGTGCAACGTTATAACTTAAGGGGGAGCCTTGGGGGTCCACACCACGTATGAGGTGAGGCTCACGTAGCCTCTAGGAGCTTCTGTGCAGTCTTATGAGGAGCACGTGGGAGAGAAAGGGACCACGTTAGGGTTTTTTAGGAGGGCCAGCGTTATAAAAGGTGGGAGAGCCATCTCATTTGGCATTCTGGTTGTTGATGATATTTGAGCTAGACTTTTGTCTTCTTGAGCACGCTGGCTGTTTAGCTTGTCTGCAGCACTATTCAGTGCGTTGAGTGTCTCTGGTCGGAGATCTCGCCCTTAGCCCCGGCGGACTTCGATTTTCTTTCAGTGAAGTTTTCCTTGATCTTGCTTGATTTTTTGGTTGTTTCTTTGAGGAGGCGGGCTCTGTTGTGTGCAGGTCCACAGGGAGAAGGGCCTTGATTCTGGTTGGAAGTGTTCCATTGCGGGGTTTACGCGAGGAGATTCGATTGATATCCGGAGGAAGGGATCGTGTGCGGTAGGAGGTTTCAGCCGGGACGAATCCTATGTCGGCTATTATCTTTTCCCCTCTGTGTGGAACGCCTGCCGGAAGCGGCGCGTAATTTAAAACGGAGGGTTTCTTTGGTGATTTTCGGGCCGACCATTTTTTTGATATGGTTTTTACGGGGTTTTGTGCGGGGTGGTGAGTACGAGGGTGGTCTGTGATTTCGGCTCATTCGGCAAAGGATCGGCCCTGATTTCAGTCCATTCCATTGATAGTAGTTTCGTAGGTTTTCCGGCGGTAAGAATGTGATCTCTTGCTTCAGCCATTTTTCTGTCTTCTGAGAGAGTTCTCCACTTGCCTTGAGCAAGAATAGGTGCTATCATTCTGATCATCTATTGTATTCCTTTATATTCTCAGATTAATAAAATGGCTTAGCATGTCCGGCATTTTATGAGTATTTGCTTTATGTTCTACTTTTGTCATTTTCTATATTGTCGTATGCTTGTATTTTTGTTTATTTCCCCTTCGGGATATTACAGTGGTATCAAAGCATAGTTCTGGCTTAGCCTGTGGTCTATGACATCGGGAAAGAGATCATACAGAGGTTTGCTGGAATTTTGGAGAGCAATAGCAGTTGCAGTACCAAAAACGAAATTGGAAAAAGGGCCAAAATATAAAGGGTCAAATTTTGAAGGTTGGAATTAGAAGAAACGTTTTCTGGGTTTTTCTAGGTTTTGGGCAAGGATCACCTTCCCAAATTCCTAGAATTTTCTGAGTAGTTTTCAGTGGGTAAATCGGAGGTCGAAATCAAGCAGTAGTATGGTTTTGCAGCAGCCGTGCAGTTTCTGAGGAGCCTGTAGACACATAGCAGAAAGTGCCAATGGCAGGTGATGATGGTGCGAAGAGATTTAGGGAAACGCTTCTCAAAACAATGCAGGATCTGTCGAGACAGATGGAGACGGTGGGATAGAGACTCACCGCGCTAGAGGTTAGGCAGCGGGAAACCCCAAGGGGTTTTCAGATTGGTGAGGGATCAGGCACATCCCACCATATGCCGGAGCGTGAGGCTATCCCCATTATGGCATCGCATGCACCCACGCGATCCACTATGCCCACGTTCCTAGCGGAGGACACAGGGGCAGGGGCACGGCAGGAGCCAGAGCCTGAGCTTGGCCAGATGGACGCCTATATTGCAGAGTACCGGGCATACGGGCCGGAGATCAGAGATCTTATCTCATTCAGAGACTTTGTTCAGCTCCAGCGTGACAGTAGACCCCGTGATCATCACAAAGGGCACAGGCATCATCATGATGACCATCGTGCAGCTAGCAGATTCCATTTGCTCACGTTTGATGGCTCATCAAACAGTTCGGCAAAGTCTTGGGTAGAAAAGTTGGACATCTATTTCCAGCTTAATCAGATGTCGCAGTCAGAGGCCATTAAGGTGGCAACATTGCACTTGAAGGATGAGGGCACACAGGATTGCAGGGAGTCTGAGGTTACACCTAGTGTGACACAGGATTCACCCTCATTGGAGACCTCCTTGGCCGTGTCGGTTGATGTGGTAGTGGAGAAGGTAGAGCCTACCCCAGTAGAGCCATCCATTGAGGTGATGACCGGAGTCGCGTCCGAGTCTTCGGGTGGTAGCAGCACACAGATGGGTGCAGTGTCAGGTGATGTATCCACCTTCGATGAGGCACTAGGAGATACAGAGGGATTGGATGATGGTCACAGACAGCGGTATCATCGGCTTTGGGCAGACCTTCGAGTTTTGAAAGGGAAGGCCACGTCAGTACGAGAGGCCATTTTGTTGCAGGACAAGAGTTGGAGGGCATGAGAGTGGCTTGTGCCAAGTCGGCAGCCAAGTTGGCTTGCATTGGGGAACGACTGGACTCCCTAATGGTACAACCAGAGGGCACGTTGGAGCGTCAGTTCATTCCCCTTCAGGCATGCATGGACGGGACTAGCAGCGTTGTTGGGTTACCTCTTCCCATTGGAGAGAGAGAGACGGAGCCACCTAGTCAGATCTCATACGTTGACTTGGATAGCGGTATGAGATGATCAGAGTTGCACAGGATACAGCATCCACACGTTGGGGTTGGATGGCAAGAGATTTTGAGTTGGTACCCGGTGGACTGGGTTATGGAGATGGCGGTGGACCCAGGTGTAGTTCAGCAGGAGTTCCCAAGTGCAGGGAATACAGGAACCCCGGATTGGCATTGGGATCCAAGCGGGATCACCTATCATTTCCCAGGCAGGTCGGTTGACTATGTCTTGGAGGATACAGTTGGCCTAGTAGTAGAGCATGCGCATCCACTGGGGGAGTTTCGGTCAGCTCCAGTGGCCAACCAATTTATAAGGAGACTCCCTAGGTTGTCTTGGTATGACACTCATACACGGGATCACGGGGTGGTCAACATACCTTGGCAGGAGCTTGTCGGAGGAGGTGGCATTGGAAGGTCACCAGATGGCACCTTGTATGGGGCCAAGGATTCTTCACCTTTGTGTGGGGCATAGAGGATGCAGCAGAGCCGAGCAGTGATGGTAACACTACTGACACATAGGGAGATTCACTTCTCGAACCCCTTGAGGAGGATTTGGAGTGATGATCCTTTCGTCGGCAGGTATAGTGATGCGACGGTGGAGACGATGTTACCGATTGGTGGTAGTCCGACATGTAGAGGCACAGCTCTAGGTCATCACATCCAGGGATGTGTGGGAGCCTCTAGCATTGAGCGGTGGATTGTCGATGGACATGGAGTAGCATGGTAGTGTACCAGTGTGTGGGACTGCATTGTGGAGTAGGAGTATCCTACATCACACTGAGAGCATGCGGGGAGTGACCGATGCCTGGACACAGTCAGGGCACGAGATGGTACAGAGTGCTACAGCAGTAGCACATGGTATCCAGCAGTATACCGAGGTATGCCTCAGTGTGCAGTGGCATGTTGAGGAGTATATGGATGATCAGTGGTATGCGAGGGCATACAGTGCTGCACAGCAGGGTCTTAGAGCATTGCTTTCAGGGAGACTCATGGGTAGGGACATCGGGCTTACCTTTGGGAGTAGTTCACCCAGGATCGATGGAGAGACAAAGGAGCGATACTTGGCAGTATCTGTGGGGACTCACACACCTGACTCGCTTTGACATCACTCACAGGTACAGTTGATTATGTTTTTGACCTTTGGCGCTTTGGGCGTGAGCAGCAGGGTACGCGAGGTTCACCCAAGATATTTGGATGACACTCAGTACACTAGGCGAGAGACTTCTCAGCAGTGGCACTGGGTTGGTGTGCTAGTTGACAGCCATAGGTTGGGGGATGAGATGATCCTTTGCAGAGGTGGTGCATCAGTCATCACTGAGCCTACGCTTGGGGAGCAGGTCATGAGGGAGACATGCATCACTTTTCCCTCACGGCATGTCGAGAACATGCATGGGCAGAGGATACTGGGTACAGCAGAGGTAGCATCCCAGTATGTGTTTGGGCTCCAGACATTGTATCGACACTTTATGGAGAGGATGGGTGCCCACATTGAGTCGATGAGGGACATGTGGCTAACATTGGGGTCAGACATCGAGGTGGGACAGTCATATGCACTGACATCGAGTACGGTGACAACAGCTGCAGGTCCGTATTCTCTAGAGGTTTTGGAGGTCGATGGGATTGTTCTGTAGGGGACCAGTAGACAGCGGGAGCATGACATTCCTGATCAGGAGTGGGAGGAGTTGTTGGATATGGTGGAGCATCCATCTGTGGGTCGACACAGGGATGAGACGCAGATAGGTGCACACACAGTCAGCAGAGTTGCAGTGTTTTTAGTGTGTAGCACTCTCCAGGAGTACATCGATGGAGCTTGCAGCATATCTTGCCCACTTTGGCCCATTATAGAGAGAGGGGCTTCCTTCTACAGGAAGCTTTCACTGGCAGACAGGGCAGAGCAGTGGGAGTTGATTACGAGTTGGCGACAGCACTCCCGGCATGTTCCATATGCAGTTGTTATCGCTACATCAGATTCTTCTTCCATGATGGACTGGCGGGAGATCATGAGTTGGTACCCTCTTGATGTTATGGTATTCTTCGGAGGAAGCACAACAGAGCAGGGGCCCATGGACATAGCACATGTTATAGATTCCAGCTGACAGGGGGACACAGGTCATCATTTCTTCAGCACCCCATCCCGATTTCAGGGGAGTAGGATCAGCATGGGATTGAGTCAGGACTTGGACTGGAGAGAGGTGAGGAGTTTGTATGCAGTTGGTGGGGCAGTATATGTAGTTACAGGTGTAGTACAGCATGAGCCTGGGAGCATTGATGCCAGTTGGTGGTCT
Organism: Pinus albicaulis; assembly: GCA_034641835.2. Classification (NCBI taxonomy): domain Eukaryota; kingdom Viridiplantae; phylum Streptophyta; class Pinopsida; order Pinales; family Pinaceae; genus Pinus; species Pinus albicaulis. The sequence goes on along the minus strand of CM076580.1, from coordinate 1,698,334,816 downwards.
TCACCCCTGAGAGCATCAGTTATAGCTAGAGATAGTGCGCAGCCTGAGCCGTGGGACTTGGGCGATGATTGGCCCTGGTGGCATTGTGAGCTGAGAGGACTGTCGGTCAGTGAGAGATAAGTTTGGGATCCTGGCATTGAAAGGACCCTTCATGTCAGGGTGATGCAGAGGTCAAAGAGGGTTCAGTGGCACATCTGGGACCCCAGGACATTTTGCAGTGTTAGTGGGGAGCATCGGCTAGAGAGGAGGCTTGTTCAGGCATTGTTGGAGGACAAACAGTTTTTGCCGGATGAGGATGCCACTTGGGAGAGCGAGGAGATTTTGCAGCATCCATCACTTTAGTTGCTTGAGGACAAGCAACATTTTGCCGGGGGAGACTTTAATATTCCTAATTAGCACCGCTAATTGGAATATTTGATTTTTGTATAGTTTTGCCAACTATAGTCTATTAATAAATAAAAGTGAGAAAGGGGGTCTAACTCACTTAAATAAAACAAAGTGCTTCCCTAGTAGGTGCAACGTTATAACTTAAGGGGGAGCCTTGGGGGTCCACACCACGTATGAGGGGAGGCTCACGTAGCCTCTAGGAGCTTCTGCGCAGTCTTATGAGGAGCACGTGGGAGAGAGAGGGACCACGTTAGGGTTTTGAGGAGGGCCAGCGTTATAAAAGGTGGGAGAGCCATCTCATTTGGCATTCTTGTTGTTGATGATATTTGAGCTAGACTTTGTCTTATTGAGCACGCTGGCTGTTTAGCTTGTCTGCAACACTGTTTAGTGCGTTGAGTGTCTCCGGTCGGAGATCTCGCCCTTAGCCCCGGGGGACTTCGAGTGCCTGCTCGGGCAAGGTTTTTCCTTCAGTCTTTAGCGGGAGATTTGTTTGGTTGTTTTGCTGAGGAGCTGGGCTCTATTTGTGACTGCGCAGTCCCTGGGAGAGAGGACGCAGTTCTGGTTGGAGGTGTTCCGTTGCAGGGGTTTTCTGCAGGAGATTCAGTTGATATCCAGAGGAGAGGATCAGTATTATTGGTAGGAGGTTTCTTGAGGAGTTTGTGGCCCAGTATCAGCTATTATCTTTTGGCATCTGCGCTGAGCCTTGCAGAGGCAGCGTAATTCCTTGAGGAGGGTTTCTTTGGTGATTTTCGGAGGCTGACCATTTTCGATATGGTTTGTGGGTTTTGTCCGGGGTGGTGAGTACAGGTGGTCTGCAGATTTTCAGCTCATTCCGGCAAGGGGATCAGCCCCTAGTTTCAGTCCATTCCAGCAGCAGCAGTTTACGACAGTTTTCTAGCAGCTGGGACGCAGTCTCTTGCTTCGGCCTTTTTTCTGTCTTCTGAGAGAGTTCTCCACTTGCCTTGAGCAAGAATAGGTGCTATCATTCTGATCATCTATTGTATTCCTTTATATTCTCAGATTAATAAAATGGCTTAGCATGTCCCGCATTTTATGAGTATTTTCTTTATGTTCTACTTCTGGCATTTTCTATATTGTCGTATGCTTGTATTTTTGTTTATTTCCCCTTCGGGATATTACATCTGAATACAATCTGGGATGCCTTGCTGGCTATCCTCATAGAGACTCTGACTGACAAAGAGCTAGTGAGATTAACTCTCACACTGACACTGGAAGCCCAAATTGGCCAAACCCTGAACTGTCAAGCCCTCCACTTCCTCTGCGCAGTCTCTGCGTCACTCTGCATGGGGACTGCGTCATTGCTGCTGGGTGGCTCTTTTGCTGGCTGGATTTGAGCCTCCGGCCTTTCCCGGTCTCACACCGCGGCTCTTCGGCACTAGATTTGACTAATCCTCAGATGAATTACAGACTTCCTCAAGGCTACTGTGTTGTCTCTGCGTAGCTGCTACGCTGCCCCTCTGCGTACTTCTCTTTGTCTTCTCTGCATTGTATTCCTTGGCTCAAGAAAACCTCCAACTGACAATTCTCTCTGCCCCTCTCTGCAAAAATCTTCTCGATCGATTTTCTTTTTGAGCACTGCTCACTAAAGAATTCCGATCTCTTGATTTTTTCTCTGGATGTAATTTACAAATGATCCATTAAGTCCTTATAATCTTCTTGTCAAGAATTCAATGACCAAGATTAAATTGTTAACCAATGGCTCAGATTAACTTGACTTGATCTTCATCTTCTCTAGAAGATTCACACTCTGTTTTAATTAATATCCTTTAATTATTTTAATTTCCTAAGTTTAGACTTAGGGTCCCATTAAAAATAATTAATTATTTTCATAAAACATAATCTGAGTGGGATTTCCCAAAACGCTTTCTGGGTTCTTTGGAATAAATGTGCCAAGGCCTACCCAAATCAACACACCTCCCAAACATCATTCGTCATGATAGAGCTTTATTCTTCTACCATGGTATCTTACCTACACGTGATGTTGTGCGGCTTCCTGAAAGCTGGAAGGTTCTGCAACTTGTGCTACCAATGCTTGATATTTGTCAAGTTGTTTGCGCTCTCTTGTTCATCCTAGGAGCTCCAACGAACACCTTTGCATCTCTCAATGTCTGACGAACTTCTCTGCTAGTTCGACCACTAGTGGTGGGAGGTTCAACCAACTCCTCCTCATCCTGCCTCCGCTGCTCTGTCTCCTTAGATCTCACTGGATCCCCTGCACCTGAGGAAATGCTAGTACTAGTCACTATACTAGATCCCTGTGACTATCCCATTGGTGGTCCCACTGGCTGCCCCTGCTGTTGGACCAATGGAGCTTCAGCTGACTGATTCTGATTACCTGCAGGCATCTCACGAGATTTCTTGAAAGCTCGATCTTCCGTGAACTTTACGTCCCGTCTCACTACAATGAGACAATCTTCCTATTGCTAGGAATGTAGATCCTCTGTGCCTTGGAGGTTTCGCTATACCCAACTAGAAACCCCTTCTTTGCAGTCTGATCCAATTTTATGCGCTTCTCATTTGACACGTGACAATAAACAACATTGCCAAAGATCCTAAACTGATTAACTTTTGTCTTCTTCCCTGTGAAGACCCCTTCTGGCATTTTCTTCCCCAATGCTCTATGAGGAGTCCTGTTCTGAATATACACTGTTATGTTACATGCCTCTTCCTATAGAAACCTGGGCAAATCCTGGTCATATAACATTGCTTTTGCAGCCCCAACTATAGTTCTGTTTTTCTGCTCTGCTACCCCATTCTGCTGTGGATTGTAAGGAGTTGTCCACTCTCTTCTGATGCCTTCCTTAGTACAAAAATTTGTGAAGTCTTTATCAATATACTCTACACCATTATCTTAGCGAAGCACCTTGATCTTCTTCCCTGTTGCATTCTCCACGATAGCCTTAAACTCCCTGAAACAATCAAAGAGCTCATCCTCAGTCTTCAAGAAATAGATCCAAGTTTTTTTTGGAATGGTCATCAATAAAGGTGACAAAGTATTCGGCCCCACCGAGAGCGCTAGTGGACATTGGGCCACAAATATTTGAATCTATAAGTCCTAAGACGCTATCTACTCTGCTGTCACTTCTTGGGAATGTTGCCTTAGCGTACTTCCCAAGCACGCATCCTCTGCACACATCATCGTGTTTTGTGCTAAGTTCTAAAGCCCCTGTTACTGTCTCCCTAAGCATCTTGAGTGTTGCCTTAACATACTTCCCAAGCACGCATCCTTTGCACACATCATCGTGTTCCGTGCTAAGTTTTGAAACCCCTGTTACTGTCTCCTTGAGCATCTTGAGTGCTCCATGGTGTAGATGCCCCATTCTCCTATGCCATAACTCATTCAGTTCCTTCCCACTGCTACTGTTACTGCCTATTAGTGCCATTGAAGAGTCGAGCTGCAACCGGTACAACCTGTTGCTTCAAACTCCAATCTGTCTTACCCTCTTCCAGCTCGAGTGTTTGACAAACACTTTCTTCCCTACAAAGTAGATATCATATCCCTTATCTTGTAACTGAGATACTGAAATTAGTTTCATACCAATCCTGGCACATGCAGTACAACTGTAGCGTTGATACTTGATTTCGACTCCTGAAAATCGATGGTACCTCTCTCTATTGGAGTACACTCCATTCTGTTTCCTATCGTAATATGGAAGTCCATCTGCTCCTCCTTGTAGCTAGAGAAATATTCTCTAACCCCTGTCATGTGAGTTGACGCTCCACTGTCTATATACCAGACACCCTGTAAAGCTGAGCCTGACAAGTAAGCAAATTCGCCCTCTAATCTGGACGAAAAATTTGAAGCTCTCTGAATTTCAATTATGTCCATGGTCATACTGAAGAATTTACTGAAGAAAAATTTGTGTGCTATTTCTCTTCCACGGATTTTGCTCTAGAAAATTGCCCAGACAAGTAATCTACTTAGCGAAAATATGAGTTGTTTTTGCTCCCTTTGCCTACTAGAATTACTTTCCTGGACAAATCGAATTTTCTTGCAATTGCAACTGGAAGATCGAATCCTTGCCCAGCAATTCGCACTGCGCAACCTCTAAGAATTTTGGACTGCAGCTCCCTCCGAACAACAAAATTATTTTCTTTCGCTTTTGAGCTTCCCTGTTTGATCAATTATGCTCTGATACCATGTGAGAATTTCAACTATTGCAGCAACTGGAAATTATTCTCCTAACTATAGATTTAACTATGCAATTTATTTGCTCCGATAAACAATGAATAAAATCACAATTGCAATTTTCAGCGTAAAAATTCTGCGGAAAATAAAATGTTGGAAACTGAGAAATTCTAACACACACACACAAGGATTTCAACACCGTTATTTTTGGACATTTGTCCCTGAAAGAACCCAACTTGGGAAAACCGGTGCGCAGTGGTTGTGCAGGCCCTGCTGCTACTGCCTCCGGAAACTTCTTAAATCTACAACTCTGCTTCTCTATGGCTCTGGAACTGATTCACTGGTCCTCCTGATAAAAATCCCAACCACCAGCTATTGAATCGGTTGCTCCTACAACTAGATCGAACTGTTGGAATCATGATTGCTGTTAGACCAAAACCCGCAGTCTCTGCTACAATCGCCAGAGTTAGGATCCACGAGAGGCGGTTAGTTCATGTCGCGACACACACGGGGAGCGTTGAACCCAATGTCCAACAATCTCCCCCCCAACGCGATCCGTGTGAGTTTCGAACTCGAGACCTGTCGCTCTAATACCACTTGTTGGAATCACGATTGCCGTTAGACCAAAACCCGCAGGCTTAGTCTCCGCTACAATCGCCAGAGTTAGGATCCACGAGAGGTGGTTAGTCCATATCGTGAAACACACGGGGAGCGTTGAACCCAATGTCCAACACGAACTGCTTTGCTACTACTGCCTGCACAATCCTTGCGCAGTCCCTCTAGGCAAACTCGCACTCCCTCAGTCTGACTCTTCCGACGCTAGGAAACCTCCACTGGAATACTGCTTCACTCTTATGCCACCTGCTACTCGATCTCTAGCTCGAATCCTCTTGCTGAATCACTCAACTACTGGAAAATCGATTTGTCTAGATCACTGAATGTCTGCACTAGTGTATTCTCCATCTACCCATCGACTTCTTATAATTTTCCGTTGGACCTCCAACAACCAAGATTAAAACTTAATCAAGGGCCCAGAGTATTTCCTAGTCAATCCGTATGAGTTTCTAGATGATTCACACCTTATCTCAATTAATACTGATTAATTAACTAGATTTCCTAAGTTTAGATTTAAGAAATATTCAAAAATAGGCTAATAATCTAATTGAGACACTTCTAGGTGGAATTTCTAGAAAAGATTTCTGGGTTATGGAGATCTCATGTGTTTTAGCCTCTCTAAAAAGTTTTGAGACTAGAATATTTCTGATGCTCCAAAAACTAACACCAAATTTGCAACAAGATCTGGTTCTCTCTCTCTCCGGCTCATCCACAAAATGTGGCATAATGGGACGACCAACCTGTCCACTAGGCTGCTGAAATGTATGCTCATGCGTGTGGTGGCTCCCATCTCCTCCTGTGGAACCCCCATCTCCATTATGGTCATGCCCTGGTTGATTCTGAACTTGCAGTCCCATCATCTATTGCATCATAATACATCATCAATTGGCCCTGCCTCAACATCTGGTGATTCACCTTCAGCAACTTGTCCATAACTTGGTTCTGACCACCTTGTCTTGGCTGCTCATTACCTTCATTACCACCTTGACTCTCCATGCGTTCTTTGGCGTTATCAAGTTCTATATCAGAAAAATGGTCAGGTTTTTCTCCTCTTCAACGTCCTCTTCCTCTACCTTTGCCTTGGCCTCTGGTACGATAGACCATTACACCAAAAGGTCTAGACATCCACTGCCCTTCCACCCACAATTGGCCAAGAACATGCTCTGATACCACTGCAATGTCCCAAACTAGGAAATACAATGAATATCAAATACATGCACTAAGATACATCAAGGAAGTCCAAACATGCAAGCTCAAATTCACATTGTAATATCCCAAATTGGGAATAGACAGTAATTCAAAGCAACACAAGACTCAAACTACAACAAATAGAAGCATGCATGAAAAACACTGCAAATAAACCAAAACTGTTGAGCCATTTTATTAATATTTTTGAAATGAGGGACAAGTACAAATAATGCTTAGAATGATAGCACCTTGGCCTGCTCTAGGCAGGCTGAAATGGTCTCTCTTTCCCTGCTCAGAAAGTTTGCTCCTTTGCTGCTCTGCGTGGCTCCTCCTCTACGCTGTCTTGCTAGAAATATTGCTGATGGCTAAAAAAGGACTGCGAAAAGGGGTTGTTCTGCTTCTCAGAAAAATCCGGAACTCGGACACCAAACTCTCCTCCAAAATCCTAGAATAACCCGCGAAGGATTTCCGGAAAGGCTGACCCCGGAAAATCACTCCCTTGGGATGGGTACGCACTTCCGCTGGGTACGTTGGCCTCTGAACTGAACTGCTGGAAAGAATGGCTGCCAACTACCTGAGAAACTCTGCTATGGAAGGGATGATCCCCTCACAAGATTTCAGACTGAAATATCTCAACCTTCCTCCTCTCTCGGAGCTGCTCCCCTCCCGGACTGTGTAACCCCTTGACTGACTGCGTTGCCCTGGGAAGAACTGCGTATTCCTAGTACTGAACTGATGATGCTGCTCACAAAAACTGAAGGTAGGACTCCTCTCCTGAGCGTGCACTCGAAGTCCCCTGAGGAAGAGGTTGGGATCTCTGCTTGGAGACACCCTTGTGCTAAACAACACTTGCAGACTCGACTAAACAACTCAAATGTGCTAAGGTCTAGATAGACAGAAATTTTGAAGATGTATGAATGAATGAAGTGACTGCCCTCATCCCCCTTTTTATGCTATTGAGCCTCCAACATTCCCTTGGGCCCACTGGTGCTGCGCTGTCCCTCTGCCACGCTGTCCCTATGCTGCTCTGTGCTACCTGTCCTCGCGTTGCCACTGCGCTGCCTGTCCCCACGCTGCCTCTGCACTGACTACACTGCCACCTCTCCTGCGCTGTCACTAGGATGTTGTCGCTTGGCCTCATGGGCCCCAACTTGCTTTTAATTATTTGTCTTAGTGACTTCAGGAAAGTGATTTTTATTCTAAGGTTGGGTTATGGGTCCCTTCACCCCTTTATTTCCCGCTGAACATTAGAAAAACAAAATTTAACAAAAATTAATATTCCAATTAGTTGTCTGCTAATTGGGAATATTACAGTCCTCCCCGCCAAAACATTGCTTGTCCTCAAGCAACTGCAAGGATGGATGTTGCAGGATTTTTTCCCCCTCCCAAGTGGCATCCTCATCTAGAAGGTTCCTCCATCTGATCAGATATTCCTTGACTGTCCTGCTCCTCAGCTGTCTCTCCGTGTCTAGAATGGCCTCCAGTTGCAGCACCAAATGCCCCTCATCATTTGTAGGTGGGAGTTCCATAGTTGTAGTCACCTGCTTCCCAAGAGCTTTCTTTAGACATGAAACGTGAAAAATGTCGTGGATCCTGCTCCCGACTGGAAGCTCTAGCTCATACGCTACCTCCCCAACACGTCTGATCACCCTGTATGGTCCATAGAAGTGAGGCTTGAGCTTTTCATCTCCTTTCTGCTTTAGCATGGACTACTTGTACGATTGAAGACAGAGGTAAACCGGATCATCCACCTCAAACTGCCTCTCTATGCAGCCTATGTCTACATATAATTTTTGTTGGTTTTGTGCTATAGCCAGGTTGTCCTTGAGAGCCCGGAGTTTGTCTTGGCTCTCTTGGATCCAGTCTTTGGCACTTGGGGCCTTGCTAGCTCCAAACATCACATCAACAAAAGTAAGAGCATTATAACCATACAAAGCGTAAAACAGAGACATACCAATCGACATGTGGAATGTCGTGTTGTAGTAGTACTCCCCCAGGTGAAGCCAACGCAACCAAGCCTTCGGCTGCCTCGTGACATAGTTTCTCAAGTAGCCCTCCAACCACTTGTTCAATATCTTTACCTGTCCATCCATCTGTGGGTGATAACTTGTATTGGGTGTCAACTCGGTACCCACCAAACGGAATAACTCCTGCCAAAAGCCGTCCATGAACCGATGTTCCTGTCACTGACTATGGTCTTTGGAAGACCATGGAGTCTGAAAATATCCCGGAAAAACAACTCGGCCACCTATGAAGCAGTGTAATGTACGGAGATGGCGAAGAAATGCACATACTTTGTTAGTCGATCAACAACTACAAAGATGCAATCCTTGCCCTACACGATGGGCAACCCTGTGATGAAATCCATGGAGATGCTCTCCCATTTCCCCTCCGGAATGGGAAGCGACTGTAGAAAACCTGCGGGGTGGTTCAACTCCCCCTTGTTCCTCTGACAAACTTCACACTCCCTGACATGCCGAAGGCCCGGAGTATGTCCTCCTTGAGGCCCTTCCATGAGAACCTCTCCCTGATGGCCCTGCATGTTTTCGTGAATCCATGATGGCCTGAAAAAGGTGAGTCATGGGCTGCGCGCGAGATCTTCTCCTTGAGCTGGGAGTTACCTATCAAGAAAATTCGGTCCTAGTAATAAATGACCTCATCCATCACTCGGTACCTGTCATCTGTCACTTGCCCATCTAATACTTCACAAGAAAAGCGGTCCTTGGAGTACTCCACCAACCACTGAGACCTCCAATCTGCGTCAAGACTCATCAAGGACAGTGTTGCCGGTCTCCGTGACAAAGCATCATCCACCACATTGTTCTGTTGAAATTCAACAAGAAAATGCAACACACGCACTACTGTGGGATCACAGGTCACACAGTGATGGGTCCTAGCGATACATTAGTGTGCAAACCAATTTATTAAATAAACTGGAAAATTAATTGTAATCTTATCTCATAACAACTTGTCCTGAGGATGAACCACATTAGTTGGTTCGAAACGTCGACCTAATCCTAATGATGTGATTAATCCGAAAGACACTTTATCTAAATTATGGATCACAAAAGTCTTAGATCTAACTTGTAATAGTTAACTAAGTGTGATAGACTTAGTTAGCTCAAGAATTTCGAGTTGAGGGTCTAAGGATAGGCATGTAGAGTGATTCTATTATTAGCAAGGTCTAGTTGCAGCTGTAGCACTAGTGTAGTGTGGGTGGGATCAGTTAACTCACAATAATTGAGTTAAAATCAGTTTAACTAGTTCTAACTGTTTGATGAGCTAGTGGAAGATCAAGTGAATTAAAATAGATTTAATTCACCAGGAGTGATCTACCAAGTAACTGATGATTCACTATTTATAGTTACATGCATGCTAATTCTGGTGGATACCCAGTTGAGACAAAGGTTCAGGGCTAGTAAATTATCAGTTGTATTTTAGGCAAACTGCCCAGGTGCAGTTATAAAACCATGGGAAGCCCACGATGAATTGCGCAATCAAGGAAGGCTGAATTTCCTATTTAATAGTGGTTTAATTCTCTAGGGATTGCGTAAGCAGGGTAGGCTGAGGGTAGGCTGATAATTGGCTATGTGTTTGTCCAATTTTGCCTAGATCAGTGTGAAGCAATTGGTAGAGTGTATGAGGTTGTGGTGATCACAAATACATTGTATTGCTTCATGATTCCTTGGTTTGGAAGGCTGAATTTGCTATTTAATAGGGGTTTAATTCTCTAGGGATTGCGTAAGCAGGGTAGGCGGAGGGTAGGCTGATAATTGGCTATGTGTTTGTCCAATTTTGCTTAGATTAGTGTGAAGCAATTAGTAGAGTGTATGAGGTTGTGGTGATCACAAATACATTGTATTGTTTCATGATTCCTTGGTTGATTATACAATAAAGATGGAGGGGTTTTGAGCATTTTCTTTCCCCAGGAATATCTGGTGTTGTATATTGATTTAATTCTTTCTCTTGCATGTGATTGGGCGATCATGATTTATATTCCGCAAAGTTTGTAGAAGGATTCAATATCTTGCTTTAGTACATTGCATGATCGGATTAACTCCATTGATATAATTTCTACATGGTATTATAGCTGTGTTAGAGATTGTCTACATGTTTTTTCCCTTCACATACTCGATGTCAAAATCATAAGCTTGGATCTTGCTGACCCATTTCTGCTGTCTCTCCTGCAACTGTTTCTGCTCAAGGAAGAACCGGAGACTGTTGTGGTCAGTCCTCACCCGAAATCTATTACCCACTAGGTACTACCGGAATTTGGCCAATGCATGCATGATGGCCAACATCTCCTTGTCGTATATGGGGTACAATCTCTCATGCGGCAGTAGCTTCCAACTCTCGAAATCTATAGTATGGCTCCCCTGCATCAATACTGCGCCCACCCCCTCTCCTGAAGCATTACATTCCAACACAAAGGGTTGCGTAAAATCAGGCAATGCCAACATCAGACAATTGCTCATCACCTCCTTGAGCTTGTCAAAGGCCCTCTTTGCAGCATCTGTCCAACCGAAAGCCCCCTTCTTGGTGAGGTCCGTGAGGGGTTCTGCAAGCTGTGAAAATCCCTTGACAAACTTCCGGTAGTAGGTGGCAGATGCCTACAAACCCTCGAAGCTCTGTCACGTTCTTCGGTTCTGGCCAATCTCGGATGGCCCATATCTTCTCCTCGTGGACCCTCACTCCGTCCACTCCGATAATATGCCCCAAGTAGAGCATCTTTGTAAGCCCAAATTTGCACTTGGACAACTTGGCATAGAAATGCTGCTCCTCCAAGATACACTGTACAACCTTAGTGTGCTGCAAATGTTCCTCCCATGTGCGGCTGTAGATGAGAATGTCATTGAAAAATACTAGCACGAACTTCCTTAACTGACCACGGAAGATGTGGTTCATGCAAGACTGAAAAGTGGCTAGAGCATTGGTCAACCCAAAGGGCATAACCTGAAACTTGAAATGGCCGTAATGGCAGCGAAATGCATTCTTAGGGACATCTTGGTCCCTCACTTTGATCTGATGGTACCTTGACCTCTGATTGATCTTGGAGAAGAACTTGGCTCCCCAAAACTCATCCATCAGCTCATCAATCCTAGGAAAGGGGTAGCGGTTCTTCATGGTCTTTTTGTTCAGTGCCCTGTAATCTATGCACATCCGCAGTGTGCCGTCCTTCTTCTTCATTGGAACCACGAAAGAAGCAAAGGGGCTAGTGTTGGGTTTGATGTGTCCCAAAGCCAAGAGCTCATGTATGGCTCTCTCAATCTCGTCCCTATAGGCCTTGGGGTGCCTGTAGGGAGTGGTGATAACCACCTGGATGCCTTGCTCCAGCTTGATGGTGTGCTCAAACCCCTGGTCTGGTGGCTGCCCCGGTGGTATGTCCCCGAAAACTGTGGAGTAACGGTCCAGGATAGACTGCACATCAGGATGCGCCGGTTGACCTGAGACTCTTGCCTCTGAAATACGCACTCCATTGCCCACTCTATGTCTCCCTTCCAGAAATTTGCCTTCATCCAATGTGCAGAGACTGTCTGGGGATGATATGTGTGCATGCCTCAGATCATCACATGCTTCTCGCTCTTCTTATCCGTCCACTATATCTCCAGAGTCTCCTAATTTGTAGTGACCTCGAGTGTGATAAGCCACTGTACACCCAATACCACATTGGTATCTGGAATATCGACCAGAAAAAAGTGATTCGTCACTATGTATGTCCCCATGGTCACCGCTAATGGTGAAACATACCGCATGCACTGCATGGTCCTGGCACGTGGAACCAACATGGAGAAACCATCAAAGCTCTCTGTCGGTATGCCCCTCCTCTGCACTAGTTGGGCATCGATGAAGTTGTGTGTGGCCCCGCTATCCACCAGTACTGAGACACGCGGCCCCTGGACTATGCCTCAAACTCTTAGTGTTAAGTACTTGGGAACTCCCTGCAAGGATGCAAGGACTCCTCCGGTAGGTGCATACGCTGCTCCTGCTGTTGCTGGGGGAGGTGGTGGTGGATGATCTCTTCCTGGTGCACCGGTGCTGGCATCTCCCTCCAACTCCTCATATGCCTCTTCTTCTCCCTCACAGTCGGAGAAGACTTCAATGTAATGTGCCTACCTCGCGGCACAACGATGACCAGGTGCCCATGGCTCCTGGCAAGTGAAGCACAACTTCCTCTGTCTCAAGTCTCTTCGAGTATCATCATCCAAAGGCCCTCGACCTTAGTTCCCTCTCGGGGGTGGAGCTCTCACGTCTTTCTCCCTTTGCTAGAATGCTAGTTTGTGGGGAAAAGGAGCTCGTCCTCGGCATGACATCTTGCAGGTCCCTAGTCCTCCCTACTGCGTCCTACAACATAGTAGGCCTAGTGGATCTGACTAGCCCACACAAAGATTCCGCCAGTCCGTCAATAAATATATACACTCTCCTGGCCACGGACAGATCTAGAACCATCACTGAGAGCTTCAAGAACTCGGAAAGGTAAGTTTTCGGGTTCCCCATCTGTTTGAGCTTGGTTAGCTCAACAAAATGTTCCTTTGGGTCCTTCCGATCAAATCTCTCAACCAACCTTCGGGTGAACTCCGCATACGCTGTCACCATATGTTGTCACCTCTGCGTGACCCAACGTAGACATCCCATGGAACCACTAGTCATGGGCTTCTCACTGAAGGTGCAGCGCTGGCACCTTGATGGCCTCTACCTCCACCCAAGCCTTTGTCGAACACTTCGATGATCCATCATAGGTTAGGCAAAAAAAATCTGCCCATGGTAAGTTGCAAGTCACCACCCTGTGTGTACCCTCCTCCTCTATTCTGGTTGCGTGGCCTGCTATTGTTTTTCAGATAACAAAATTCGTTGAAGGTGAGGGCATCTCCAAACTCTGGCCCATATGACTGATATTCAACAAAATACTCCCCATAGTGAGCCACCTACAGCTCCTTGGGTCCTCCCGTTCCTGCTCTTGAAGTCAAGAATGTGGGCACGGTGGATTGTGGGGGAGTATGTGGTGAGAAATACTAGACCCTTCTCCATTGTGAAATTCCCTCGAAATTTCCCGCTGTTTGTTCTCTCCGGCAAACTTTTGTCCCATCTCTTCTATTTTCTTGGAAAGCTCTTGCATTGATTTTAGGAGGAGGTTACCAAACTCCTTCTCTTCATCTCTTTCTTCTGCCATTGGTGCCTTCCCTTTGTCTTCCTCCACCGGAATGTTGTCCTCTTGATCATGTGTGATTTCAAGCCTACGCTCTCTGCTCCTGTACCTCTGCTTCCGGTATGTAATGTACTCTCTATCTCCGGGTGTCATAGACCAATTGCTCCACAGGCTGAGCCAAGTCTATGAGCTCTGATACCACTGTAATATCCCAAATTTGGAGTAGAAAGTAATTCAAAGCAACACAAGACTAAAACTACAACAAATAGAAGGATGCATGAAAAACACAGCAATAAACCAGAACTGCTGAGCCATTTTATTGATATTTCTGAAATGAGGGACAAATACAAATAGTGCTTAGAATGATAACACCTTGGCCTACTCTAGGTAGGCTGAAATGGTCTCTCTTTCCCTGCTCAGAAAGTCTGCTCCTCTGCTGCTCTGTGTGGCTCCTCCTATATGTTGTCCTGCTGGAAATGCTGCTGCTAGATGAAAAGGGATTGTGAAAAGGGGCTGTTCTGCTGCTCAGAAAAATCCGGAACTCGGACACCAGACTCTCCTCCAAAAACCCAGAATAACCTACGAAGGATTTTCGGAAAGGCTGACCTCAGAAAATCACCCCCTTGGGATGGGTACGTACTTCTGCTGGTGTAATATCCCTTTATGGGGGATATCTCTAAAACACGGCAAACTATAACCATAGATGGACTGGGAGGGCGTTTACCAGATATTTCACCTCTGAAAAGAGTGTGAGATCTGGAGGCTACCTGGCCCTTTCCAGACTCTGTCTAAGAGTATGAAGAGAAACACACCAAGTGGTATAGAACTAGAATGCCCGATGATATAAAAACAACAGTAATGCAGACATACAATAGCATAGATAACATGTATAACAAATGCTCCAGAAATAGAGAAAGAATGCTAAGCCATTTTATTATATTGAGAAATATAATGAAATACAATAGGTGATCAGAATGATAGCACCTAGACTTGCTTAAGGCAAGTGAAGAAATACTCTCAGAATAACCAGGAAATGGCTGCTCTATGAGCTGCGTCCCAGCTGCTGGAAAACTGTCGTGTAACTGCTACTGCTGAAATGGACTGATGACTAGGGGCTGCTCCCCTTGCCAGAATGAGCTGAAAATCTGGAATCCTCCTCTACTCACCAATGTCGACAAAACCTAGAAATCATATCAAAAATGGCTGACCCCCAAAAAACACCCCCTTGGGGAATTACGCTGGCCTCCAAGGTTCTGCGCAGGGGCTGAATAGGAATGAATGAAATACGGCCTCAAACTCCACCAAAATCCTCCCAAAGGCAAAGGCTGATCCTCTGCTCAATCTTTCGGCTCAAAACCCCTGCAAAAATCTCAATCCGGAGCTCCTCCTGGGTGGACTGCATCCTCCATCTCAATGATTGCACAGTCCCTCTGAATGCTCGGCTCCGCAACAAAACCAAACACCAAACCTCTCGCAAAATGTTGAAGAAACTACCTTGCCCGAGTAGGCACTCGAAGTCCCCCGGGGCTAAGGGCGAGATCTCCGACCGGAGACACTCAACGCACTAAATAGTGCTGCAGATAGGCTAAACAGCCAGCGTGCTCAAGAAGTCAAACGACCAGCTCAATATCATCAGCAACGAATGAATGAAATGAGGAGGCTCCTCCCTCTTTTATAACGTTGGCCTTCCTCCAAACCCTAAGGCCTATCTCCTCAACGTAGCCTCCCTCTTGCCACGTGCTCACCCTCATCTGCGTAGTCTCTCTTAGTGCATACGTGGGCCCCCTCTCTACGTGGTGCTTGCCCCCCCTTGGCTCCCTTTAAGTCACAACGTTGTGCTACTAGGGAGTGGGTTTTATTCCACTAAGTGAGTTAGACCCTCTCTACTCACCTTTTTATTTATTAATAAACTATAGACGGCAAAATTGAGCAAAATCGAATATTCCAATTAGCCATTGCTAATTAGGAATATTACAGTCTCCCCCGGCAAAATGTTGCTTGTCCTCAAGCAACTGAAGTGATGAATGCTGCAAAATCTTCTCACTCTCCCAAGTGGCATCCTCATCCGGCAAATTCTTCCACCTCACCAAGAATTCCTGGACTGTCCTGCTCTATAGCTGCCTCTCCCTGGTATCAATAATAGCCTCTGGCTGCAACACCAAATGCCCCTCATCATCCGTGGGTGGTAGCTCATCTGTCACTGTCACCTGCTGCCCCAGTGCCTTCTTCAGGCATGATTCATAAAAAACGTTATGGATCTTGCTGCCTTGGGGCAGCTCCAACTCATACGCAACCTGTCCAATCCTGTGTATCACCCTGTATGGCCTGTAAAAGCGGGGCTTGAGCTTTTCAGCTCCCTTATGCTTCAGTGACGACTGTCGGTATGGCTGTAATCGTAGGTAGACCAAGTCCCCTACCTCAAACTGTCTCTCCACCCAACCTTTGTCAGCATACAGCTTCTGCTGGTTCTGTGCTGTGGCCATATTATCCTTGAGAGCTCGGAGAATATCTTGACTCTCTTGGATCCAAATCTTGGCTCTCGGAGCCTTGCTAGCACCAAACATCACGTCAGCAAAAGACAAAGAGTGATATCCATATAAAGCGTAGAATGGAGACATACCAATGGACATGTGATGTGTAGTGTTGTAGCAGTACTCCCCCAAATGTAGCCACTTCAGCCATGCTCGCTGCTGCCCACTGACATAGTTACGCAAGTAGCCCTCCAGCCACTTGTTAACTATCTCCGTCTGTCCATCCGTTTATGGGTGATAACTAGTACTCGGTGTCAACTCTGTCCCCACCAACCGGAAAAGCTCTTGCCAAAATCCGCCCATGAAGCGGTTGTCCCTGTCACTGATGATGGTCTTAGGAAGACCATATAGCCTGAAAACCTCTCTGAAGAACAGTTCGGCCACCTGTGCTGCTGTGTAGTGCGTGGATATGGCAAAAAAATGCGCATACTTTGTCAGTCGATCCACGACGACAAAGATACAATCCTTGCCCTGCACCATGGGCAACCCTGTGATGAAGTCCATCGATATACTCTCCCATTTCCCCTCCGGGATGGGAAGAGGCTGCAATAATCCTGCGGGATGGCTCATCTCCCCCTTGTTCCTTTGGCAAACATCGCACTCCCTGATGTGCTGGAGTACGTCCTCCTTGAGGCCCTTCCACGAGAACCTCTCTCTAATGGCCCTGTAGGTTTTGGTAAACCCCTGATGGCCAACCAATGGTGAATCATGTGATGCCTGAAGTATCTTCTTCTTGAGCTGAGATCCCTAAGTCAAGAAGATCCTGTCCCTGTAGTAGATGATCTCATCGACCACCCTGTACTTGTCATTCGCCACCTATCCATCCAGAACCTCACCTGCAAATCTGTCCTTGGAGTATTCCACTAAAAGTCGAGCCCTCCAATTTGTATCCAAGCTCATAAGACATAATGTGGCTGGTCTACGTGAAAGGGCATCTGCTACCACGTTATTCTTACCCTTGACATACTCAATGTCAAAGTCATATGCTTGGATCTTACTGATCCACTTCTGCTACCTCTCTTGTAGTTGCTTCTGCTCCAAAAAGAACCTGAGGCTGTTGTGATTAGTCCTCAACCTGAACCTGTTCCCCACCAAATACTGCCGGAATTTGGCCAATGCATGCATAATGGCCAACATCTCCTTGTCGTATATAGAATAAAACCTCTCGTGTGGAAGGAGCTTCCAGCTCTCTAAGGCTATAGGGTGTCCTCCTTGCATCAATACTGCGCCGATCCCCTCTCTCGACCCATCACACTCTAAAACAAATGGCTGCGTAAAATCTGGCAATGCAAGCACTGGGCAGCTACTCATCACCTCCTCGAGCCTGTCAAAGGCTCGCTGCATTGTGTCCGACCAACTGAATGCCCCCTTCTTCGTCAAATCTGTAAGGGGTGCAACAAGCTGTGAGAAACTCTTGACGAACTTCCTGTAATAAGTACATATGCCAATGAATCCTCAAAGTTCCGTCACGTTCCTCGGCTCCGGCCAATCTCTGATGGCCCTGATCTTCTCCTCATGGACTCTCACTCCGTCCACTCCAATAATGTGACCCAAATACAACATCTCTGTCATCCCAAACTCACACTTGGAGAGCTTAGCATAGAACTGTTGCTCTTCCAAGATATGTAATATTGCCTCTATATGCTGGAGATGCTCCTCCCAAGTCTTGCTATATATGAGTATGTCATCGAAAAAGACCAATACAAACTTCCTCAGATGACTACGGAAGATATGGTTCATGCAAGATTGAAAAGTAGCTGGGGCATTGGTTAGCCCGAAGGGCATAACCAAAAACTCAAAGTGCCCATAATGACACCTAAAGGCGGTCTTGGGAATGTCCTGTTCCCTCACGCGAATCTGATGGTAACCTGATCTCAAATCAATCTTTGAGAAGAACGTGGCTCCTCTCAGCTCATCCATCAACTCATCGATCCTGGGTATAGGATACCTGTTCTTCAGGGTCTTCTTGTTCAGGGCCCTGTAGTCAATACACATCCTCAAGGTGCTGTCCTTCTTCTTTACCAACACCACGGAAGAAGCAAACGGACTCGTGCTCGGTCTGATGTGCCCAAGAGCCAGCAACTCATGGATGGCCCGCTCAATCTCATCCCGATAGGCTTTGGGATGCCTATAGGGGGTAGTAATCACTACCTGAATGCCCTGCTCAAGCTTAATGGTGTGCTCGAACCCTCGGTCCGGTGGTCGACCTGGTGGTATATCCCCAAACACTGCCTGACCCGTAGTCTCTGCCTCTAATGCCCACAACTCAATCGCCCACTCTATGTCTCCCTTCCGGAAATCTGCCTCCATCCGGTGTGCCGAAACAGTCTGAGGTGGGTAAGTGTGCATCCTGCGGACCTTCTCGTGCTTCTCGGTCTTCTTATCATCCCACTCCATCTCCAAGGCCTCCCAATCTGTGGTGACCTTCCCCAGAGTAATCAACCACTGAACACCCAATACCACATTGGTATCTGGTATGTTGACCACGAAAAAGCGGTCGGTCACGATGTAAGTACCCATCGTCATTGCTAACTCTGGAACATACTGGGCACACTGCATCGTCTCAGCTCCTGTGACTAGAACTTAAAATCCATTGAAGCTCTTGGTCAGTATACCTCTCCGCTCGACCATCTGTGCATTGATGAAGTTGTGGGTTGCCCCACTGTCAACCAAAAATGATACTCGCTGGCCACGTACTGTCCCTTGTACGCGCAACGTCAAATACTTGGGAACTCCTCGCAATGTTGCAAGGGTCCCTCCCGTGGGTGCAAAAGCTGCACCTCCTATTCCTGGAGGTGGGGGTGGCAACTGATCCTGGGCTGTCTGACTATCTCCTGCCTCCTCGTCATCCTCCTCATCCTCTCCCCCGCTATCCTCGGAGAAGACCTCAATGAAGTGTGGTTTTCCAGCAGCACACCTATGCCCTGGTGCCCACGGCTCCTGACAAGTAAAGCACAGCCGCTTCTTCTTCAGCTCCCTCCTGGCATCATCATCTGTCTGTGCTCGTCCTGGATTCCCCTTTGGAGGTGGAATCCTCACATCCTTCCCCTTGGGCTGGAAGCCCTGTCTGCGTGGGTGTCCAGGAGTCACCGTGTGCATCCTGTCGTCTCGGGTCTGCCAGCCGTCACCAGGTGTGGGCCCCACGGTCTGGTAGATGCGACTAGACCTCGGCCCAGCTCTGCTAACCTCCCCAAGCAGACAATCGGTGCGCGGATAGCGATCCGCACCATCTTCGAAACCTGAAATTTGTCCTTATTAGCCGGGCTCCCGGTTTGGCAGGCCTTGTTCGCTCCAACAAGAGTCTTCATTGGGATCCCTCGGTCCAAATCGCTCCATCCAATCTCCACAAGTAGCTGGCCTTATATGGCTCCACTGTGAAATACCAGAACAACATCACGAACCCACGGTCTGACTCTCCACTCCAATAATGTAACCCATGAATACAGCAATCTCCAAAACTGTTTCGTTCATTTAGAAAATAGATGTCCAGCTTCTCCACCCAAGACTTTGCCGAGCTGTTTGATGACCCATCAAACGTAGGCAAATGGAATCTACTAGATGTGCGGTGGGTATCTCCATCATGATAATGCCGGTGCCCTCTATGATGGTCGCGGGGTCTACTGTCCCGCTGGAGCTGAACAAAATCTCTGAACGAGAGAGCATCCCTGAACTCCTGCCCATAGGCCTGATACTCTGCAAAATAATCGCCCATGTGTCTGGGCTCTGCCTCCTGCTGGGCTCCTACCCCTGTGTCTGCTCCCAAGAAAGTGGGCATGGTAGAGCGTGTAGGTGCATGTGAAGCCATCGGCTGAGTAGTATCACGCTGAACAGCACCATGCTCTGGAAAATGGTGGGATGTACCTGATCCCTCACCTACCTGGAATAGCCGTGGGGTCTCACGCTGTCTAGCCTCTACAGTGGTGAATCTTTGACCCATCACCTCAATCTGCCTCGCTAAATCCTGCACCGATTTGAGGAGTGCCTCCCGAAACTGTTTGGCCTCAGTGTCATCTGCCATCGGCTCTCTCTGCTTTGAATCTAAGACAGGCTCCTCCTACTTTGCGTCTGTCACAGGCTCCTCCTGCTCTGTGTCCACCACTCGAACACAGTCT
Source organism: Pinus albicaulis (assembly GCA_034641835.2). Taxonomy (NCBI): domain Eukaryota; kingdom Viridiplantae; phylum Streptophyta; class Pinopsida; order Pinales; family Pinaceae; genus Pinus; species Pinus albicaulis. The sequence continues at coordinate 1,698,314,689 of CM076580.1, read as the reverse complement.
CCCTCTCCGTAGGTGTTCTCCAACCTACGCTCACGATATCTATACTTCCTGCCTTTGTAACAAATATATGGCCTCTTCTCCGGTGTCATAGACAACTAGCTCCACAGGTTGAGCCAGAACTATGCTCTGATACCACTGTAATAGCCCTTTATGGAGGATATCTCTAAAACACGGCAAACTCTAACCAGAGATGGACTGGGAGGGCGTTTACCAGATATTTCACCTCTGAAAAGAGGGTGAGATCTGGAGGCTACCTGGCCCTTTCCAGACTCTGTCTAAGAGTATGAAGAGAAACACACCAAGTGGTATAGAACTAGAATGCCCGATGATATAAAAACAACAGTAATGCAGACATACAATAGCATAGATAACATGTATAACAAATGCTCTAGAAATAGAGAGAGAATGCTAAGCCATTTTATTATACTGAGAAATATAATGAAATACAATAGGTGATCAGAATGGTGGCACCTAGACTTGCTCAAGGAAAGTGAAGAAATACTCTTAGAATAACCAGGAAATGGCTGCTCTATGAACTGCGTCCTCCCTCTCAATGACTGCGCAGTCCCTTTGAATGCTCGGCTCGGCAACAAAACCAAACACCAAACCTCCCGCAAAATGCTGAAGAAACTACCTTGCCCAAGTAGGCACTCGAAGTCCCCTGGGGCTAAGGTCGAGATCTCCGACTGGAGACACTCAACGCACTAAACAGCGCTGCAGACATGCTAAACAGCCAGCGTGCTCAAGAAGTCAAACGACCAGCTCAATATCATCAACAACGAATGAATGAAATGAGGAGGCTCCTCCCTCTTTTATAACGTTGGCCTTCCTCCAAACCTTAAGGCCTATCTCCTCAACGTAGCCTCCCTCTTGCCACGTGCTCACCCTCATCTGCGCAGTCTCTCCTAGTGCATACGTGGGCCCCCTCTCTACGTGGTGCTTGGCCCCCCTTGGCTCCCTTTAAGTCACAACGTTGTGCTACTAGAGAGTGGGTTTTATTCCACTAAATGAGTTAGACCCTCTCTACTCATCTTTTTATTTATTAATAAACTATAGACGGAAAAATTGAGCAAAATCGAATATTCTAATTAGCCACTGCTAATTAGGAATATCACAGCTGGGTATGCTGGCCTTTGAACTAAACTGCTGGAAAGAATGGCTGCTAACTACCCGAGAAACTCTGCTATGGAAGGGCTCATCCCCTCACAAGATTCCGGACTGAAATATCTCAACCTTCCTCCTCTCTCAGAGCTGCTCCCCTCCTGGACTGCGTAACCCCTTGACTGACTGCGCTGCCCAGGGAAGAACTGCGTATTCCTAGTGCTGAACTGATGATGTTGCTCACAAAAAATTGAAGGTAGGACTCCTCTCCTAAGTGGGCACTCGAAGTCCCTTGAGGCTGAGGTTGGGATCTCTGCTCGGAGACACCCTTGTGCTAAACAACACTCGCAGACTCAGCTAAACAGCTCAAGCATGCTCTGGTCTAGATAGACAAAATTTTTGAAGATGTATGAATGAATGAAATGACTGCCCTTATCCCCCTTTTTATGCTATTGAGCCTCCAACGTTCCCTTGGGCCCATTGGTGCTACGCTGTCCCTCTGCCACACTATCCCTACGCTGCTCTGCGCTGCATGTTCCCACGCTGCCTCTGCACTGACTAAGCTGCCACCTCTCCTGCGTTGTCACTAGGATGTTGGCACTTGACCTCGTGGGCCCCACCTTGCTTTTAATTATCTGTCTTAGTGACTTTAGGAAAGTGATTTTTATTCTATGGTTGGGTTATGGGTCCCTTCACCCCTTTATTTCCTGCTAAACATTAGAAAAACAAAATTTGACAAAAATCAATATTCCAATTAGCTGTCTGCTAATTGGGAATATTACACACACAAACATATATAAATCAGTGAGCCATGGAATAACAACCATAAATCTGAGACATTTTATTAATTTTTCAACTGGAACTGAGTAGAATAGAGTGGAATGATAGAACCTGGGCTTGCTAATGCAAGCATGCAACACCCAGGTGAAGATCTAAGCAAAACTCCAACTGAAATAGCTCAATCTGTCCAAACGCTCTGCCCGTAAAATTTTTGCTGCTGCTGGAGGCAAACTGTAAAATATCCCCTCAAAATTGCTCCAAAATTTCTGAAAAATTAGGAGAAGGCTTCTCACGCCCAATCCAACAAACCTAGAAAAATCTCCACCTGAATCCACAAGTCACTAAAGCCCCAAAATCTGCATGCAGCTTTTCTAGTCTGCCAGTGAGCTATAAAAATCGATTTACTGCAAAATACATAAGTTCCCAAAGGGAAACCCCTCCAAACTCCAGCGAAATCTCTTCTTCTGACTCCTGACAATTGTCAGCTCCGATAATCCACAAAACACCAATACTCAGTCTCTGCGCAGGAAACAACCAATAAACCCCAATGCAGGCTCAAGAAAAAGAAAATTTGGCTCTTCAATCTTCAACACTTTCATCCCGGAAAACTCCCAAGAGAAACTTGTCCCTCCCAAAGGAAATTTGCCGCAAAATCTCCAGCCTGGAAAACACCAAATGCCAACTCCTCAAAACACCACAAAATCTCCAACTGCATCCTCCAAAAATTTGCACTAGCTGAAAATACCCTGCAACTAATCCACCAAAATGCCAAATCCTGCTCACAATCTCTCTTCTAGAGTGACACTCAAAGTTCACTGAAGAAGAGTTGGAATTCCCGCTTGGAAATTCCTTGTGCTAAACAACACTGGTCGGCTTGGCTAAGCAATGCAAGAAAACTCTCCAGTTCTGAAAATTAAATGCCAAAAGATGCAAAGACGAGGCTCTTCCCTTCCTTTTATAATTGCTGCTCACCCTTTGCTTGTGCCCTCCACCAATTTGACCCCCCTTTCTCATCCCCCTTTCCCTTGTGGTTCAATTTTCCTAGGGAGTTCGATTTCCCTTTTTTGAGTGACCCCCACAACTTAATGCCAATTTAATTTTTCTTTTTTCCTAAGTCGAGCCTTCCTTTTTCTCCAAAAATTAAAATAAATCTCCACAACCCACTTTTCTTAAGTTTTATTTATCAAAATATTATATTATCGCCAACATTGCAAAATTGAGAATCCCCTTAGCAAAATTATTAATTGGGGACATGGCAACTTATATGCTCCGCCTTAGTATTGGAATCCTTGTTATAATTAAGTAGCATATATTAAAATATGGCTTTTCACTTGTGTCTTGGTATTGCATTGCTATAAATATTGTAAAAATCCTTACTTTATCTTTCTTTTTCATCATCTTTTTCCTTCTTTGGATGATGTTATATTTAGAATCCAAGTGAGCAAGCTACGTTGCTATAAATATTGTAAAAATCCTTACTTTTTCTTTCTTTTTTCATCATCTTTTTCCTTGTTTGGATAATGTTATGTTTAGAATCCAAGTGAGCAAGCTATGCATGTCACTTGTGCTAATCTTGTACTGGTAAATATTATATTTTCTTCTTTGTACATACTAAATGTTTTCCTAATTTGCTAAGGTTAGTGGCTGCAGTTATGGAGATAGGGACATCAGTTTGAAGATCAGGGTGAGTCGGGGTGTATCACATAAAATTTTAAATATGTTAAAAACATATTTATAAAAGCAATTCATGTAGGGGTTAGGAGAAGACAACTAGCATTTGTGTCTGATCAACACAAACCAGAGTTTTTTGCATTCATGTATGATAAAGCAATAAATGATACCACATATGCTAACTTTGTGCTAAAAGTAATTGAAACTTCGATGGAAATTCAGATAAAGTATATGAGTAATGGCCATAACTAGCATGTGCTTCAGTTATTTACATTATAAAGTATGTTCCAGAATAAATCCAACATGTTATGACTTCTAGATCAGCTTAAGACTCTTATTAATTTGTCTCTAATTCAGTGGGATATGAAGAGTCATCTTTTCTTGTGCTCACATAAACAATTTTTCCTAATAGTGATGCTAAACCATTCTAATGCTTTCTTGCTCATTTTTTGCTGGTTCAATCTTTCTGCCATTGTTGTATGCATTTTTACTAACAAATTCATGCGATTGATCAATGGCTCACTGATTTCTCCTTTCTCGTGTGAAAGAATCCGAAATATTAAATGAAAATAACCACATGGAATCCTACTCGAGTTTCAACAAACAGACAAACAAACAATTAAATGCAGATTAAAGACCAAAAAAGAAATGAAGAAAGGCACATGTGCTGGGGTGGGTCTATGTAATAGCAATATGTGTTCTCTGAAAAATTGCCTGTTGCTCCAATGTGGGCCTCATGCCCCTTCACCAAACTATGTTGCTGCAAGGTTGCTGGGATGCAATGGCAGGGAAGTTTCTCTACATATCCTTTGTGGCTGAATGTGTTGGAAGGGAGAAGGAGTCATAGTGCCTATCAAGTCATGTTGGTTTCAGGGGGTAAAGATTTCAGAAGTCTTGAATTAATTGTGGCCAGGTTTCTAATGATAGCAAGCAGATCTAATGGCAAAGGAAATGGTTGTGTTTTGTACCTTGACTCTAATTCTGTGTTCTACATGCTGGATTGTTGTTGGTTTATGGATGAGAATGGTGTGGAGATATATGGCAGAGGGAATGACCTTGCATCATTCCTGAACTACTATGCTGTACTGATGCTTAGTTTTCTCCCTATGTCTTGTTTTGGTGAGTTCCTTCCATCATTCTCTTCTGTTTTGGAAGTTTGGAATCTTATGGGCTCTTTGTGGTATGTGCAAATTCTGTCATGTGAAATGGGAAAAACATGTATAAATATGAAGGAAAGGTATGCTTTACAACAAAAGTCTTTGCTTCAACACATTGATTTGTGCCTTTCCACATGCTTCATACAATCTTGCCAGTAAGCCATGTTCACCCTGCTTTGTGTTCTGTGTGCTTTGCATGATCCCGTCTCTGTTACACATAACAATCATGACTTGTGCTTTGTGTCCTTCACCTGCTCCACACGATCCCCTCACTGTTACACATAACAGGCATGATTTGTGCCTCTCCACATGTTTCATGCAATCCTGCAGGTCAGTCATGTTTGTAGGGTGTCACAGTGGTGGGATCATGCAAAGCAGGAGAAGAACACAAAGTAGTTTCCGTAGTTCCCTAGGGAAAGACACGGAGTAGGGGAATTATGTAGAGCAGCTTTGCTACATCCTTAAGGGAAGACACAAAGCAGGGGAAATACAAAAAGCCAGAAAGAACTGAGTGGAAAATGATCACGAACCGACTTTAACTAAGTGCAGGGCTCATGAAATTATATTGTGGTTACAAGTGTCCTACGAATGTCTGCGAGTGGGTCTAGGTAATGACAAAATGGTTGGTAGACCCTCTCAAAGGCAGCCGAAGGAATTTAAGGTGGAAACCACAGGTAAGGAAAAATCACCTGAAGTGCATCTTAGATGAAGGATGATGCTAGAACCTAAGGTACGTACTGGGGTTGATGTGCAGCAACAATGAGCTCTCAGATTGGTGAGATCCAAGATACACAGTACAATATTGTCATGTCGATATACTTGCACTTAAACCCTGATTTTTCTATTACAAACAGGATATGAATTTGGAATGTAATGTTAAAAGAATCTCATTCATTTTTGGGCTTGGCCTTGGCCCATGGAAAAAAAACGTTTTTGAGTGTGACTGCTTGCTGCTGCTGCAATGTTCAAAAATTTGTGTGCTCAACTGAATGGTAGTCACTTGGATGGGAGCATTATTTGTTTTATGATACTGCTGCTGACCACCAAATTAATTACTGCTCAGAAAACCCCATTTTGTTTCATTGTCCGCTGCTGTTGGAAACACAAGAAAAAAAACACAATAAAAGAAATTTGGGCTTCGTTTTGGCCATGTATGGCCCCAGCGGAGGCACCCTAACATTTGCTGCTGGTGCCCACATGTTTTCCTTAAAAGAAACACTTTAACTGGTTTTTGGTGTATTGTGGGTGGAACATTCCTTGTTATAGGGGACATTCTCTGAATTTTGGTTCTGCTGCTTGGGGATGTCCTACAGCATGCCATGGAACATTCCTGTGCCCATCTTGGGTCAGGGAGACACATCCCACAGGCCATGGAACACATCCTCCAACAACATATATATATATATCCATTGTACTCTCTCTATATACATATACATCATATATATGTCTATATCATAAAAGTGTACGAATTGTACAGACAGAAAGCACGTCTCTTTTGTGCGTGTATGCTTGCTTCTATTTTCAATTACTTTCCACGTTTTCAGTTGTGATCGCACATCGGCCTCTTTTAGTATAAGATGCACAGGAAATAAAAAGGGACATTATGTGCTCCTTCGCTTCACCTGTTCATCATGAATTTTCATGGTCACCGTCCAAGGATGCAGGCAGTTGAATAGTAAAATGATATATCAAAACAGATAGGGCTTGAAACGGTTATATTAACCTCATATTTATTAGGATTCGTATGCATATGACCCAAATTACTGCTTAAAAATATGCTCAGAAAACCCCATTTTGTTTCATTGTCCGCTGCTGTTGGAAACACAAGAAAAAAAACACAATAAAAGAAATTTGGGCTTCGTTTTGGCCATGTATGGCCCCAGCAGAGGCACCCTAACATTTGCTGCTGGTGCCCACATGTTTTCCTTAAAAGAAACACTTTAACTGGTTTTTGGTGTATTGTGGGGGGAACATTCCTTGTTATAGGGGACATTCTCTGAATTTTGGTTCTGCTGCTTGGGGATGTCCTACAGCATGCCATGGGACATTCCTGTGACCCAAGATCATGTCATGGGACATTCCTGTGCCCATCTTGGGTCAGGGAGACACATCCCACAGGCCATGGAACGCATCCTCCAACAACATACATATATATATATATATATATATATATATATATTGTACTCTCTCTATATACATATACATCATATATATGTCTATATCATAAAAGTGTACGAATTGTACAGACAAAGCACGTCTCTTTTGTGCGTGTATTCTTGCTTCTATTTTCAATTACTTTCCATGTTTTCAGCTGTGATCGCACATCGGCCTCTTTTAGTATAAGATGCACAGGAAATAAAAAGGGACATTATGTGCTCCTTCGCTTCACCTGTCCATCATGAATTTTCATGGTCACCGTCCAAGGATGCAGGCAGTTGAATAGTAAAATGATATATCAAAACAGATAGGGCTTGAAACGGTTATATTAACCTCATATTTATTAGGATTCGTATGAATATGACCCAAATATGTGGTTATATATGATTTCTCCTGTTTGTAGGCACCCAACTAACTTTAGGAAGTCAGAGACCAGTCAGTTCGAGATTATCATATTTATCATGCCATTTGCAGATTGAATGGGATACTTTTTAGGGTGTGAGCATGAGGAGCTTTGTCTGGGTAGCATTTAATTCACAATGTCTCTCTTTTCCAACCCACAATGTCTTATATTCAACTTTGGCCCGCTTTTTCACAAAGTTTCCGCTAGGCATGCTCCAGTTTAATAATTTGTCATTCGTCACAGTATGTTCTATTCTTTAAATTCTTTGACAATTTATTTGTTCACATATTTGCATTTGTTGGCGTATTTAATTTGTCTACCTCAAATTTATTTAGAATGATAATTTGTGCTAGTGACTCTATCATTGGAGTCTTCGATAGGCAAGCTGTTATCTTTCAAAACTGCAATTTACACTACCAGTTTGCAGAAAAAGGGGAAAGCATGTGAATAGTTGTATTTTTTTGTGCCATTCTGAGATTTATCAATCTTTGGCATTTTTTCTAATCATTACATTTTTCGTATGGCTCATTTACGTTTCAAGTGGATTGGTATGGGAAACAAAGAATTGCTTGAATATTTTAAAGGCTACAAGGCAATGAAGGCAAGGCATGCATATGGGCCTCAAGGACATCGAGGAATGAGTGTGCTTATATTTGAGAATTCGTCAATGGGGTATTTAGAGGCAGAACGATTACACCAACATTTTGTAGAGGAAGGGAGGGACAGAGATACCTGGGAGAGGCGTCGCATATTATTTTATCCAGGTGGGAAGCGTATACTGTATGGTTACATGGCAACCAAAGAAGATATGGAAATTTTCAACAGGCATTCTAAAGGTTTGTTTTCTCGGTTTCCTATATCATATGTAGATTCCCGTGTGGTACAGCTAAAATGGCATTCATGTTGTGAGTAAATTTGGAGAGAAGGAACAGTTGAGCTTACATCTTCATGATTTTATGTGTTAAAATAATAGATATGCCTAGGGCTGACGTAGTTTGTTGATTGAAGATCAATTTAGACAAACTGAATACACTTGCAGCTCATGATTCTTTTCTTGTAAAAGCAGTCAACTTATATTGAATTGTTATAGGTATCAGGTGTCTGGTTATTCATAATTAATTCATGATGTCTTTATTCTTGCATGGAAGATGCCGTCTGATTCTGTATAATAATCTTACCCCAGGGAAAGCAGGACTGAAATATGACATCAAGACATATCAGTCAATGGTTGTAGAGCCTATGAGGCAAATGGACGAGGATAATCAGAAACTGATTTGGTTTAAGAATAAAGTTGCCAAAGAACAACAACATAGTAAAACATTGGAAGAAACTGTCGGCTTAGTAGGAAAAAAGTTGCAAATCAAAGAAAAGGAAATTAAGATAATTAGACAGAGGGCTTCAGAGCAGCACGAAGAAAGCAAAAAAGAGGTCTGCACATTTCTCATCTGAAAGTGATGCTTTATAAATGTCATACTGTGTATTTGTAACTGATGTCCAAACATATATTTTGTCTGAACTTCCCATTTCTAATGGTAGATAGATAATTTATTTTCCATCTACGTGTGATTTTTTTGTCAGTTCAATATAAAATTTGACTGGAAGTCATATCTAAAAACTATTGGTTCCATTTTATTGGCTATTGAAAATTATGGGCAGATGGATTATTTGGAAAAATGTTACAAGGAACAAATAGATCAGCTTTTTGAAGATATTGTGAAAAGAGAGCATGCTTTAGAGATGATGCAAGGGGAATTCAAGAAATCACATATGGATCGTTGCCATCAGCTTGAAGTGGATTGTGCCAAGCTTCAAGATACAGAAAATCCAAAGGATGAACAAGAACAGCAAGCCAAGTAATGTTTACCACTCATTGAATCCCACTCTATCATTTTCCGCTGCAAGATATCTTGAAGTAATGTATTAGAAACAGCAACTTTATGTTACTCAATATTACTGGAGCAAAGAATTGCATGCATATGTAAATAGATAAAAGACCTTTCTGCCAACAATGGGGTTGGAGAAATTTCTTTCATTTGTAGTTTTGGCAGTTAAACTGGGTATCTAGAACCATCTGGTGAATATCTAGTTTAGAAAGATGATAGTTATTTTCAAAGGTTCTGAATGTGACATTTTCTAGGGGTTCATGATAATGTGGCTGTTGGAATATTTAGTGTTTTATCAATAGTTGAATGGATCGAAGTAGCTGTAAATGGTTAGTGATTCACGGATAGTGAAGTGTGGCTGGAGGATAGTAAAGGGGCTCGATATGACCCACTAAATGTTAGGGCCATAGTTCTAGCTTGAGGTCAGTCGCAACACTCATTAAGTGCTGTTATGAGCCCTAGTGTTATGATATTGTGATGACGTTAAATTTAAGAAATGACTATTCTCTAATATTGTATGGTGATAACATCTGTGGAAAGGTACAATCTTATATGTACATAGGTCTTGATTTCAACTATCATTTGAATGGGAACCATATCGTTGAGAAGAGAACCCCATCAGTGTTTGGAAAGCTTATTATGGTCTTGAAATGAAATGTAGAAATGTTGAGCTTGGGATTGGGATATAAGAAAAAGTTCAATATTTTAGTTATCCCCGTTAATCTTTACGTTTGTGAATTTTTAACCTCCAATGTCCCTCGCGAGACTTGAAATTATATTCAGCACATCCAAAAATGCTTTAAAGTTACATGCAACACTCCTTACCTCATTCTCTTGATTGAAGTTTGATGTATTTTTGTGGAGTTTAGAGCTATGATCAAATATCTAGATTACTAGTATAAATTGCTCAAATGCAACAAATATAGGTTCCTTGTTATTTGCGTCTAGTATGAGTAGTGGCCACTATAGAGTTAAATAGGGTGGGCTGGAGATTATGAGGCTTGGATTAACTATTGGAACACAAAAGAGGATCAGATTAGTAATATCGACAATATTTAATCGAACATCATTATGAAGTTTAAGGATAAGACCTGGGAGGACAATGAGATCATTACTAGAGGGAGTTGAAATACTACAAAGGTTTCATAAATCTAATTTGGCTGATAAAAAAATATTGTTCCTAACAATTTTAGCTTAAAGATCAACATGAGCATTGATGAAATCAAGGCCAATGCTTATGACCTTCATATATGTAATATCCCAAATTGGGATTAACAGTAATAAAAGGGAAAAATAGACAAGCAACTACAGCAAAAATGAAAACACCATTAAACACACATAAATTGGGACTAAATTCAGCGCTGAGCCATTTTATTATAATGCCGAAAAGAGTACAAATATGGTGCTTAGAAAGATAGCACCTAGGCTTGCTCAAGGCTGGCTGAAGACCAACTCTAATCCTAGCAAAATCCTCTGCTGAAGTATGCTCTGTGTGGCTCACCCACTGCGTTGTCCAATCCAGGAATTTACTGTTGCTGTCTGATTTTGGACTGCTGGTTGGCCTATCTCCCGTGCTCAGAAAATACCAGGAATTGGTCATGGACTCCTCTCACTAAACCCACAAAAACCCGGGAAGGTTTGCAGAAAGCTTGAGCTCGGAAAATTGCCTCTTTGGGCATGGCACGCTGCTCTGCTAGGGAAATCGACCTCCTAGATGGAACTGCTAGAAAATGCTTCTGAAACACTACCAAAATCCTTGGTAGGAGGTGGCTAGCCTCCTCTCCAAATCCTCTGGCTGATCTCCTCTTCAACTCCCTACTTCCGACACTTCCCCTTGGTTGGACTGCGTAGTCTTGGCTGTCTCTACGCTGTCTTGAAGGGATTGCATTCTATTGATGATGGTGTTATGAATCTCCCTCACAAAATCGTAGAATTCCCTCTCCTGAGTGGGCACTCGAAGTCCCCCGAGGCAGAGGTTGAGATCTCCGCTTGAAGATCTCGTGTGTTGAACAACACTGCAGACTTGGCTCTCCGGCTCAAGCATGCTCAGTCAAGAAGACAAAAAATTCTGAGGTGAATGAATGAGGGGAAATGAGTTGCCCCCTTCCTTTTGTCTCCAATAGCCCAACATTCCTCATGGGCCCCACCTTAGACTGCGTTGCCCCTTCAATAACCACTCCTGCAATGTCCCTCCTGGTCCACTCATAGCGCTGCCACTTAGCAATACGCAGAGCCTTCTCATTGGCTCGCCCTGCCCCTACCAAGGCCGCAATCTTTTGCCTCCAACTATAGGAAAAGTGCATCAGCTTGCTTTAATCTAACTTGTGGGTCCCGACCCACATTATTTTTGCCTAACTTTAGGAAAAGCCAAAATTAACCAAAAATTAATATTCCAATTAGCTAACTGCTAATTTGGAATATTACTGTCCTCCCCGCCAAAATGTTGCTTGTCCTCAAGCAACCGCAAAGATGGGTGTTGAAGAATCTTCTCCCCCTTCCAAGTGGCATCCTTATCCGGGAGGTTCCTCCATCGGATCAAGTACTCCTTCACCACTCTGCTCCTCAAGTGTCTCTCTCTGGTGTCCAAGATGGCCTCAAGTTATAGCACCAAATGCCCCTCGTCATCCATAGGAGGGAGCTCAATCGCTGCGGTCACTTGCTGCCCCAAAGCCTTCTTTAGGCATGATACATGGAAAACATTGTGGATCCGGCTCCCTTGTGGCAACTCCAGCTCATATGCCACCTCTCCAACCCGCCAAACAACTCGGTACGGTCCATAGAAGCGAGGTTTGAGCTTTTTAGCTCCCTTCTACTTCAGCGTGGACTGCCTATAGGGCTGAAGTCGGAGGTACACCAAGTCCCCCACCTCAAACTGCCTCTCTACGCGGCCTCGATCTGTGTACATCTTTTGCTGATTTTGTGCGGTCCTCAAGTTATTCTTGAGAGCCTAGAGGATGTCCTGACTCTCGTGGATCCAGTCTTTGGCCCTGGGGGCCTTACTTGTCCCAAACATAGCATCAACAAACATCAATGCATCATAACCATATAAAGCACGAAAAGGGGACATACCAATGGACATATGGAACATGGTGTTGTAACAATACTCCCCCAAGTGTAGCGAACACATCCAGGCCTTCTGCTGCCCTGTAACATAGTTTCGCAAGTAGCACTCCAGCCACTTGTTCACTATCTTTGTCTGCCCGTCGGTCTGCGGGTGTTAACTTGTGTTGGGTGTGAGCTTTGTGCCCACCAGTCAGAACAACTCTTGCCAAAAGCCTCCCATGAATCTGTTGTCCCGATCACTAACTGTGGTCTTTGTAAGACCATGCAACTGGAAAATATCCTTGAAGAACAACTCGGCCACTTGTGAGGCTGTGTACCGAGATGAAATAGCAAAGAAGTGTGCATACTTCGTCAACCTATCAACTACGATGAAGATGCAGTCCTTTCCCTGTGCCATGGGTAACCCCGTGATGAAGTCCATCGAAATGTTCTCCCACTTCCCCTCTGGAATGGGAAGCGGCTGCAACAACTCGGCCGGATGGGTCAACTCCCCCTTGTTCCTTTGACAGACTACGCACTCCCAGACATGCTGGAGTATGTTCTCCTTGAGGCCCTTCCAGGAGAACTTCTCTCTGATGGCTCTATAGGTCTTAGTAAACCCCTGGTGCCCGGACAGTGGGAAGTCATGTGCTGCATGCAAGATCTCCTCCCTCAATCGGGAGTTGGCCGTCAGAAAGATCCGATCTCTATAATAGATGACCTCGTCCATCACTCGATACCCGTCATCTGACACCTGCCCATCCAACACCTCACATGCAAATTGATCCTTCGAGTACTCCACCAACAACTGTGCCCTCCAATCTGTGTCTATGTTTATTAAGGAGAGGGACGTTGGTCTCTGAGACAAGGCATCAACCACCACATTGTTCTTCCCTTTGACATACTCAATGTCAAAGTCATATGCTTGGATCTTATTGACCCACTTTTGTTGTCTCTCCTGCAACTGTTTCTGCTCTAGGAAGTACCATAGGCTGTTCTGGTCGATCTTGACCTTGAACCGGTTCCCCAATAAGTACTGCTTGAACTTGGCCAAGGCATGCATGATGGCCAACATTTCTTTATCGTATATGGGGTAGTTCCTCTCATGAGGCAAGAGCTTTCGGCTCTCGAAAGCGATGGGGTGTCCATCCTGAATCAACACGGCCCCAACTCCTACTCCAGATTCATCTCACTTCAAGCCAAAGGGATTGGTGAAATCAGGGAGTGCAAGTACTGGGCAACTACTCATCACCTATTTGAGGCAGTCAAAAGCCTCCTGCGCTGTGGGCGTCCAAATGAATGCCCCCTTTCGGATAAAGTCTGTGAGGGGTGCAGCTAACTAAGAGAAGCCCTTCACAAACTTCTAGTAATTAGTACAGATGCCCATAAATCCTCTCAGCTCCGTGACATTCTTGGGCTCCGGCCAATCCTTGATGGCCCTAATCTTCTCCTCATGCACCCGCACACCATCTTCACCTATGATGTAATATTCCCAATTAGCAATGGCTAATTGGAATATTCGATTTTGGTCAATTTTGCCTTATGTAGTTAGATTATAAATAAAAGTGAGTAGAGGGGGACATAACTCACTCTAAAAATAAAGTGCACTCCCTAGTAGACACAACGTTGTAACTTAAGTGAGCTAAGGGGGCCAAGAGACCACGTAGAGAGGGGGCCCACGTAGACCACATGGAAGGACTGTGCAGGCCAAGTTGAGCACGTGGCAAAGGGAGGCTACGTTGGAGGAGGTGGGCCTTAGGGTTTGAGAGAGGCCAACGCTATATAGAGAGGAGAGCCTCCTCATTTTGGTCATTCGATGTTTATGATATTGCGCTGGTCATTTCGACTTCTTGAGCACGCTGGTTGTTTAGCTAGTCTGTAGCACTGTTTAGTGCATCGAGTGTCTCTGTTAAGAGATCTCACCCTCAGTCCCGACGGACTTCGAGTGCCTGCTCGGGTGAGGTTGTTCCATCAGTATTTTGCAGGAGGATTGGTGTGTGGCTTTCGTAGAGGAGCAGTGCATTCATAGACTGTGCAGTCCTGAGAGGGAGGACGTAGTCCATATTGAGGGAGCTCCGGAGCGGGTTTCTTTCGGAGGTTTTGAGCTTGAAGGTTGAGCAAGGGGCCAACCCTTACCTGTTGGAGGATTTTGGATGAGTTTGTGGCTGTATTTTGGTGGTTTCCATTCAGCCTCAGCGCAGAGCCTTGGAGGATAGCATAGATCCTCAAGGGGTTGATTTTTGGGGGTCGGTCATTCTAGAAATGCTTTCTAGGCTTTTCTGGGTTTGGTGAGTAGAGGCTGATTCTAGAGTTTCAGCTTATTCCGAGTAGGGGAGCAGCCCCAGATTCTCATCTTGTTCCAGCAGTAGCAGCTACACGGCAGTGTTCCAGCAGCAAGGACGCAGATCAGATAGCAGCCATTCCATTGGCATTTTGAGAGTATTTCTTTTCTTGCCTTGTGCAAGCCTAGGTGCCATCACTCTGATCACCTATTGTACTCACTTATATTTCTCAGCATAATAAAATGGCTCAGCTTTCTCTTTGCATTTCTTGAGTATCTGTTACATGTTCTATATATATGCTATTATATGCTTGCACTACTGTTATTTTTCTCCCCGACCATTCCAGTTACTATACCACTTGGTGTGTTTTTCCCCATACTCTTAGACAGAGTCTGGAAAGGGCCAGATAGCCTCCAGATCTCACCCTCTTTTCAGAGGTGAAATATTTGGTAAATGCCCTCCCAGTCCATCTCTGGTTGGAGTTTGCTTGTGTTTTAGAGATATCCCTGAACGGGGATATTACAGTGGTATTAGAGCATAGATCTAGCTCAGCCTGTGGAGCTAGTTGTCTATGACACCGGGGGAGAAACCCTACATCTGCTACAGAGGTAGGAAGTACAGAGATATTGAGCGTAGGTTGGAGAACACCTACGGAGAGGGTGATTGCGTTCGGGTGGTGGACGCAGAACAGGAGGAGCCTGTGAGAGACGCAGAACAGGAGGGGCCTGTGGTAGATTCAGAGTAGGAAGTACCGATGGCAGATGATAGCGATGCAAAACAGTTTGTGGAAGCACTCCTCAGATCAGTGCAGGATCTGGCGAGGTAGATCGAGGTGATGGGTTAGAGGTTCACTGCTGTGGAGGCTAGACAACGTGAAACCCCAAGGGGTTTCCAGGTTGGTGAGGGGTTGGGCACATCCCACCATTTGCAAGAGCGGGTTGCCACTCTGCACCAGGCATCACATGCCCCCACTTGTTCCACTATGACCACTTTTCTGGGTGCAGAAACTGGGGCAGGAGCACAGCAGGAGCTAGAGCCTGGTTGCATGGGTGACTATTTTGCGGAGTACTAGGCATATGGACAGGAGTTCAGGGATGCCCTTTCATTTAGAGACTTTGTTCAGCTCCAGCGGGACAGCAGACCTCGCGACCATCACAGAGGGCACCGGCATTATCATGATGGAGACACCTAGCGTACAGCGAGCCGATTCCATTTGCCTACGTTTGATGGTTCATCAAACAGTTTGGCAAAGTCTTGGGTGGAGAAGTTGGACATATATTTCCAGCTCAACCAGATGGCAGAGACGGAGACCATCAAGGTTGTCATGCTGCATTTGGATGGCGAGGCTCAGGACTGGTGGTTCCATGGGATGGTTACACTTGGGCATTCCACAGTGACTACCTATGCCGAGTTCACTCGGAGGTTGATAGAGAGGTTTGACCGGAGGGACCTAGAGGAGCATTTTGTTGAGCTGACGAAGCTCAAACAGACCGGGAGCCCAGAGACGTATATTGCAGATTTCCTGAGGATTTCAGTGATGGTGCCAGATCTATCCGCAACGCGGATGATCTACATGTTTGTTGAGGGGTTAGCAGAGCCACTTTGGGGGCTAGTCAGATCCACTAGACTGGCCACACTCCAGGATGCCATTGGCAAGACCCGAGATTTGCAGGATGCCTTACCCAGGACTAGGACACCTTACCCCCAGAGACAGGCTTTCCAGCCAAAGGGGAAGGATGTGAGGATTCCGCCTCCAAAGGGGAATCCGGGTAGGGTACAGCTAGATGATGATGCCAGGAGGGAGTTGAAGAAGAAGAGGTTGTGCTTTACCTGTCAGGAGCCGTGGGCACCAGGACATGGATGTGCTGCGGGCAAAGCACATTTTATCGAGGTCTTCTCTGAGAGAAGCGGGGAAGAGGATGAGTATGAGGATGGAGAGGCAGGAGACAGTCAGACAGTGCAGGACCATTTGCCACCTCCACCTGCACGAGCAGGAGGTGTAGCTTTCGCACCCACAGGGGGGACCCTTGCAGCATTGCGAGGAGTACCCAAGTATTTGACGCTGCGTGTCTGAGGGACAGTGCGTGGGCAGCGAGTTTCAGTTTTGGTAGACAGTGGGGCAACCCACAACTTCATCGATGCACAGATGGTTGAGCGGAGAGGCATACCGACAGAGAGCTTCGATGGATTTTCAGTGTTGGTCCTAGGAGATCAGACGATGCAGTGTGCCAGGTATGTTCTAGAGCTGGTTGTGACGATGGGTACCTACAAAGTGGCCGACCGATTTTTCGTGGTCAACATACCAGATACCAATGTGGTATTGGGTGTATAGCGGCTGATTACTTTGGGGAAGGTCACCACAGATTGGGAGGCCTTGGAGATGGAGTGGGATGATAAGAAGACCGGGAAGCATGAGAAGATACATGGGATGCACACTTACCCACCCCAGACTGTTGCAGCTCACCGTATGGAGGCTGACCTCCGGAAGGGAGACATAGAGTGGGCAGTTGAGTTGCGTGCATCAGAGGCAGGGACTACTGGGCAGACAGTTCATGCGGATATACAGGCCATCCTTGATAGGTATCATACGGTATTTGGAGAGATACCGCCAGGGTAGCCACTAGATCGGGGGTTTGAGCACACTATTGAGTTAGAGCAGGGCATCCAGGCCGTTATCACCACACCCTATAGGCACCCCAAGTCCTATCGGGATGAGATTGAGCGGGCCATCTAGGAGTTTCTGGCTCTTGGACATATTTGGCCTAGCACCAGTCCTTTTGCTTCTTAGGTGGTGTTGGTGAAGAAGAAGTACGGCACATTGAGAATGTGTATTGATTACAGGGCCCTGAATAAGAAAACCATGAAGAACAGGTACCCCATACTGCGGATTGATGAGCTGATGGATGAGTTGAGAGGAGCATAGTTCTTCTCAAAGATCGATTTGAGATCCGAGTACCACCAAATTCGCGTGAGGGAACTGCACATTCCCAAGACCGCTTTCAGGTGCCATTACGGCCACTTTGAGTTTTTGGTTATGCCTTTTGGGCTAACCAATGCCCCAACTACTTTCCAGTCATGAATGAACCATATCTTCCGCAGTCATCTGAGGAAGTTTGTGTTGGTATTTTGCGATGATATATTGATATATAGCAGGACTTGGGAGGAGCATTTCCAACACATAGAGGCAATACTGCATATCTTGGAGGAGCAATAGTTTTATGCTAAGCTCTCCAAGTGTGAGTTTGGGTTGACGGAGATGTTGTATTTGGGACACATCATAGGAGTGGACGGAGTGAGGGTCCACGAGGAGAAGATCAGGGCCATTAGAGATTGGCCAGAGCCGAGAAACGTGACGGAACTTCGAGGATTTGTTGGTATCTGCACATATTACAGGAAGTTCGTCAAGAGTTTCTCTCAGCTTGCTGCACCCCTTACAGATTTGACGAAGAAAGGGGCATTCAGTTGGTCAGATACAACGCAGTGGGCCTTTGACAGGCTCAAGGAGGTTATGAGCAGTTGCCTAGTGCTTGCGTTGCCAGATTTTACGCAGCCTTTTGTTTTGGAGTGTGATGCGTCGGGAGAGGGGATTGGCGCAGTTTTGATGCAGGGAGGCCACCCTATAGCCTATGAGAGCTGGAAACTCCTTCCTCATGAGTGGTTTTATCCTATATACGACAAGGAGATGCTGGCCATTATGCATGCATTGGCCAAATTCCGGCAGTACCTGGTGGGTTACAGGTTCAGGGTGAGGATTGATCACAACAGCCTCAGGTTCTTTTTGGAGCAGAAACAGCTACATGAGAGGCAACAGAAGTGGATCAGCAAGATCCAGGCTTATGACTTTGACATTGAATATGTCAAGGGGAAGAATAACGTGGTAGCCGATGCACTTTCACGTATACTAGCCACGTTGTCTCTGATGAGTTTGGATACAGATTGGAGGGCTCGAATTTTGGTGGAGTACTCCAAGGACAAATTTGCTTGTGAGGTTTTGGATGGTCAGGTGAAAAATGACAGATACAGGGTGATAGATGAGATCATCTACTACAGAGATAGGATCTTCTTGACTAAGGGCTCCCAGCTCAAGAAGAAGATACTTCAGGCGTCACATGACTCACCATTGTCTGGCCATCAGGGGTTTACCAAAACCTACCGGGCCATTAGAGAGAGGTTCTCATGGAAGGACCTCAAGGAGGACGTGCTCCAGCATATCAGGGAGTGCGAGGTTTGCCAGAGAAACAAGGGAGAGATGAACCATCCTGCAGGTTTGTTGCAGCCTCTTTCCATTCCGGAGGGGAAATGTGAGAGCATTTCGATGGATTTCATTACAGGGTTGCCCATGGTGCAAGGCAAGGACTGTATATACGTCATCGTTGATCGGCTGACGAAGTACGCACACTTTTCTGCCATATCCGCACACTATTCAGCAGCACAGGTGGCGGAGCTGTTCCTCAGAGAGATCTTCAGGTTACATGGTCTTCCCAAGACCATCATCAGTGACAGGGACAGCCGCTTTATGGGCGGATTTTGGCAGGAACTTTTCCGGCTGGTGGGGACAGAGTTGACACTGAGCACCAGCGACCACCCACAGACAGACGGGAAGACAGAGATAGTTAACAAGTGGCTGGAGGGCTACTTGCGTAACTATGTTAGTGGATAACAGAGAGTGGCTGACGTGGCTGCATCTAGGGGAGTACTGCTACAACAACACACATCACATGTCCATCGGTATGTCTCCGTTCTATGCTTTGTATGGATACCATTCTTTATCTTTTGCTGATGTGATGTTTGGTGCTAGCAAGGCTTCGAGAGCCAAAGATTGGATCCAAGAGAGTCAGGACATTCTCCGAGCTCTCAAGGATGACATGGCTATAGCGCAGAACCAGCAGAAGCTGTATGCCGACAGGGGTTGGATGGAGAGATAGTTTGAAGTAGGAGACTTGGTCTATCTACTTTTGCAGCCATACCGACAGACGTCACTGAAGCAGAAGGGAGCTGAGAAGCTCAAGCCCCGTTTTATGGGGCCATACAAGGTGATACGTAGGGTTGGACAGGTTGCTTATGAGTTGGAGCTGCCCCAAGGCAGCAAAATTCATAACATTTTCCATGTATCATGCCTGAAGAAGGCATTAGGGCAGCAGGTGATAGTGACAGAGGAGCTACCACCTACAGATGATGAGGGGCATTTGGTGTTACAGCCCGAGGCCATTATTGATACCAGGGAGAGGTAGCTGCGGAATAGGACAATCCGGGAGTTCTTGGTGAGGTGGAAGATTTTGCCGGATGAGGATGCCACTTGGGAGAGTGAGAAGATCTTGCAGCATCCATCACTACTGTTGCTTGGGGTCAAGCAACATTTTTCCGGTGGAGACTGTAATATTCCCAATTAGCAATGGCTAATTGGAATATTCGATTTTGGTCAATTTTGCCTTATGTAGTTAGATTATAAATAAAAGTGAGTAGAGTGGGACATAACTCACTCTAAAAATAATGTGCACTCCCTAGTAGACAGAACGTTGTAACTTAAGTGAGCCAAGGGGGCTAAGAGACCATGTATGGAGGGGGCCCACTGTTACACAGTAATTTGTCACCGTCCCTGCAATCCCCGTCCCGCACATTGGAGGGCTCATTCCGTGACCTGTGAGCAGTGACATGGCTTGAAACCATTTTCATGACATCCCTCTGAACAAGAGCTTTCATTGCCCTGAAGACATCTCCTTGTGAAAAACCCTGAAAATGGCCCTTTTTGCATTGGCGCGGGCAGACAGTTCAGTACCCGCGCCAATGGGGAAAATCCTTCAAATAGGTCGCGCCAATTGGCGCTCTGTCCTAGAGTCGCACTCGCGCTAGCCAATTTAAGGAGTGTTTTTAAAAAATAAATGGTGGAAGTTTCATCCTAACCAATTCATGAACTGGTATCTATCTTGAGTTGGGAGGTTTGGCTAAGGATTTCCATGTAGAGGAAGTGGTTTGCCACCTCTCATGGAAGCTTCCTTGAGGATAGGGCCAATCCCATGATTATAGGGATCCCAACTCTCCTTCCTCCATCTATAAAAGCTTGCCCATCTCCATTGCAAGCTAGTCTTCAAGTTCCCAAATTCCCAAGAGCCTTATGCTGCAAGAGCCTCCATAATTCCCCTAAGGCCAAATCCAAGCAAGGTGACTATTGTCAAGATCCGAAGAGAGAGGTTTGTCCCATCCTTGACAGGCTTTTCGAGACGTGTTCTGTTGGCGACCCTCCGAAGGAGATTTCAGCGTCAGAACTTGGTTGTAATTTTCCTTTGATTGATTAATAATAAGCGACTATTGGTTATGGTTCCACTCTTGTTGTTGTTTATGATGATGAGTTATGTCCTTTCTGACTGACATATAGTTGCATCTACTGGATTTTACGCTTGTGTTTGTTTTGTTTCTCGCATGTGCAGGTGTCCATCACGGAGATCGTGGGGATCGTGATTTGCCAGGGCTAAGGAACGGGAGCGCTACCTCTTCTACAAGCAACAGCGTTGGATTCCAGGTAAGCCTTCATCGCTAGTTGGTTTATTTGCAATTAGGAACCTGCACTATAGCGTGAACGATTGTTGCTAGACCCGGTCTGGGCTAGTAGGGATCGCCTCTGTCCGCAGAGGGGATTTACCTCCACAACAAATTGGCGACTCCACTGGGGACGTCTAGCTTGTTGTTGTTTGTTTTATAAGCTACAGACGGAGCCTGAAGTTAGCCAGATAGCCTTCGAAACGCTATTGCTCTGCATTAGCGAAGTAGATCAAAGCTGCTTCAGTCAATCTCCAGTTTAGTTTATGAATTGAACACTTGGAGTATTGTCTTGTCTTTTCGGTTGTTTCTCGATTCTGCTTGCTTGATCAACTCTTTTGGCTGGCTCTTTTTGTGTTTGGCTTTTGGTTCAGCCCCAGAGGATCATATCTGACCTTTGCTTTTCCGAATTTTCATCCTTTCATGGTTGGCTTGATTGGCGCGGTTTCCACCCTGACAGTCGCGCCAATTGGCGCAGGTTGCCAGTTCATCACTCGCGCCATCCCCTGTCTGGCGCGGATTACAGCCAGACAGTCGCGCCATCTCCTGTAGGTGCTAGGGTTTACCCTTGTTCGGAAGTTTCTTTTGGTTAGTACTTTGCTTCTGGGTTTGTTTTAGATTCTGCTTGAAGTGGTGAGTCTGGTCTTGGTTGGGAGAAATTCTTTGTTTTTTCATTTTTAGGCGTTGGCGCTTGTTGTCAGTTAGCAACCCGCGCCAATTGGCCATTGGCGCTAGTTGTCAATGTACAAGTCGCGCCAGTTGGCGCTAGTTGTCAATGTACAAGTCGAGCCAATTTCAGGGTGTGTGAAAATTGAGATTTTTTCCCTAAATCCTTCACCAGTGTGTCTTTCCCTTCCGGTCTTTTCACTGTATGCGCATAGATTACATTGCTCATTGTTTGGAATGTCTTCTTTCCATGATTGTTTGATGTAAAAGGGAATGAATGCCTTGTTTTGATCTCTTGCTTTGGAAGTCCTCTTTGTGTTTGACCTCATATGTTTTGTCGCCTTTTGAGGGATTTCGTTACAAGTGTTTGAAGCAACGATTGCATTCTTAGTGTTTGTTTGCATCTCTTTTGCATTCATCCTTCATTAAGAAGATTTGCGTTTATTTACTTTTCGTCTCAAAGTGTTCTTTTTGTTAAAATGCATTAGATCACATTGCATTGAAAAGTATTTTTGAGATTTATCATTGAACTTAGATTACATTGTTTAATGATCGAAAACTAAAAATCGCTATGAGTGCATTCTCTTTCATTGAAAGCATGCATTAAGTAGATTCTCATTTCATCGAAAAATGCATTGAGTGCATTCTTATCATTTGAAAAGAAAAAGGAAATTGTGCATAGATTATAATTGCATAGTTTTCGAAAAGAGGATTTTGCATAGATTACATTGCATTGTTCGCATCGTTGAATGTTTGAAATTACTTTTGGATAGTGAAAGTCATCTAGTTTGGAAAAGATTTCGTTTGCAGTGTTGTTTTATGTCGCATCATTGTTTGAAGTTCTTCCTTTAACTAGATAGCATTCATCGAATTGAAAAGTTTTCTTTTCTCATATAGCTGCATATAGGAGATTGTCAGATGACACTCGCTAGGGCCTTGAAATCGAGACATAATTGAAGATCAACATTAAAATTTATTCAATTTACACTAAGGAAGCATTGAAACATTAACGAAACATTTAGAGGTCTAGGCTAGAGACGTGTTCCGACGTCTTTAAACCTAGTCGCTGTCGTTCGCCTCTTGGCTTTAGACAGCACTAATACGGACTTGTGCTCCCCGTACCGTCGCGTATATAAAGGGAGACCCCACTAGGTTTCTATCCTTTATCCATAGGAAGCTAAGTCTGCCGCCCTATACCCTTGATACACCGAACACAGCATTCGGGGAGATTGCCTGCATGTACGTCAAGTCCTTGGTTGATTTCTCTTTAATTTTGAAACCAAGGTGTATATTGCAGTTCACGGATATCTGGTACACCCTTTGCCTAGAGTTCCAGAGTAGTCATTTCGATCTTTTCTGACTGATTAAATTTGAAAAGATCATCAAGCGCTTGTCCTTTCACGCTTGTTTTCAATCTGAAAGCGATAGAGTCACCTTTTTCCTGTTTCTCGACTCTTAAAAGATGAAACAACAGAGTTTTGTTTCGATGTTTTAAAATAAACTGCCCACGAAATATTCCTGGTTAAAGTTAGTTTCCTTAGGGTGTTGTGTTGGGTCGTTTCCAATGGCAACTTTTCCGGAGTTCATCAACCAAGGAATCCCCTCCGAAGGGCATCCTAGTCCTTTTCCTCCTTTTGGAAATGTTGGTGCTCCTTATATGGCAACGTTGCCCCTTCCTGGGTTAACTGTTGGGTTGCCTGTTTGGTTGTTCTCAACCTCTGTGGTCCCGAATGTCTTGGCTACTGGTCAATCAGTTCCTCCACCTGAACAAAATCATGTTGATTCTAAGGTGGACCTCTCCCCTTCTTCGCCTGTTTCTGCATCCTCCTCTTCTACTTCGCCTAGTGAAAGTCTGGACTCGAGTAACCGGGTGGCTAAGAAGAAGAAGAAGAAGAAGACAAAGAAGAAGAAGTTCGATAAAGGAGAGGCTAGCTCTGCGGCGATTGCGCCTAAGAAGCTTTCCGTCGATAAACCTCCCAACCCTCTGCGGAAAGTCAAGTTCCCTTGCATGTTGTGCACGGGAGACCATCTTCTTCGAGACTACCCTGGCATTCCCAAGGTACTCGAAGTATGGTCCAACGGTCATCCCCCATTGCCTTTGGTTTCCGGGAGTCAGGTTGGGGGCACGTCTTCAACTGGTGTTGGTAAGGCTCCTAAGAAGCAGGGTAAGATTACCAATCCTTGTAAGCTGTGTGAAGGGCACCATTCCATTCACCTTTGTCCTTATATGGATGAAGCCAAGCGAGTTTTGGACAACTCGGCTGTTTCTACGCCGTGCCTTCCAGCTAGTTACCAACAACTTTCTTTGAGTCCTCCACCAGCTGATTCCATGATTGGTCAAGAGTCATCCTTGGTCGATCCCGCTCCCTCGGAAATTCATATTCAGGAATCCATTCCCGACCAACCATTGGTCGTGGGATCGGTTGAGCTGGCTCCGTCTTCGGTGCACCAGGTCTTTTCCGTTGAGAATGGATCTCACACCCCTCAGGTTCTTCTTGTTTCTTCAGATTCCTCGGACTTGGAGAAAGATTCTCCTGTCCCTATATCTCAAGAAGTTGCTCCTCCGCCTCCCGTGATGGAGGTCCTGGAGGATACTCTTCCCGACTCCGTGATGGAAGTCGTGGAGGATGCTCCTTCTCCTTCCGTAACACCAGGGGAAGACCATCTCGATTCAATGGTAGCCCCTCCGAGTAGTTTGGTCGCTTCCTTTGATTGGAATCGATTTGCAGGATATCGCCTTCCGTCTTATGTGCCTTTCGAGATCACAGTACAGGCTTTTGGTCTGGTCGTACCCAGCACCATTATAGACGAAGGCGCGTCTGTTAGTGTTCTATCCTCAACTACTTGGCAAGCTTTCGGTTCGCCGCCGCTTGTGCCTGTTACGCAAAATCTGTTGGCATTTAACAGAAGAACTAGTCAACCATTGGGGATCCTTCCAAGGTTACCTGTTACTTTGGGAGGTAAAACTGTCCATATGGACGTGATGGTTGTTCCAGGCCCCTTGGATTTCAATATGCTCTTGGGGCGCGATTACACCTATGCCATGGGAGCGCTTGTCTCCTCCCTTTTTTGTGTGGTCTGTTTTCCACATGAAGGACGGATTGTGACCATTGATCAGCTTTCGTTCTTTGGTCCTGATGTGGCAACTGGCCCGCCATCATCCCTTCCTAGTTTTTATCCACCTGTTGTATCTGCCCCACCGCAGATCAACTATGTGGCTACCTACCCTGTGCCTGTTCCCAGTGATAGTGCCATTGTGCGTCAGGTGTTGGGGGCATTGGGTCCTGACTTCTAGGATGTTTTCCTTCCATCGGGAGTGGAACTCTTGGAAGCGATGACTTCTTATTCATTATGATGAGGTCTGTTGGAGCAGAGTTCCTTGTCTTGTATCTAGCTCCTTAAAAAATGAAACAAGGTTGTTGGAGCAGAATTCCTTGTCTTGTCTCAAGCTCCTTAAAAAATGAAACAAGGTTGTTGGAGCAGAGTTCCTTGTCTTGTGTCAAGCTCCTTAAAAAATGAAACAAGGTTGTCGGAGCAGAGTTCCTTGTCTTGTGTCAAGCTCCTTAAAAAATGAAACAAGGGTGTCTGAGGATAGTTCTTTTAATGTGTCAACCTCGTTAAAATAATGAAACACGTTCTTGTTCAATTCGAGTCTTTGATCAGATCTCGTAAAATCCCAGTCGAGTCTTTCTTAGATCTTGTAACTTGAACCTTCACTCCCTCCATCTGTTTACTCAGGTGCATGGACTGAAGCTTGGGGGGCATGTACCTCGAATTGAGTCACCATGTTGGGGGCATGCTTAATTTTTCAAGCATAGTTTGTTTCTGTTTCAAGCTTGTGTAAAAATGAAACTGGTTTCAAGCATAGTTTATCTTTGTTTCAAGCTTGTGTAAAAATGAAACCAACTTCAAGCAAAGTTTTTTGATTTCAAGCTTGTGTAAAAATGAAACCATTCCCATTTTACCTCTTGTGATTGCTATTTTATCAGCCTGTTTTTGCCAGATGAGCCTTGGTTTTCTCACTCCATCGTCACTATCTGCTTGGCCGATCATATGCCTTCACTTGGTTGTTTTACCCATTCCTGAGGAACCGCTGCGATGAGTGGTCTTGTTAGCCAGCCTCTCAACCTTTATTTGTTCAGAGCAGTTCCACCATTACTGGAACGAGTTGCTACCCTTTATACCACTCGTTCCTTTAGGACGAGTCATCTTTCAGCTCTTTTCTGACTCTCTAAACATGAAAAGATTGCCGAGGCCCTTGTCGTTTCGATCTCGTTAAAGTGGCCACGAAACGACATCTACCCAATATATGTTTACCCCTTTTTCGGGCTAGGATAGATTATTTACGAAAAAGGAATACTCTAGCCTATTGCGACTAGGAGGTTTTCTTAGACATAGTTTTCTACCTTTTCGGATCTGAGGAACTATTTACGAAAAGGGATCGTTGGAGTTTACTTTTCCGCTGTCTTTTCAAACTCTCTAAATATGAAAAGACGCTGAGTTCTTCCTTTGTCAGACTCGTTAAAACCTGATGACATCGGATTCAGTCATAATGACGCTACTCGAGTTTCTCCTTCCTAGGGCTCGTTAAACGTACTAGGATGGACTTATATCACAAGCATATGCTATCCCCTTCAAGCTTGTTATTAAAAAATAATTGGGGTACTCGCCAGAAATGGCGGGGAAAAAATGGAACCAGCATCATTGTCGTGTCGGCAGTATGTCGCTCTTGAACATGGCACTTGTCTGCATTCGTGTCGGGTTGGGGACATCTCATCTCGTCTCTCACTTGCCTCCATGGGTTTGGGTGATTCCTTTGGACCTCTCATCTGCTCTTTGCCTCGTCACTATGACCTCTGATCTTTTGATGTCAAATACTGCCAAACTCACTGTCGTGCCGTTTATATGTTCAAGAGAATTTGACCTCTGCAAGTACCAACCTTCCTCTGATTCTCATCTGATCGTGATTCACAAAAACATTATGTTCCTCTGTCTTGTGTCGATGATGTGGGAAACATTATGGCCCACCTTCGGTCATGGTCACTTCCCGTCGACTTCAGCTCATTATCCGGGAAGCTGATCTAGAGGCTCCCTTTTGGTGCCTTGGGAGCCTGCATGCCTCAATGGCAGGTTCTTCGCATTCGACGCGAGGTTTTCATCATTGGCCTCCGATCGAGTGATTCTACGGGTGTTCGACGCCAGCTCATTGATTCACATGCTATAGACTGTACCCGTAGTACCTTGAGGACCATTGTCATTAATGGTGGTACCTCTCGCGTCTGTTAACAGCTTTCATCATTGGCTGGTAATCAGACGATGTTCTCGCATGTTCGACTTCAGCCCATTTATTCACATGCTTGGACTTGTACTGTGTTCGGGTCGAGATGGAGCGCAAGACCCTGGATTGTGTCTGTTGTAATCCAGGCTGCGATTTTGTGGATTATTATGATTGGTTACATGACTCACTTACTGAATGGCTGCGACCATACCTGAGTCTATTTATCGATCCTCACTGGATGGCTGCGCCCATGCCTTGGATCTGGATTATTGTATACTCTGTTATGGATGGCTGCGCCCATACCGCATATATATCATGTATTTGAGATATCAGTTGTACTTTTCTACGCGGGTTTTCCGACGGCGGTGTTTTCAGTTGGACACGTTCTCGTAAAGCATTTCACCCCTCTCTCTCTCTCGGGCCTCATGCTTTAGGGGGCATCTGTTACACAGTAATTTGTCACCGTCCCTTCAATCCCCGTCCCGCACATTGGAGGGCTCATTCCGTGACCTGTGAGCAATGACATGGCTTGAAACCATTTTCATGACATCCCTCTGAACAAGAGCTTTCATTGCCTTGAAGACATCTCCTTGTGAAAAACCCTAAAAATGGCCCTTTTTGCATTGGCGCGAGCAGACAGTTCAGTACCCGCGCCAATGGGGAAAATCCTTCAAATAGGTCGCGCCAATTGGCGCTTTGTCCCAGAGTCGCACTCACGCCAGCCAATTTAAGGAGTGTTTTTAAAAAATAAATGGCGGAAGTTTCATCCTAACCAATTCATGAACTGGTATCTATCTTGAGTTGGGAGGTTTGGCTCCGGATTTCCATGTAGGGGAAGTGGTTTGCCACCTCTCATGGAAGCTTCCTTGAGGATAGGGCCAATCCCATGATTATAGGGATCCCAACTCCCCTTCCTCCATCTATAAAAGCTTGCCCATCTCCATTGCAAGCTAGTCTTCAAGTTCCCAAATTCCCAAGAGCCTTATGCTGCAAGAGCCTCTATAATTCCCTTAAGGCCAAATTCAAGCAAGGAGACTATTGTCAAGATCCGAAGAGAGAGGTTTGTCCCATCCTTGACAGGATTTTCGAGATGTGTTCTTCTGGCGACCCTCCGAAGGAAAATTCAGCGTCAGAACTTGGTTGTAATTTTCCTTTGATTGATTAATAATAAGCGACTATTGGTTATGGTTCCACTCTTGTTACTGTTTATGATGATGAGTTATGTCTTTTCTGACTGACATATAGTTGCATCTACTGGATTTTACGCTTGCGTTTGTTTTGTTTCTTGCGTGTGCAGGTGTCCATCACGGAGATCGTGGGGATCGTGATCTGCCAGAGCTAAGGAACGGGAGCGCTACCTCTTCTACAAGCAACAGCGTTGGATTCCAGGTAGGCCTTCATCGCTAGTCGGTTTATTTGCAATTAGGAACCTGCACTATAGCGTGAACGATTGTTGCTAGACCTGGTCTGAGCTAGTAGGGATCGCCTCTGTCCGCATAGGGGATTTACCTCCACAACACCCACGTAGACCACATGGAGGGACTGCGCAGGCCAAGTTGAGCACGTGGCAAAGGGAGGCTACGTTAGAGGAGGTGGGCCTTAGGGTTTGAGAGAGGCCAACGCTATATAGAAAGGAGAGCCTCCTCATTTTGGTCATTCGATGTTTATGATATTGCGCTGGTCCTTTCGACTTCTTGAGCACGCTGGTTGTTTAGCTAGTCTGCAACACTGTTTAGTGGATCGAGTGTCTCCGTTCGGAGATCTCACCCTCAGCCCCGGGGGACTTCGAGTGCTTACTCGGGTGAGGTTATTCCATCAGTATTTTGCAGGAGGATTGGTGTGTGGCTTTTGTAGAGGAGCAGTGCATTCATAGACTGCGCAGTCCTGAGAGGGAGGACGCAGTCCATATTGAGGGAGCTCTGGAGCGAGTTTCTTTCGGAGGTTTTGAGCTTGGAGGTTGAGCAAGGGGCCAGACCTTGCCTGTTGGAGGATTTTGGTTGAGTTTGTGGCCGTATTTTGGTGGTTTCCATTCAGCCTCAGCGCAGAGCCTTGGAGGATAGCATAGATCCTCAAGGGGGTGATTTTTGGGGGTCAGTCATTCCAGAAATGCTTTCTGTGCTTTTATGGGTTTGGTGAGTAGAGGTTGATTCCAGAGTTTCAGCTTATTTTGAGTAGGGGAGCAGCCCCAGATTCTCATCTTGTTCCAGCAGTAGCAGCTACACGACAGTTTTCCAGCAGCTAGGACGCATATTAGATAGCAGCCATTCCATCAGCATTCTGAGAGTATTTCTTCACTTGCCTTGTGCAAGTCTAGGTGCCATCACTCTGATCACCTATTGCACTCACTTATATTTCTCAGCATAATAAAATGGCTCAGCTTTCTCTTTGCATTTCTTGAGTATCTGTTACATGTTCTATATATATGCTATTGTATGCTTGCACTACTGTTATTTTTCTCCCCGAGCATTCCAGTTACTATACCACTTGGTGTGTTTTTCCCCATACTCTTAGACAGAGTCTGGAAAGGGCCAGATAGCCTCCAGATCTCACCTTCTTTTCAGAGGTGAAATATTTGGTAGATGCCCTCCCAGTCCATCTCTGGTTGGAGTTTGCTTGTGTTTTAGAGATATCCCTGAACGGGGATATTAAATATGATGTGGCCCAAGTATAGCATCTATGTTAAGCCGAATTCGCACTTGGACAGCTTAGCATAAAATGTCTGCTCCTCCAGAATACGCGACATTGCCTCCACATGCTGCAAATGTTCCTCCCATGTCCGGCTGTATATCGGAATGTCATCAAAAAAGACAAGCAAGAACTTCCGTAGCTAGCCACGAAATATGTGGTTCATGCATGATTGGAAGGTGGCTAGAGCGTTGGTTAGTCCAAAGGGCATCACCAAAAAGTCAAAGTGCCCATAATGGCACCGGAACGTTGTCTCGGGTATATCCTTGCACCTCACCCGAATCTGGTGGTACCCTGATCTCAAGTCTATCTTGGAGAAGAACTTAGCTCCCCTTAACTCATTCATCAGCTCATCTGTCCACTGTATGGGGTAGATCGTAGCGATTCTTCATTGTCTTTTTCTTCAGGGCCCTGTAATCAATGCACATCCTCAACATCCCATCCTTCTTCTTCACCAGAACAACTGAAGAAGCGAAAGGACTAGAGTTGGGCCTGATGTGTCCCAAAGCCAAGAGCTCATGATTAACTCTCTCAATCTCATCTTGATAGGTGTAATATCCTGTTTCGGGGATATCTCTAAAACATGGCAAGCTCCAACCAGAGATAGACTGGGAGGTCATTTACCAGATATGCCGCCTCTGAAAGAGGATGAAATCTGGAGGCTACCTGGCCCTTTCCAGACTCTGTCTAAGAGTGAAAGATAAACACACCAAGTGGTATAGAACTAGAATGCTCAAGAATATATAAAAATAACAGTGCAGCAGACATATAATAACATAGACAGAACGTACAGCAACTCATCCAGAAATATAGAGAGGAAATGCTAAGCCATTTTATTAAACTGAGAAATATAATGAAGTACAATAGGTGATCAGAGTGATGGCACCTAAACTTGCTCAAGGCAAGTGAAGAAATACTCTCAGAATATACAAGAAATGGCTGCTCTCTGAACTGCGTCCCAGCTGCTGGAAAACTGCCGTGTAGCTGCTACTGCTGGAATGGACTGAAGTCTAGGGGCTGATCCCCTTGCCGGAATGAGCTGAAAATCTGAAATCCTCCTCTACTCACCAATCTCGACAAAACCCAGAAACCATATCAAAAATGGCTGACCCCCGAAAACCTCCGGAAAATACCCCCTTGGGGAATTACGCCGGCCTCCAAGGCTCTGCGCAGAGGCTAAATGAGAATGACTGAAACACCGCCTCAAACTCCACCAAAATCCTCCCAACGGCAAAAGTTGATCCTCTGCTCAAAATCTCGGCTCGATCTCCTGCAAAAATCCCGATTCGGAACACCTCCAAGATGGACTGCGTCCTCCCTCTCAGTGACTGCGCAGTCCCTATGAAACCCCAGCTCCGCAAAAAACCCAAACACCAAACCTCTCACAAAATACTGAAGAAGTAAACTTGCCCGAGCAGGCACTCGAAGTCCCCCGGGGCTAAGGGCGAGATCTCCGACCGGAGACACTCAATGCACTAAACAGTGCTGCAGACAGGCTAAACAGCCAGCGTGCTCAAGAAGACAAAATGTCCAGCTCAATATCATCAACAACAGAATGAATGAAATGAGAAGGCTCCTCCCTCTTTTATAACGTTGGCCTTCCTCCAACACTAAGGCTCACCTCCTCAACGTAGCCTCCCTCTCTTGCCAGGTGCTCATCCTCTCCTACGCAGTAGCTTCTAGAGCCTACGTTGGCCCCCTCTCCACGTGGTGCTTGGCCCCCCTTGGCTCCCCTCCTAAGTCACAACGTTGTGCTACTAGGAGGGTGTTTTATTCACTTAAGTGAGTTAGACCCTCTCCACTCACTTTTTATTTATTTACAAACTATAGACGGCAAAACTGAACAAAATCGAATATTCCAATTAGCTGTCGCTAATTAGGAATATTACAGTCTCCCCCGGCAAAATGTTGCTTGTCCTCAAGCAACTGAAGTGATGGATGCTGCAAAATCTTCTCACTCTCCCAAGTGGCATCCTCATTCGGCAAATTCTTCCACCTCACCAAGAATTCCCAGGCTGTCCTGCTCCGTAGCTGCCTCTCCCTGGTATCAATAATAGCCTCTGGCTACAACACCAAGTGCCCCTCATCATTCGTGGGTGGTAGCTCCTCTGTCACTGTCACTTGCTGCCCCAACGCCTTCTTTAGGCATGATACATGAAAAACGTTGTGGATCTTGCTGCCTTGGGGCAACTCCAACTCATACGCAACCTGCCCAATCCGGCGTATCACCCTGTATGGCCCATAAAAGCGAGGCTTGAGCTTCTCAGCTCCCTTCTGCTTCAACGACGACTGTCGGTATGGCTGTAATTGTAGGTAGACCAAGTCCCCTACCTCAAACTGTCTCTCCACCTGACCTCTGTCGGCATACAACTTCTGCTGGTTTTGTGCTATAGCCATATTGTCCTTGAGAGCTCGGAGGATGTCCTGACTCTCTTGGATCCAAATCTTGGCTCTAGGAGCCTTGCTAGCACCGAACATCACATCAGCAAAAGATAAGGAATGATACCCATACAAAGCATAAAACGGTGACATACCAATGGACATGTGATGTGTCGTGTTGTAGCAGTACTCCCCCAAATGCAACCACTTCAGCCATGCTCGCTGCTGCCCACTGACATAGTTACGCAAGTAGCCCTCCAGCCACTTGTTAACTATCTCTGTCTGTCCATCCGTCTGTGGGTGATAACTGGTACTCAGCGTCAACTCCGTCCCCACCAGCCGGAAAAGTTCCTACCAAAATCCGCCCAAGAAGCGGTTGTCCCTGTCATTGATGATGGTCTTAGGAAGACCATGCAGCCTGAAAACCTCTCTGAAGAACAGCTCGGCCACCTGTGCTGCTGTGTAATGCGCGGATATGGCGAAAAAGTGTGCATACTTTGTTAGCCGATCAACGAAAACAAAGATACAATCCTTGCCCTGCACCATGGGCAACCCTGTGATGAAGTCCATCGATATGCTCTCCCATTTCCCCTCTGGAATGGGAAGAGGCTGCAACAATCCTGCGGAATGGCTCATCTCCCCCTTGTTCCTCTGACAAACATCCCACTCCCTGATGTGTTGGAGTATGTCCTCCTTGAGGCCCTTCCATGAGAACCTCTCTCTAATGGCCCTGTAGGTTTTGGTAAACCCCTGATGGCCTGCCAATGGAGAATCATGTGATACCTGGAGTATCTTCTTCTTAAGCTAAGATCCCTCAGTCAAGAAGATCCTGTCCCTGTAGTAGATGATCTCATCAACCACCTTGTACCTGTGATCCGCCACCTGTCCATCCAGCACCTCACATGCAAATCTGTCCTTGGAGTACTCCACTAAAAGTCGAGCCCTCCAATCTGTATCCAACTCATAAGAGATAACGTGGCTGGTCTACGTGAAAGGGCATCTGCTACCACATTATTCTTACCCTTGACATACTCAATGTCAAAGTCATATGCTTGGATCTTACTGATCCACTTCTGTTGCCTCTCTTGTAGTTGCTTCTGCTCCAAAAAGAATCTGAGGCTGTTGTGATCAGTCCTCACCTTGAACCTGTTCCCTACTAGGTACTGCCAAAATTTGGCCAATGCATGCATAATGGCCAACATCTCCTTGTCGTATATAGAATACAACCTCTCGTGCGGAAGGAGCTTCCGGCTCTCAAAGGCTATAGGGTGTCCCCCCTGCATCAATACTGTGCCGATCCCCTCTCTCGACGCATCACACTCCAAGACAAATGGTTGCGTAAAATCCGGCAATGCAGGCACTAGGCAGCTACTCATCACCTCCTTGAGCCTATCAAAGGCTCGCTGCGCTATATCTGACCAACTGAATGCCCCCTTCTTCGTCAGATCTGTAATGGGTGCAGCAAGCTGTGAGAAACCTTTGACGAACTTCCTGTAATAAGTACATATGCCAATGAACCCTCGAAGTTCCGTCACGTTCCTTGGCTCCGGCCAATCTCTGATGGCTCTAATCTTCTCCCCATGGACCCTCACTCCATCCACTCCAATAATGTGACCCAAATACAACATCTCCGTCATCCCAAACTCACACTTGGAGAGCTTAGCATAACACTGTTGCTCTTCCAAAATGTGCAGTACTGCCTCTATATGCTGGAGATGCTCCTCCCAAGTCCTGCTATATATGAGTATGTCATCAAAGAAAACCAATACAAACTTCCTCAGATGACTACGAAAGATATGGTTCATGCAAGACTGAAAAGTAGCTGGTGCATTGGTTAGCCCAAAAGGCATAACCAAAAACTCAAAGTGCCCATAATGACACTTGAAGGCGGTCTTGGGAATGTCCTATTCCCTCACACGAATCTGATGGTATCCTGATCTCAAATCAATCTTCGAGAAGAACTTGGCTCCCCTCAGCTCATCCATCAACTCATCGATCTTGGGTATAGGATACCTGTTCTTCAGGGTCTTCTTGTTCAGGGCTCTGTAATCAATGCACATCCTCAAGGTGTCGTCTTTCTTCTTCACCAACACCACGGAAGAAGCGAACGGACTCGTGCTCGGTCTGATGTGCCCAAGAGCCAGCAACTCCTGGATGGCCCGCTCAATCTCATCCCGATAGGCTTTGGGATGCCTATATGGGGTAGTGATCACCGCTTGAATGCCCTGCTCAAGCTCAATGGTGTGCTCAAACCCTCGGTCCGGTGGTCGACTTGGTGGTATATCCCCAAACACTACATCATACCTGTCAAGGATGGCCTGTATATCCGGATGAACTGCTCGACCGGTGGTCTCTGCCTCTGATGCTCGCAACTCAACCGCCTACTCTATGTCTCCCTTCCAGAAATCTGCCTCCATCTGGTGTGCCGAAACTGTCTGAGGTGGGTAAGTGTGCATCCCGCGGATCTTCTCATGCTTCCCGGTCTTCTTATCATCCCACTCAATCTCTAAGGCCTCCCAATCCATGGTGACCTTCCCCAGAGTAATCAACCACTGAACACCCAATACGACATTGGTATCTAGTATGTTAACCATGAAAAAGTGATCGGTCATGGTGTAGGTACCCATCGTCACTGTCAACTCCGGAACATACCAGGCACACTGCATCGTCTGGGCTCCTAGGACCAAGATTGAAAATCCGTCAAAGCTCTCGGTCGGTATACCCCTCCGCTCGACCATCTGTGCATCAATGAAGTTGTGGGTTGCCCCACTGTCCATCAAAATTGACACTCGCTGACCACGTACTGTCCCTTGTACGTGCAACATCAAATACTTAGGAACTCCTCGCAAGGCTGCAAGGGTCCCTCCCGTGGGTGCAAAAGTTGCACCTCCTGTCCCTGGAGGTGGAGGCGGCAACTGATCCTGGGCCGTTTGACTATCTCCTGCCTCCTCATCCTCCTCCTCATCCTCCTCCCCGCTATCATCGGAGAAGACCTCAATGAAGTGTGCTTTGCTAGCAGCACACCTATGCCCTGGTGCCCACGGCTCCTGACAAGTGAAGCACAGCTGCTTCTTCCTCAACTCCCTCCTGGCATCATCATCTGTCTGTGCTCGTCCTGGATTCCCCTTTGGAGGTGGAATCCTCACATCCTTCCCCTTGGGCTGGAAACCCTGTCTCTGGGGATAAGGTGTACGAGTCCTGGGCAATGCATCCTGTAAATCCCGTGTCATGCTAATAGCATCCTGGAGTGTAGCTAGTCTAGTAGATCTCACTAAACCCCGAAGTGGCTCTGCTAACCCCTCCACAAACATATAGATCATCCGAGCTGCGGACAGATCTGGTACCATCACTGAAACCCTCAAGAAATCTGCAATGTAAGTCTCGGGGCTCCCAGTCTGCTTGAGCCTCGTCAGCTCAACAAAATGCTGTTCCGGATCCCTCCGGTCAAATCGCTCCATCAGCGTCCTGGTAAACTCGACATATGTCGTCACTGTAGAATGTTTGAGTGTAACCATCCCATGGAACCACCAGTCCTGGGCCTCACCATCCAAATGCAACATTGCCACCTTGATGGCCTCCGTCTCCGACATCTGGTTAAGCTGGAAATAGATGTCCAGCTTCTCCACCCAAGACTTTGCCGAACTATTTGATGATCCATCAAACGTAGGCAAATGGAATCTGCTAGATGTGCGGTGGGAATCTCCATCATGATAATGCCAGTGCCCTCTATGATGGTTGCGGGGTCTACTGTCCCGCTAGAGCTGAACAAATCCCGGAATGAGAGAGCATCCCTGAACTCTTGTCCATAGGCCTGATACTCTGCAAAATACTCGCCCATGTGTCCGGGCTCTGCCTCCTGCTGGCCTCCTGCTCCTGTGTCTGCTCCCAAGAAAGTGGGCATGGTAGAGCGAGTAGGTGCACGTGAAGCCATCGGCTGAGGAGTATCACGCTGAGCAACACCATGCTCTGGCAAGTGATGGGATGTACCTGATCCCTCACCTACCTAAAAAACCCGTGGGGTCTCACGCTGTCTAGCCTCTACAGTGGTGAATCTCTGCCCCATCACCTCAATCTGTCTGGCTAAATCCTGCACTGACTTGAGGAGTGCCTCCCCAAACTGTTTGGCCTCTGTGTCATCTGCCATTGGCCCTCTTTGCTCTGAATTTAATACAGGCTCCTCCTATTCTGCGTCTGTCACAGGCTCTCTATCCTGCTCTGTGTCCTCCACCCGAACACGGTCTCCCTCTCCGTAGGTGTTCTCCAACCTACGCTCACGGTCTCTGTACTTCCTGCCTCTATAACAAATATAGGGTCTCTCCCCCGGTGTCATAGACCACAGGCTGAGCCAGAACTATGCTCTGATACCACTGTAATATCCCGTTTCGGGGATATCTCTAAAACATGGCAAACTCCAACCATAGATGGACTGGGAGGGCGTTTACCAGATATGCCGCCTTTGAAAGAGGACGAAATCTGGAGGCTACCTGGCCCTTTCTAGACTTTGTCTAAGAGTGAAAGATAAACACATCAAGTGGTATAGAACTAGATTGCTTAAGAATATACAAAAATAACAGTGCAGCAGACATACAATAATATAGACAGAATGTACGACAACTCATCCAGAAATATAGAGAGGAAATGCTAAGCCATTTTATGAAACTGAGAAATATAATGAAGTACAATAGGTGATCAGAGTGATGGCACCTAAACTTGCTCAAGGCAAGTGAAGAAATACTTTCAGAATATACAGGAAATGGCTGCTCTCTGAACTGCGTCCCAGCTGCTGGAAAACTGCCGTGTAGCTGCTACTGCTGGAATGGACTGAAGTCTAGGGGCTGATCCCCTTGCCGGAATGAGCTGAAAATTTGAATCCTCCTCTACTCACCAATCCCGACAAAACCCAGAAACCATATAAAAAATGGCCGACCCCCAAAAACCTCCGAAAAATACCCCCTAGGGGAATTACGCTGGCCTCCAAGGCTCTGCGCAGAGGCTAAATGAGAATGACTGAAACATCGCCTCAAACTCTACCAAAATCCTCCCAATGGCAAAGGATGATCCTCTGCTCAAAATCTCGGCTCAATCTCCTGCAAAAATCCCGATCCGAAACACCTCCAAGATGGACTGCGTCCTCTCTCTCAGTGACTGCACAGTCTCTATGAAAGCCCAGCTCCGCAACAAACCCAAACACCAAAACCTCTCACAAAATACTAAAGAAATAACCTTGCCCGAGCAGGCACTCGAAGTCCCTCGGGGCTAAGGGCGAGATCTTCGACCGGAGAGACTCAATGCACTAAACAGTGCTGCAGACAGGCTAAATAGCCAGCGTGCTCAAGAAGACAAAATGTCCAGCTCAATATCATCAACAACAGAATGAATGAAATGAGAAGGCTCCTCCCTCTTTTATAACGTTGGCCTTCCTCCAACCCTAAGGCTCACCTCCTCAACGTAGCCTCCCTCTCTTGCCACGTGCTCATCCTCTCCTGCGCAATAGCTTCTAGAGCCTACGTTGGCCCCCTCTCCACGTGGTGCTTGGCCCCCCTTGGCTCCCCCTTAAGTCACAACGTTGTGCTACTAGGAGGGTGTTTTATTTCACTTAAGTGAGTTAGACCCTCTCCACTCACTTTTTGTTTATTTACAAACTATAGACAGCAAAACTGAACAAAATCGAATATTCCAATTAGCTGTCGCTAATTAGGAATATTACAATAGGCCTTTGGGTGCCTATGCAAGGTAGAGATCACGTTCTGAATGTCGGGCTTCAACTCGATAGTGTGCTCAAACCCTCGGTCATGTGGCTACCCTAGTGGAATGTCCCCAAAAACCATGGAGTAACGGTCGAGGATGGCCTATACATCTGGATGCGTGGTTCGAGTTGCACCATTTGCCTCTGAAATCCTCAACTCAACTACCCACTCTATGTCTCCCCGCTTGAAGTTTGCCTCCATCCTATGCACATAAACTGTCTGAGGGGGGTATGTATGCATGCCCCTGAGCATCACAAGTTTCCCACTCTTGTCCATGAATTCCATCTCCAACTTTTGCCAATTTGAAGTGACTCTACCAAGCGTGATGAGCCATTGGACCCCTAACACCATGTTGGTGTCCGGAATGTCGACCACAAAGAAATGGTCTGTCATTGAGTATGTCCCCATGGTCACTGTCAAAGCTGGAACATACCGCATGCACTGCATGGTTCTAGCTCCTAGAACTAGAACAAAGAATCCATCAAATGCCTCTATTTGGATGCCCTGCCTCTGCATCATCTGGGCATCTATGAAGTTGTGCGTGGCTCCACTATCCACTAGCACCGAGACACGCTGTCCCTGAACTGTCCGACAGACCCTTAGCGTTAAGTACGTTGGTATCCCCTGCAAAGATGCAAGGACACCTCCGGTCGGTGCAAATGTTGATCCTCTTGCTGCTGGAGGAGGTGGAGGTGGAGGGTGTTCCCTTGTTGAGATTTTGTGTATTTGGGGTAGCATCAATTGTGCTCTAAGTCCCAAATTTTGAGGAAGGACTAGAGTACACCTGATCTACAAGACCCAGAAATGGATTTGGGAAATTTCATCTGGTTTAGGAGATATTAAATTAATTAATTATTTTTATGTATTTCCTAAGTTAAAACTTAGGGAACTTAAATAATTAAAGTGAATTTAATTAAACATGTGATGAAATTGTCTTAAGTCACACGGATCAAGCTTTCTTTTAATCTTAGCCATTGATTCAAGATCTGATCATGGTCGTTGATCTGTCAACGAGAAAAGTATAAAGGAAAGGCTTGGGGTCAATTGTAAAGACACACAGAGGCAGAGCACTGAAGCTAAGCTGAGATTATAGGGCAGGGTTTGCAAAGAATACTCAGAAGTGTGTTAGCTACAGAGAGGGGAATTTAGACCAAGGGGATGATCTGATCCCAGGGTCTAGAATACACAAGAGGCAGAGAAGAGATTAGCTCAAGGACATCGCAGAGGAAGGCAACACTAGCAGCAGCAACAAGGACAACGTAATTTTCAGGAGAGCCTTAGGGGCTGAGTAGTGACTGCGTCACCCATTCTGGGGTAACGCAGTCCCTTCTGGAGTAGCGCTGAGGGTTTGGAGGCCATCCAAGGCTGACGCAGAGGCTTTCAGGGGCTTCAGAGGCTGACGGAGAACCTTTCAAGGGCAGCGCTGGGGTTTCTAGGCCTAGATTTGGCTGAGTTCTGTAAATCCTGTTTGAGGGTGTGGATCAGTCATTATTTTGGCCGTAGATCAGCGAGTGAGCTGCAGATCTAGTGTTTTCTCTGTCGGGTTTTCCAGATCTGAAACCCAGAGTTGTGTATTCAGAAATATTCGTAATATTAGAACCCTCCAGCAGTCAGAGACCGGTTTTCCCACCTTGGATTTTTCCGGGGACTATTTGTCCAGAAATAACTGTGTCACTTTGTCAATGTGTGCATGAACTTGTTCTAGATCTGGATTGGTAGAGATCTGTTATGTGTTTTGCTTCAATTTTAACTTGAACTTATTCTGTTAATAACTTATCTAAGTAGGAGGAGCTTAACTGGATTAACAGTAATAATTTCTGCATAAGATTTAAAATTCATAAATTTCTACACCCCTTGTGCTGTTGTGTTGTCTGTTGAGAATTTGTGTATTTGGGGTAGCATTAGTTGTGCTCTAGCTCCCAAACTTTGTGGAGGGACTAGAGTTCACCTGATCTACAAGACGCAGAATTGGATTTTGGAAATTTCATTTGGTTTAGGAGATATTAAATTAATTAATTATTTTAAGTGTATTTCCTAAGTTAAAACTTAGGGAACTTAAATAATTAAAGTGAATTTAAATAAACATGTGATGAAATTGTCTTAAGTCACACGGATCAAGCTTTCTTTTAATCTTAGCCATTGATTCAAGATCTGATCATGGTCGTTGATTTGTCAACGAGAAAAGTATAAAGGAAAGGCTTGGGGTCATTTGTAAAGAGACACAGAGGCAGAGCATTGAAGCTAAGCTGAGATTCTACGACAGGGTTTGCTAAGAATACTCAGAAGTGTTTCAGCTGCAGAGAGGGAATTTAGACCAAGGGGATGATTTGATCCCCGGGTCTAGAATACACAAGAGGCAGAGAAGAGATCAGCTCAAGGACAGCGCAGAGGAAGGCAACAGCAGCAGTGACAGCGTAAATTTCAGGAAACCCTTCAGGGGTTACGCAGAGACCCTTAGGGGCAGCGTAGTGACTGCGTCACCCATTCTGCGGTAATGCAGTCCCTTCCGGAGTAGCGCAGCGATTGCGTCACCCATTCTGGGGTAACGCAGTCCCTTCCAGAGCAACGCTGAGGGTTTGGAGGCCATCCAAGGCTGACGCAAAGGCTTTCAGGGGCTTCAAAAGCTGACGCAGAGCCTTTCAGGGGCAGCATTTGGGTTTCTAGGCCTAGATTTGGCTGAGTTTTGTAAATCCCGGTTGAGGGTGTGGATTAGTCATTGTTTTGGCCCTAGATCAACTAGTGAGCTGCAGATCTAGTGTTTTCTCTGTCAGGTTTTCCAGATCTGGAACCCAGAGTTGTGTATTCAGAGATATTCTTAATAATAGAACCCTCCATCATCCAGAGATCGGTTTTCCCACCTTGTGTTTTTCCGGGGACTATTTGTCTAGAAATAACCGTGTCACTTTGTCAATGTGTGCATGAACTTGTTCTAGATCTGGATTGGTAGAGATCTGTTATGTGTTTTGCTTCGATTTTAACTTGAATTTATTTAGTTAATAACTTATCTAAGTAGGCTGAGCTTAACCAGATTATCAGTAATAATTTCTGCATAAGATTTAAGATTCAGAAATTTCTACATGGTATCGGAGCAATTGCGGATCTAGGCGGGTCACCAACTGAAGAATCTGAAATATCTAGCTGCAAAAAGCAGCAGAGAAGGAGATTTGAAGGGACAACGCAGTTTTCAGGAGCAGATTCACGCAGAGGGAAGGGTGATGTTGTCCAATGCTGTGTCCTAGCAAGCCCACGCAATTACTGTGCAGAGGCAGCTTGGAAACAACGCTTATTGGGTCTGAAGCCAACCAGTGTGATTCAGATATGAATCTGTCAAATCCAGAAAAGTCTGCAGAAAAGTTGCAGAAATTCAAAAGAGCTGGTGGGGTTAAAACTCTGAAGATTTCAAATTTTTAGCCTTAGCACAAGTGACAAAGATTGGGAGGAGATCAACTTCTCAGGAAGTTTCTTGCCGAAGGAAACAATGCTGATTCTGAAACCAGCCAGTGTGATTCAGATCTGAATTTGTCAAATCCAGAAAAGTCTGCAGAAAAGTTGCAGAAATTCAGAAGAGCTGGTGGGGTTAAAACTCTGGAGATTTCAGATTTTTAGCCTTAGCACAAGTGACAAAGATTGGGAGGAGATCAGCTTCTTAGGAAGTTTCTTGTCGAAGTTTCAAAGAAGTTGAATCATAATTGATTTGGTAGATTTCCAAGGAGGGAAATCAAGTGTCAGAGGGAGTAGAAGGCACCTGTTTCACCAAGGGCCTTAGATCCATTTCTCTAGCAAAGAGAAAAGAAAGTTCCGACACATTCTGAGCAGATGGCTCCTCATGGATTGCGTGATTAAGATAGGCTAGAGGGCCTCTCAAACTTTTCGGTGTGGACAGCAAGGATCCTGATTGTCCTTGAGGCGTACAATCTAAGAGACTATGCAGAGCAGACTCTGGCCACACTGACAGATGTGGATCTCCTACGGAAGCATAGGGAAGTTGTTGGGCATGCCAAGCGGCTGATTATGGATAGTATCAAGGACCATATTGTACCACACATAGCTGAGAAGAAGACTGTTACACAACAATTTGTCACCGTCCCTGCCATTCCCCATCCCGCACATTGGAGGTCTCATTCCGTGACCTGTGAGCAGAGACAAGACTTGAAAATACTTTCATTGCATCCCTCTGAAGATGAGCTTTCATTGCCTTGAAGACATCTCCCTGCCAAAAACCCTAAAAATAACTCTTTTTCCATTGGCGCGGTTCCACAGTTCAGCGCTCGCGCCAAGGGGGCAAATCCTCCAAAGAGGGCGCGCCAATTGGCGCTCTGTCATAGAGCCGCACCCGCGCCAACCATATTAAGAGGTGTTTTTAAAAAATAAATGGCAGAAGTTTCGTCCTAACAAATTCCTGGACTGATATCTATCTTGAGTTGGGAGGTTTGGCTACGGATTTCCATACAGAGGAAGTGGTTTGCCACCTCTCATGGAAGCTTCCTTGATGATAGGGC
Source organism: Pinus albicaulis (assembly GCA_034641835.2). Classification (NCBI taxonomy): domain Eukaryota; kingdom Viridiplantae; phylum Streptophyta; class Pinopsida; order Pinales; family Pinaceae; genus Pinus; species Pinus albicaulis. Next base: position 1,698,272,425 of record CM076580.1, on the reverse strand, counting down.
CAATCCCATAATTATAGGGATCCCAACTCCCCTTCCTCTATCTATAAAAGCTTGCCCATCTCCTTTGCAAGCTAGTTCCCAAGAGCTTTCACATCCTTATGCTGCAAGAGCCTTCTTGATTCCCTTCAGGCCAAATCCAAGCAAGGAGACTATTGTCAAGTATCCGGAGAGAGAGGATTGTCCCATCCTTAACAGGCTTTATCGAGACATGTTTTGCTGACGACTCGCCAGAGGAGAGTGCTGCATCGAAGCTATGGTTGTATTATTCTTTTGACTCATTAATGATAAGCGACTATTGGTTATGGTTCCACTCTTGTTCTTGATTATGTTCATGAGTTATGTCCTCTTCGACTGACATATAGTTGTATATACTGGGTTTTATGCTTGCGTTTGTGTTGTTTCTTGCATGTGCAGGTGTCCAATCACGGAGATCGTGAGGATTGTGATCTGCCAGGGCAAAGGAACATGAGCACCACCTCTTCTACAAACGACAGCGTTGGATTCCAGGTAAGCCTTCCTCGCAAGTTGGTTTATTTGCAATTAGGAACCTGCACTGTAGCGTATTTGATTGTTGCTAGACCCGATCTGGGCTAGTAGGGATCGCCTCTGTCCGCAGAGGGGATTTACCTCTTCAACAATTTGGGACTCCACTGGGGACTCAGCGTGTTGTTTGATTTGTAAGCTATAGACGGAGCCTGAAGTGCAGCCAGATAGCCTTCGAAACGCTTTTGCTCTGCATTAGCGGAGTAGATCAACGCTGCTTCAGTCAATCTCCGGTTTAGTTTACGGACTGAACAACTTGGAGTATTGTCTTCTCTTTTCGGTCAATCTCTTGGCCTTGCTTGCTTGGTCAGCTCTTTGGACTGTTTTTTTCTGTTTGTTTGGCTTTGTTTTAGCCTTGTCTTCACTTGTCTGTGTCTGAGATTGCTTGTTTTTATTTTCCCATAGTAAACTTGGCTGGCTCGCTTTTCAGCGTGATAGTCGCGCCCATTGGCGCAGGTTGCTTGTGTATCACCCGTGCCATTGCCTTTCTGGCGCTAATTTCAAGCTCACAGTCACGCCAATCCTGTGAGCTATTAGGGTTTGCTGTGTTTTATGCTTTCTGGGACTGACTTGTGATTTTGATCTTGTTTTTTTGGCTGTTTGAGTGCGCTGGAGCCTAGTTTGACTGATTGTAACCTCCATCCTTTGGTTGTTTTCCTATTTCTTTCGATTTTGCATTCGAGCCCTAGGGCATCTAGGTGCTTTTGTGAGTCGTGCCTCCCTTGGGAGTTTTTGGTTTTTGTTCATTCAGTTGACTTTGGGATTGCTTCCTTGCATTCGTTTAACAGTTGTCTATCATTTTATAGCACTTTTTGAGTGACTGATTTCATTTTCATTCGAATTTCGCTTTGCTTCATTTTGGGCCTAGATTACACGGCTCATTAGTGTCTTTGGGACTTTTCTTGGTTTTGAGAGACTTTTGGTTGATTTGAGATCTGATTGTTTGTGCCATTGAGTGAAATCTTCTTGTTTTTGCTCTCTTGTTATCATTTCTCAAATTGCTTCTCATTTGTTTTCGGTTTGTTTAGTGCATCTAGCTATCAAACATTGAAAATATTAAAAAAAAAAAATTTCTTTTGCTTTTGATTGATTAGTGCAAATTAAAATCTTTTCGATGTTATTAGTAATTAGTGACTTTGAATGAAAAGTTTTTAGTTTCATTCGCTGCATTAGAGATATCACTGATTGTCTTCCGATCATTTTGTTTGTGTAAAAAGCTCTTAACTCTTCTGTAGCTAGCTTTCATCGAACGAAATGATATACTGTGGCATGTAGTTTTGCATTTAGGAGATTTTTGAGACATCACATTCGTTAGGGCCTGAAAATTGAAACGTAATTGAAGATAAACTTTAAAATTTACTCAACTTACACTAAGGCAGCATTGAAATCTAATGAAACACATTTAGAGGTCTAGGCTAGAGACGTGTTCCGGCGTCTTAAAACCTATTAGTTGTCGTTCGCCTCTTGGCTTTAGACAGCACTAGTACGGACTTGTGCTCCCCGTACCGTCGCGTATATAAAGGGAGACCCCACTAGGTTTCAATCCTTATCCATAGGAAGCCGAGTCTGCCGCCCTATACCTGTGATACACCGGACACAGCATTCGGGGAGATTGCCTGCACGTACGGAAAGTCCTTGGTTGATTTCTCTTTCATTATTGAAACCAAGGTGTATATTGCAGTTCACGGTTATTTGGTACACCCTTTTGCCTAGTATTCCTGAGCAGTCATTTGATATTTTCTGACTCCCTAAATTTGAAAGGATCACCAAGCGCTTGTCCTTTCACGCTTGTGTCAAATCTGAAAGAGATAGAGTCACCTTTTCGACCGTTTCTCGACTCTTAAAACATGAAACGGTGAAGTTTCTTATTTTTCAATGTGGTAAAAAATTAATCACCCACGATCACACGCCTTGTTAGATTCTACTTGTTGACCATTTGATTGTGTGTCTTGACTCTTTTTGAGCCCGTGTGTGTGTTTGATCTTTTTCTCTTGTCATTACTACCACAGTGGCGGAACCCTCGGTTTCGTCTACTGGTAGTCCTTATACGGACGATTCATCAGAGGTTCCCCAATCCTCTGCTGAACCACAGCAGTCCATTGTTTTCGAGTTTCCTGACGGGGGACCGGTTCTTTCTGAGCAACCCTTTGGGGGACCAGTTGAGTTCAATTGGCCCTTTTCTGACCCTTTGTCTGAATTGAGATTAGGAGCTGAGTTCCTTTCTCTTACATCAGGTTCGCCTTTTATAGCTGTTGTTTTTCCTCCCAGTCCTCGCCGTATATTACGAGATCTAGCGGCAGGCTCCAACATGAGTGATTCCAGTGAAAAAATCCCAACGTCCGTTGAAGATTACCAGTTATTTCCTCGGAGATTATTTCCAGGAGACGACTCTGAACCTGCTGTTATGTCATCATCCGGTCTCTCATTGCCAGCAGGGTATAGATCCTTGGGTCAGATCATTTCCGCCGCAGCCTCTATGGGAGTGTCAGCTCCTTCTACGAGGCCGGTTGCTCCTTCATTGGGGGTGTCTCCTCGGACACCCGTCACTTCTGTACCCTCTCGGCCCACTGTCTGTGTGGCCGCCTCTGCACCCGCTGTCACGGCACCCTCTGCGAGGGCTATGCCGCCTCCTGAAGACGTTTATTTAGCGACTGCTATACCGGAGAACATCTCTCCGGAGGAGTATTGGTTGTCCTTACAACAGCTGAACCCCGAGGTTGGACCATCCTCCCAAGATCCCAACCGCTCTTATTTTTCGCACTATGCACAGGATGGTACACTCGTGTATGCTTTTCCAGATCAGTACGATGAGCACAGAGACATTTTACGTCTACCCGCTCCTGAAGCTCACCTCCATGCTCAAGGTTTACCTTATAACCCGCAAGGGCAACCTTTCCAAGGCCAACCTTCGAGCCAACCTGGCTATCCGTATGACCCACAGGGGCAGCCCGTGCAAGGCTATCCTGCGGGCCAGCAAGGGCCATTGTACGGTCCGCAAGGACAGTATTATAACCCTTCCGGTCAACCTGTGCAGCCTCAGCCGGGGTACCAACCGGGACCGGTCTATGGTCCTGGGGGGAAAATCCAGCCTTCTCAACCTATGCAACCGCAGTATCCTGTTGTTTCCAACGTTGCATATCAGCCAAGACCATTCTATAGTCCTGCTCCAGGTCAAACCGGTTACCAGCAACCACCTGGCTCTAATCCTCCACCAAGCCAACCGGCCCATCTGGTACAACCTGGTGTTTCGCCTCCAGGCCAACCGGCCCATCCGGCACAACCTGGGGCTCCTTTACAGCCAGGTCAACCTGCGCAACCGGCACAGCCTGTCTATCCGGGTCAACCTGTTCACTCAGGGCAGCTCGCTCATTCCATTAACCCTGCCCAGCAGCCGATTTATTCGATGCCGCAGCCAAATCAACAGCTGCGCCCTAGTTATCAGGCTCCGCAGGGTTCCACCTATCAACAGCCGACTCATCCTCAGGGCGGTTATTATCCTCATGGTCAATCTCAACCGAATTATAACCAGCCCCGAGGTTCTCAGTATTATCCTCATCAACCCGGTTCTACCTATACTCAGCAGCCAAATCCAAATGCTGCTTACACTAGGCCGACATATAATCAGGGTCCATACTCTGGTTATCAAGCCCCACACACTGGTTACCAGCAGCCAAATCAGTCTGGTTACACGACCTACACCCCCTACAGTCAGAATCCTACGGGACAGAACCCATGGGGGCAAGGATATTCCCAACCAGCGTGGAGTACAGGTATCGGTCCTCATCCCGGGCCTGGCATGCCGGTCAATCCGCCATTGCCGTTCCTGGCCACCTTGGAGTTACCGGATGTTTCAAAATTGACCAATGATCCGATTTTGCATAATCCTTATTGGCCTCCGGTTCCTACCAAGATACCAGGTGATTGCCCCAAGTTTGAGGGTAAAGCTGGGGAGGACCCCCAAGCGCATGTGATGACGTATCATCTTTGGTGTTCGTCTAACTCTTGGGTCGATGATTCAATTCGTCTGCGCCTCTTCCAGCGCACTTTGACTAGAGTTGCTGCTAAGTGGTACATCGAGTTATCCTGTGGCATCTTCCAAGATTTCAATTCCTTAGCCATGGCTTTTCTGACGCACTTTCAGTTATCGGTTCGCTATGAAGCCGGGACGCACCTCCTGACTTCTTTGAAGCAGGACAAAGCCACTCACATTTCTGATCACATTCATGAGTGGCGGCGTCGTCGTAGGCTGATCAAGTTTCATATACCTGATCAGATACTAACTCACTGGTTCACCACCTCCTTCGTGAACAAAATCGCCCAAGATATTGCAATGGGAGCATGTGTGACAGAGGAACAAGCCATCGCACGTGCCCAATATCTGGATCTTGTATATTCTCAGTCCGGCATGCTTTATGATATCTTGCCTGATGCTCCACGATCCAGAACCTCTAAGGCTCCACCTACCCCTGCAGTGGATGGTGTCATTGGTTCCGTCTCTCAGAATTCGAAGAAATCTTCGAATGGGAAGCAGAAGTCTAACTCATCCAACAATTCTGCTCCTCCCGCCCCTACCGATTCTGGCAAAACTGCGGAGGTGAACGCCGTTCAAGTCAATCCTACGGAGAAAACCTCCAAAGGGAAAAAGAAGGGCAAAGGTAAATCCAAATCCGACGCCCCAAAGCCAGAATCCAAATCTCGTACTGAGGATGGTTCTCAACGTAAACCGAAGTACCCCTGCCTCATTTGTGAAGGAGACCATTATACCAAGGATTGTCCACGACGATCTAAAGTTAGTCAACTTCTCAAAGGCTCTAAAGGGACTCCGGCAGTTCTTAAAGAACCATTCCCGTCTCAGCAGACCCAGATGGTTGAACAGCCTTCACCATCTGCACCATTTGGGTCCCAAGTTTTTATGATGAATGGTTCTGCACCTATCTCTGTTGCCACACGTTCGAAGGATTACAACAAATTGCGGCAGGCACCTGGGAAGGCAGTTGCGGATGGACCACCTCCCCCACCTGTCTCTGGTTCGTTGGCAATCGAGAAGCCTACTCCTGAACCTGTTGTGAAGCCACCTTCTAAAGGTGTTTTACGAAGATCTTCTTATTATCTGAATGCCCGTGCCGCTCAGCACTACAGTATTGTTGAGGATTTGGCACAGACGCCTTCTGCTATGTCTGCACTAGAAGTTATTCAAAGTTGTCCTTCGCAACGGAAGGCTTTATTGTCTGCAATCGGTGGCATTGATCCCGCCGATTCGAGTCTTCTCACCTTCGACTTAGAGAATTTCACCCCCCGACTTCCACATCAGGTCGCTCTTGTTATTCAAGTCGGGATCAACGGTCTTAACATCCATAGGGCCGTTGTGGATGAAGGTGCCTCTACCTGTGTTATGTCGTCCGCTTGCTGGAAGGCCATCAGCTCTCCGGCCCTCTCATAATCTCCCAATGCCCTAGAGGCATTTGATGGTCGGGAATCCAAACCCCTGGGTGTTCTCGAGAGTTTAGTGATCACTTTACAGGGGAAGACTGTCAACGTAGAAGTAGAAGTAGTGGGCGCCAGGCTCAACTACAATATACTTCTCGGCCGCAGCTGGACTCTTGCCATGCTATGCGTGCCGTCCACCGTCTTTCGACTTCTTAAGTTCCCTCACGAGGGAAAAATCGTTGCGGCGGATCAGTTGTCCTTCTTCACCTCCACCTCCGAGAACAACGTTCCATACGTGGATCAGATCCCAAATCCCCCTGACAGTGTAGGACCCGGTCTCTTCAAGGACCCCGTCCTCATGGGTATTTTTCCCGCACCACCACCGCACACCGCTCAAGTTAACATGATTTCCAGGTCTGATGACCCCTGGCTCATCCCTACGCCTGAGCAGGTGTTTGAGTTTGGAGAATCAATGCCCTTGACTCCAGTAGAGATTAGCTACTGTAAAATTGTTGCAGCATCTGATCCTCCACCTCCTTAGCATGCTCCTTTGAGCATGGCTCTAGATGTCTACTCTCAATCCCCCTGGCTTGGTCAGGCCGATTCACCTGATCCTCTCAAAGAGACTTTTTCTTCCGATGAAGCCATTGTTGAAACCAGGTCTCTTGAGGAGTTTCCTTGGAGCGATGGACATCATCGTTCCTCTTTCATGCCTAGCCTGGGGGCAATGTCAGATTGTCTAGAGCGTTATGCATCTCAGGTTCCTACTCCTCCTCTCTAAACGCCCATTTTGACGCACGAGGTTCTTTCAGAGGGAAACCTGGGTAATATCACTCAAACCATCCCGATCAACATCTCCGTTAAACCGGGGATCAGTTGCAGAGTGTGCAAGGAAAAGCAAACTTCCTTCGACGCTTTATCCCGAACTACGCGGAGGTGGCTAAAGGATTCACGCGCCTATTAAAGCAGAACGTTCCCTTCCATTGGGACGAAATTGCTCAACAATCCTTTGAGAGGCTGAAGACGTTACTTGTTAATGCTCCTTTGCTTCGTCCTCCCGACTATCACCGTGATTTCACTTTGTATCTCGCCGCCGCGCTTAGCACCATAGCTATGGTTCTGGTGCAGGATGATGATGATGGTAATGAACATGTTGTTTATTATCTGTCACGGAACCTTCTCGACACAGAAACGCGTTATGCTCACGTCGAGAAGTTGGCGTTAGCTGCAGTACACGCTGTGCAGCGCTTTCGCCACTACATCCTGTTGCGTACGATAACAGTGGTTTCGGATTGCAACCCTATGACATATATTCTCTCTCGACAATTACTGGGGGGCAAATACTCCAAATGGATCGTCATCCTGCAGGAGTTTGACTTAGAGTTCACTACTGCTAAGTCAACCAAATCACTTGTTTTCGCGGATCTTATATGCTCACTCTCGACAGACTCCACTCCTTCACTCTCTGAGGATCATATCCCGGACGAAACTCTTTTCCTCATCAGTACTCGTGACCCTTGGTACGGCGACATAATCGTGTATCTTCAGACCTCCACATTTCGGTCTGAGTTGACTAAAGATGTCCGATGACGGATTCGGCATCAGTCTCAACCCTACCGCATCGTAGGAGATACCTTATACCGCGTTGGAGTAGATTCGGTGCTCCGTCGGTGCCTAACCTTGGAAGAGGCTGAAAGGGTCCTAAATGACTGCCACAGTGGCGCCTGTGGTGGACATATGTCCGGATATGCCACTGCCTAGAAAATTTTGCGAGTAGGTTACTTCTGGCCGTCCATATTCAAAGACTGTATCGTTGCAGTCCGTAAATGTCACACGTGCCAGGTGTTTCAGTGCAAGATGCGCGCGCCGCCTTTCCCTTTGCATCCTGTTATTACCGTCGGCCCTTTTGCGAAATGGGGCGTAGACTTCATGACGTGTAACCCTCGTTTGGCCGGGGGGCATGCGTATATAATTGTCGTTGTCGACTACTTTAGCAAGTGGGCCGAAGCGATGCCTACACTTGCTGCCGACGGTAAGACGGTTGCTCAGTTCATCTTCAACCACATCATTGCACGTTTCGGGGTCCCTCAAGCCATCATCACCGATCATGGTACTCATTTCCGAGATTATATGATGGCCGAGCTGACTTCAAGATTGGGCTTACGCCACGATAGCTCAACGCCATATTACCCTCAGGCAAATGGCCAGGTTGAAGCAGTGAACAAGGTTTTGGTCACTATGCTTCAACGAACAGTTGGTATTCACAAATCCAATTAGCACCTCCAACTGTTCTCATCTCTATGGGCATACCGAACGTCTGCAAAGAGTGCAACTGGATTCATACCATTTCAATTGGTGTATGGTCTGGAAGCAACTCTTCCGGTTGAATGCGAGATTCCTTCTTTGAAATTAGATGTGGAACTTCTACCTGATACTTCTGCTGAGGAAGAGCGTCTTTTGTATCTGGAACAGTTAGATGAAACCCGTCGTTTAGCTGCTTTAGTCATTGAAGCACAAAAGAAGCGGGTCAAAGCTCACTTTGATCAATCAGTTTCTCCACGTTCCTTCATCGAAGGGGACCTCGTCCTCCTATACGATCAAGCGCATGACAAGCTTGGGGCTGGTAAGTTCCAACCTATGTGGCATGGGCCCTACATAGTAAAATGTGTTTTGAAGAATGGGGCTTATGAGCTTATATATTATGAAGGAGTTCCGCTCGCGCAGCCCAGAAATGGGCTGTACCTGAAAAAATACTACGCTTGAAGTCATTTTTGGTGTGGTGTGTGTACATAAGTGTGTTATTTCATTTGTGTGCATGTGTGGTGTGGTTTGCGATGTAAACATCTTTCTGTTGATCGGGTCTTCCTGATTGTGCAGATGTCCATCAATCCGTTTGTTGGTTTCGCGGATGGTGCCTCCCGCAGTACCAGGAATCTGTCTTCGGCGGCCTGGGTAATCTACGATCCTGCTGGTGAGTTGGTCAGCCTGCAAGGTGTGTGTCTGGGACGTACTACAAATAACATCGCGGAATATAGTGCTGTGTTAGAATTATTAACCGAGGCTATAAACCTCGGTATCCGTGAATTGCTTGTGTATCTAGACTCGCAAATTGTAGTATCACAACTGAACGGACACTATTCAGTAAGAAACCCATCCCTTTTACGTCTGTATCTGCGTATTCGTTTACTGGAAAGAAATTTTGACTATATTACATATCAACATATACCTAGGCATATGAATGCGTTAACCGATGCAGTAGCTAATTTGGTTCTAGATAGACATCTGCGCAATTTGTAAATCATCATCACATGTAAAAGGAAAACCCATCCAGAAATAGATATGTATATATATAGATATCGAATGTTTGCATAGTGTGCATCACATTAAATCAAAATATACATGTTCATCTTAATACATCTGGAGACGACATGTCTCTCAAAAAAAAATGCATGATGAAAGCCCTAGGAGTCTAATCCGCATGGTGCTCATGATAACAAGTGACTGCACGCACTAAGCGTCTCAGAAATCGGTGGAGGCGACTAGGCACTCCCACCGTATGTCTCTGGTACGCCATCGGTACATCTGCCAGCCGGGCGTAGTCTGGAATCCCTCGGGCAATACCCTCGAGATTCTGGATCAACTCCCCCCCCTCTGCACCCTCTGCTTGAGGATCAGGTGCGGGAAGAGTCCTCTGCGCGATAGGAAACATACCGGCTGGTCTCTCTGGGCCCACGTCTGCATACATATAAAATGTGTCAGGAAGAACATGTATTAACAAAAAAAATCATAAAACATAAAATTAAAAGGAGAAGAGATCATACCCAACTCCTCGTCCCAATCATCTCCCTCCGGCAGTGGGAGATCTGGGTCTCCAGTAAAATCGGTTCCTGCCTATGGCCAGTCTTCCACTACAATCAACTGACGCCGCAACCACCCAAAAAACTCCGGCCTCCAGGACATCTGTTGGCCTCCTCCAGCTCTGGGCATCAGTGCCGCCCAGCGAGCCATTCTTGGCTCTCGTGGAATCGGCTCAGCTACTATGGCCCCTTGGCCCTGGAAGATTGGTAGTCGTTCCAGAATGAACGATACCAGGATAGAACCGTAGCCAAACTGTTTCAGTTTGGCCTGCTTACACTTCGTGAGCTGTCTCTTGATATTTATTGTCACTGCTGTGGCCCAGTCGAATAATAGGGGACTCATGCACTCTGAGGCCAGTAAGAGTTGGGCCTTTGTTGCCTCGTGCGGTGCCTGCGATCCCGCGGCCCGCGTGATGGTATGAAGCACTACCCTGAGTGCTAGATCAGGAATAGTATGGATGTCCACCTTTCCACTTCCTGATCCCAGTCGTGCCCCTCGGCACACTCGTGCCATCACTTGCTCCATCTTCTCACCAGACGGTCTGCTCCCTGTCAATATAGGCACCGGACCTCTGCGCGATAGTCCGGTTATGAAGTATACGTCAGAGACCTCCAGTGCTAATACTTGGTCCCGCAACTTGAACACTTGTTCATGTTCGTCCCATATGCTGATCAGGTACTATAGGAGCTCAGGCTGAGCTCGTAAGCAAGGTGTCAGGAAGAACTTCTTAAGTCCACAGTTCTTGAGGGCATTCATGCAAGTTTCATTCTCCATGGCCTATTCATCCTCTTCCCCGTGGTCCCACTCTTTCCACTCAATGACCATTTTGATCGGTTGCCTGCATTCACATGGTCAAAAAACTTCAATTAGACCTCTGCTATTCTTAAAAATTCATGCAATTCATTCATTATGTGGAAATTTCAAACGGAAAATTGGATTGCGCCGCTGGCGCGGGCCCTTTGGAAATAAAATGCCATTGGCGCATGTCCGTGCCGGATACCCGCGCCAATGGGCGGAGCCCTAAAAATTCAAAAATTCCTCACAGAAGTCTAATATACAATAAAAATTCATGAAAAACGGATTGAAATGGAGTGCAAAGAAGCGCCTCTTACCTAGAACAGACGGGGATCTGAATGGTAGCCCGGATTGGTCGCAATCGCCGTCAGAAATTCGCACACAAAATGGACCACTGCTGCTCTTCAGTGAGGTAAATAGTGAAAAGTAATTTTATTTTTACCATTTGACATATTTATAACTTTTTGAACTTAAAATAGGTTTTGAAAGTTATTTTTCTGAATATTTTAATATATTTTGTCAAAATGGGTTTTACACTTGCTTTTTGTGCAGCAACAGGTTTTTTACGCGACTTAAACGGTGAAACGAGTTGTATTTTATACTTTTTCGGACTCGGTAAATACACGAAAAAGTCACTTTGGAGTCATCTTTCAGCTCTTTTCTGACTCTCTAAACATGAAAAGATCGCCGAGGCCCTTGTCGTTTCGATCTCGTTAAAATGGACACGAATCGACATCTACCCAGTATACGTTTACCCCTTTTTCGGGCTGGGATGGATTGATTACGAAAAAGGAATACCCTAGCCTATCGCGACTAGGAGGTTTTCTCGGATATTGTTTTCTACCTTTTCGGGTCCGAGGAACTATCTACGAAAAGGGACCGCTGGAGTTTACTGTTCTGCTATCTTTTCAAACTCTCTAAATATGAAAAGACGCCGAGTTCTTCCTTTGTCAGACTCGTTAAACCCTGATGACATTGGATTCAGTTGAAATGACGTTATTCGAGTTTCTCCTTCCTAGGGCTCGTTAAATGTACTAGGATGGATTCGCCCGAATGGCGGACTTATATTACAAGCATATGCTATCCCCTTCAAGCTTGTTATCAAAAATAATTGGGGTACTCGCCAGAAATGGTGGGGGGAAAATGGAACCAACATCATTGTTGTGTCGGCAGTATGTCGCTCTTGAACATGGCACTTGTCTGCATTCGTGTCGGGTTGGGGACATCTCATCTCGTTTTTCACTTGCCTCCGTGGGTTTGGATAATCCCTTTTGACCTCTCATTTGCTCGTTGCTTCGTCACCATGACCTCTGATCCGTTGATGTCAAATACTGCCAAATCCACTACTGTGCCGTTGTATGTTCAAGATAAGTTGACCTCTGCAAAGTATCAACCTTCCTCTGATTCTCATATCATCCTGATTCACAAAAAACATCATGTTCCTCTGTCTCGTGTCGATGATGTGGGAAACATTATGGCCCACCTTCGATCAAGGTCACTTCCTGTCGACTTCAGCTCATTATCCAGGAAGCTGATCTAGAGACTCCTTTATGGTACCTTGGAGCCTGCATGCCTCAATGGCAGGTTCGTCGCATTCGACGTGAGGTTTTCATCATTGGCCTCCGATCGAGTGATTCTACGGGTGTTCGACGTCAGCTCATTGATTCACATGTCGTAGATTGTACCTGTAGTACCTTGGGGGCCATTGTCATTATTGGTGGTACCTCTCGCGTCTGTTAACAGCTTTCATCATTGGCTGGTAATCAGACGATGTTCTTGCATGTTCGACTTCAGCTCACATATTCGCATGCTTGAACTTGTACTTTGTTCGGGTCGAGATGGAGCGCGAGACCCTGGATTGTGTCTGTTGTAATCCAGGCTGCGATTTTGTGGATTATTATGATTATTACATGACTCCCTGATTGGATGGCTGCGACCATACATGAGTCTATTTATTTGATCCCCTCTGGGTGGCTTCGTCCATGCCTTGGATCTCGATTATTGTATACTCTGTTATGGATGGATGCGCCCATACCATGCATATATATCATGTATCTGAGACATCAATTGTACTTCGCTCCGCAGGTTCTCTGATGGCAGTGTTTTCAGTCGGCATGTTCTCGTAAAGCATTTCACCCCTCTCTCTCTCTCGGGCCTCATGCTTTAGGGGGCATCTGTTACACAGCAATTTGTCACCGTCCCTGCCATTTCCCATCCCGCACATTGGAGGGCTCATTCCGTGACCTGTGAGCAGAGACAAGACTTGAAAATACTTTCATTGCATCCCTCTAAAGATGAGCTTTCATTGCCCTGAAGACATCTCCCTGCAAAAAACCCTAAAAATAGCTCTTTTTCCATTGGTGCGGTTCCATAGTTCAGCCCTCGCGCCAAGGGGGCAAATCCTCCAAAGAGGGCACGCCAATTGGCGCTCTGTCATAGAGCCGCACCCACGCCAACCATATTAAGAGGTGTTTTTTAAAAATAAATGGCGGAATTTTCGTCCTAACAAATTCCTGGACTGATATCTATCTTGAGTTGGGAGGTTTGGCTACGAATTTCCATAGAGAGGAAGTGGTTTGCCACCTCTCATGGAAGCTTCCTTGATGATAGGGCCAATCCCATAATTATAGGGATCCCAACTCCCCTTCCTCCATCTATAAAATCTTGCTCATCTCCTTTGCAAGCTAGTTCCCAAGAGCTTTCACATCCTTATGCTGCAAGAGCCTTCTTGATTCCCTTAAGGCCAAATCCAAGCAAGGAGTATATTGTCAAGTATCCGGAGAGAGAGGCTTGTCCCATCCTTGATAGGCTTTATCGAGACATGTTTTGCTGACGACCCGCCAAAGGAGAGTGTTGCGTCGAAGCTATGGTTGTATTCTTCTTTTGACTCATTAATGATAAGCGACTATTAGTTATGGTTCCACTCTTGTTCTTGATTATGTTCATGAGTTATGTCCTCTTCGACCGACATATAGTTGTATATACTGGGTTTTATGCTTGCGTTTGTGTTGTTTCTTGCATGTGCAGGTGTCCGATCACGGAGATCGTGAGGATTGTGATCTGCCACGGCAAAGGAATGGGAGCACCACCTCTTCTACAAACGACAGCGTTGGATTCCAGGTAAGCCTTCCTCACAAGTTGGTTTATTTGCAATTAGGAACCTGCACTGTAGCGTGTTTGATTGTTGCTAGACCCGATCTGGGCTAGTAGGGATCGCCTCTGTCCGCAGAGGGGATTTACCTCTTCAACAAAGACAACTAACGAAATGTGGAAGGCCTTGACTTCCCTGTATGAGGGAAAATCAGTCCAAAGGAAAATGCTGTTGGAGACCGAAATGAGGTCATTCATGATGGCCAAGGGAGAAGACATGGAAGACTTCCTCTTCATACTGCAGGCAATCAGGGATCAACTGACTGCAACGGGTGCAACCGTAGATGATGCAGTGATAGTCAGGACTGCCCCCAATGCAGTCACGGATGAGTGGGAAACCTTTGTCCAAAGTATCTTGGGCAGAGCGGACCTCCCAGATTGGGACAACTTGTGGTCAATCCTGCGGCAAGAAGAACTACGCAGATTCACCAAGAGGTAGCACAACCCTGCGTTGAGAAAAGTAAAGAAGGAAGAGGAGGAATATGCATCCTTGGCATCAAAGAAGCAGTCGAAGAAGAAGAACAATCTTCCAAAGATCAACTGCTTCCAGTGTGGCGAAATGGGACATTTTTCCAGCCATTGTCTGGAGAAGAAAAGGGACAAGGAAGCATCCTCTTCCAAGGGAGTTGTGGCAGATGATGGGTCAGGAGATGATGCAACCATGAGTGCTCATGAACCACGGAGGTGGGGTGACATGGACATGTAGAGGAACTACATGAAAGAGAGGCGGGATCCTTGAGCAGCTCATCTCTTGGATCACATGCGAACTACGACAGCCTTAAGACAATAGCGGGACAAGTGGAGCAGGGGGTGCATAGATCACAAATGAGGCAGAGGCAGAGGCATATCTGAAGACTAGGAGGAGTAGCGCAAAGCAAAGCAGCAACGTAGAAGCAGTAGCAACGCAGAGGCTGATGTGACTTCAACAGCACAGAGCAGTATTGCTTAATCAGTGCAGAGTTGTAGCAGTGCAAAGAGCTTCAGAGGGACAGCGCAGTGCAACAACAGCATGATAGATTTCAGCACAAGGAGCTGATGTGACTTCAGAAGTGCAGAGGGAGTCTGATTACGCAGGCAGAGCTATAGCTGTGCATCGTTCTTTAGATGCTAGCACAGATCTGTAGCCTATGGAGCTTCATTGATGAGGATGCAGCCCATGAGACTTGTTTGTCAAAGATTGGGCAGGAGATTCAGTTGTTTCTCTCAAAAACTAAAGTTGTAGTGCAACAGATCAACAGTGGCAGTGCTATGAGCAGCACAGATGCAACATATTGAGAGGAAGCTGCAGTACAGTGGTTGCAGTGGCAGTGGCAGAGTCATGGGCAGCAATACAAAATGGCAGCAGCAATGCAGAGTTGAGTGGCAGGAGGCCAAGCTTCAGCAGCACAAAACTAGTGCCCAAAATCATGTAATGCATAAGTGTGATGTATTGCTAGAGCACACCCTTGATGCTAAGAGGGAGTGTTGAGATTTTGTGTATTTGGGGTAGCATTAGTTGTGCTCTAGCTCCCAAAATTTGTGGAAGGACTAGAGTTCACCTGATCTACAAGACCCAGAAATGGATTTGGGAAATTTCATCTGGTTTAGGAGATATTAAATTAATATATTATTTTAAGTGTATTTCCAAGTTAAAACTTAGGGAACTTAAATAATTAAAGTGAATTTAATTAAACATGTGATGAAATTGTCTTTAAGTCACACGGATCAAGCTTTCTTTTAATCTTAGCCATTGATTTAAGATCTGATCATGGCCATTGATTTGTCAATGAGAAAAGTATAAAGGAAAGGCTTGGGGTCATTTGTAAAGAGACATAGAGGTAGAGCACTGAAGCTAAGCTGAGATTCTAGGGCAGGGTTTGGTAAGAATACTCAAAAGTGTTTTAGCTGCAGAGAGGGGAATTTAGACTCAAGGGGATGATCTGATCCCAGGGTCTAGAATACACAAGAGGTAGAGAAGAGATCAGCTCAAGGACAGCGCAGAGGAAGGGAGCAGCAGCAGTAGGGACAACTTAATTTTTAGGAAACCCTTCAGGGGTTACGCAGAGACGCTTAGGGGCAGCGTAGTGACTGCGTCACGCATTCTGGGGGTAACGCAGTCCCTTCCAGAGCAGCGCTCAGGGTTTGGAGGCCATCCAAGGTTAATGCAGAGGCTTTCAGGGGCTTCAGAGGTTGACACAGATCCTTTTAGGAGCAGCGCTGGGGTTTCTAGGCCTAGATTTGGCTGAGTTCTGTAAATCCCGGTTGAGGGTGTGCTCAGTCATTATTTTGGCCCTAGATTGGCGAGTGAGCTGCAGATCTATTATTTTCTCTGTCGGGTTTTCCAGATCTGGAACCCAAAGTTGTGGATTCATAAATATTCTAATAATAGAACCCTCCAGCAGCCAGAGACCGGTTTTCCCACCTTGGGTTTTTCTGGGGACTATTTGTCTAGAAAGAACTGTCACTTTGTCAATGTGTGCATGAACTTGTTCTAGATCTGGATTGGTAGAGATTTGTTATGTGTTGTGCTTCGATTTTAACTTGAATTTATTTAGTTAATACTTATCTAAGTAGGAGGAGCTTATTCGGATTAACAGTAATAATTTCTGCATAAGATTTAAGATTCAGAAATTTCTACACTGTCAACACCTCCCATCTCGAAGAGTGTCTCCTCTTCTCCCTCACTGTCTGAGAAGACCTCAATGTAGTGTGCCTTCCCTCCAGCACGCCTGTGGCCTGGTGCCCATGTCTCTTGGCATGTGAACCAGAGCTTATTCCTCCTCAGATCCCTCTTGGTATCATCATATAATGGCCCCCGACCCTGGTGACCTCTTGGGGGTGGAGCTCTCGTGTCCCTTCCTCTTTGCTACAAGGCTGGTCTATTGGGTATGGGGGTTGTAGCCCTCGGTAATGCATCCTGCAGATCTCGGGCTCTCCCAACTGCGTCTTGCTGCGTAGTGAGTCGGGTTGACCTCATTAGCCCACGCAATGGCTCTTCTAGCCCATCTATAAACATGAAAATTTTCCTAGGTTTCGACGGATTTGGAACCATCATCGACAACTGCAGGAACTTTGAAATGTATGTTTCAGGATTCCTCGTCTGCTTGAGTTTGGTTAGCTCTCCAAAGTGCTCCTCAGGATCCCTCCAATCAAATCTCTCCAGCACTCTCCTGGTAAATTCATCATATGTTGTCACCCCTGCGTGACCCAGCGTAGTCAACCCATGAAACCACCAATCATGGGCTTCTCCCTCCAAGTGCAGTGTAGCCATCTTGATGGCCTCTAACTTCGTCATTTGGTTAAGCTGAAAGTAAATATCTAGCTTCTCCACCCATGCTTTAGTTGAACTCTTCAATGGCCCATCAAATGTTGGCAGAAAAAGCCTGCCCACGGTACGCTGCTGGTCATTCCCTTGCGTGTACCCTCCTCCTCTGGCTTGGCCCTTGGGTTTGTTGTTGTTCTTCAGTTGGAAAAACTCTTTGAAGGTGATAGCTCCTCCAAACTTCAGCCTATAAGACTGATACTCTGCAAAGTAATCTCCGTAGTGGGCCACCTCCAGCTCTTGTTGCCCTCCTGTTCCTGAGGCTAGGAATGTGGGGATGGTAGAGCGTGGTGGAGTGTGTGGTACCACCTAGTGCGTAGTATGAGGACCGACCTGGTGGTGTGGAGTGCCGGATCCTTCCCCAATCTAGAATTCCCCTTGAATTCCCTTTTTCTTACTGCCTCCACTAAGCTTTGGATCCATCTCCTCAATCCTCTTGGAGAGGTCTTGCACCGACTTTAGAAGAAGGTGGGCAAAATCCTTCTTCTCATTTCTCCCATCATCCATGTGTGGCATCTCTCTCTCTTCGACCTCTGGAACGGTATCAACTTGGTCAGGAGTGATTTCAAGCCTCCTTTCCCTGCTCCTGTACCTCTGTCTCTATTAGGTGATGTTCTACCTATCTTCTAGTGTCATAGACCGCGTGCTCCATAGGCTGAGCCAAGTCTATGAGCTCTGATACCATTGTAATATCCCAAATTGGGATTAACAGTAATAAAAGGGAAAAATAGACAAGCAACTACAAAAAAAAAATGAAAACACCATTAAACACACATAAATTGGGACCAAATTCAACACTGAGCCATTTTATTATAATATCGGAAAGAGTACAAATATGGTGTTTAGAAAGATAGCACCTAGGCCTACTCAAGGCAGGCTGAAGAACAACTCTAATCCTAACAAAATCCTCTACTGAAGTATGCTTTGCGTGGCTCACCCACGGCGTTGTCCAGTCTAGGAATTTACTACTGCTGCTTGATTTTGGACTGTTGGTTGGCTTGTCTCCCATGCTCAGAAAATTTCGGGAATTGGTTTTCGGACTCCTCTCACTAAACCCACAAAAACCCGCGAAAGGTTTGCAGAAATATTGACCCCGAAAAATTGCCCCTTTGGGCTTGGCACGCTGCTCTGTTGCAGAAATCGACCTCCTGGCTGTATCTGCTGGAAAATGCCTCTGAAACACTGCCAAAATCCTTGGTAGGAGGTGGCGAGCCTCCCGTCCAAATCCTTCGACTGATCTCATCTTCAACTCCCTACTTCTGGCACTTCCCCTTTGTTGGACTACGTAATCAATGCGCAGTCTTGGCTGTCTATACGTTATCTTGAAGGGACTGCGTTCTGATGATGATGGTGCTATGAATCTCCCTCACAAAATGGTAGAATTCCCTCTCCTGAGCCGGCACTCGATGTCCCCCGAGGCAGAGGTTGAGATCTCCGCTTGAAGATCTCGTGCGTTGAACAGCACTGCAAACTTGGCTCTCCGGCTCAAGCGTGCTTAGTTAAGAAGATAGAAAATTCTGAGGTGAATGAATGAAGGGAAATGAGCTGCCCCCTTCCCTTTGTCTCCAACAACCCACGTTCTTCTTGGGCCCCACCTTAGACTGCACTTCACCTTCACTGACCACTCTTGCGATGTCCCTCCTGGTCCACTCACAGCGCTGCCACTCAGCAATACACAGAGCCTTCTCATTGGCTCTCCCTTCCCCCACCAAGGCCGCAATCTTTCGCCTCCAGCTATAGGAAAAGTGCATCAACTTGCTTTAATCTAATTTGTGGGTTCTGACCCACATTATTTCTGCCTAACTTTAGGAAAAGCCAAAATTAACCAAAAATTAATATTCCAATCTAAGTCACCTGATACGGGGATTCGAGAATTGAATTCGGGTACGGTGACCCCGGAACAGGACACTTCTGGGATACGATACGTTATATATTATTTTATTAAAAATATATATATATTTTAAAAATATATATATTAATATATTAAAAATTAGATATTTTTTACACAAATTCATTGATTCAAACATAGATTTAAGATCTTAGATACTCATACATGATACATTGATACATCATACAATTGTCAAATTTACTCAGAAAGGCAAGATACTAAGATAGTAAGATACTGTAGTTTTTAAAGCCAAGATAGTATCACTATAACATATATTCCTCCATTTTGAGACTAAAAACATAAAAGCTAAACCAAAAAACCATCTACTCCTTCGTGTGAAGTAGATGGAGTAGAATTTACATCAGTGAGTACCAGTACAGTGTAAACTTGGGCATTCTCGCAAAACATAATTTATTTAAATTTACACAATTGTTTACATGCATGTGTTTTAGCAAACGATTTATGATATTCTGAGTTCTCAAAGAAAATATCACTGATAGAAAACATAGATTTATATTAGAACAGAATTTTGATTGTAAGCATCAAATTCTAAGAAACTTTCAGGAATGAAACATAAACAATCATCTACAAATTAAAAAACACAGTTGAGATCATTTGTATGTAGCAGCAAATCCTTTGGGCATTTAAATTTTGAAGTATAGAAACTTCAATTAATAGAACACAACAAAATGTGGGCTGCTAATGTCAACCAAGGTCCAATATGCTTATTTTATTCAAAATTCTTCAAAACACTCACCAGAAAGTACCAAGAATGGCTTTAAAAACCACCAACAAGGGTTTTGCAGCTTGCTTGATCGCACTTTTTAGGGACACCATATCCGGCCGTACCCGATTCACGGGATACGGCCGTATCCCGTGAATCGGGTACGAATCCGGTCAAATCGTATTGGATTTTCCGGATTCGGGATTCGGAGCCCCTGGGGGATGAATCCAGTTTCTTAGATTCCAATTAATTGACTGCTAATTTGGAATATTACAATATGGAAATTTATCACTGCATTAAAGCCAAAGACACATTAGGATGAACTTATTTGTAAAATATGTAATACAAAGGAGGTTGAGGAAGAACACCACTTTCTTTTAACATGCCCCTTTTTTAAGAATTAAGATATAAGTTTATCTAGTGTCATAACTTAATTACTCCCCAAGGTCTCCTTTCATAAGAAAACCATAAATACTTTGTTCTTTCATCTCTACCATGATTGAACATAAAAATGACATTCTAAAGAAAATTCAACATGTTCCTCTTTAGTTGTTCAATAAACTTTATTAATCCTAAGGAAAATGAACATCATCAATATCCGTTAAAATCAATGATCTACAATAACTATATCATTATAGAAGTAATTAAATAACTTATATCATTTATGTATGTAGGTTTACATAGTTACCCATATTGTAGTGATTCTTCTGGATTTTAATTGTATATAAGTTTTGAAATGACACAACGTTTAGAGTTGACGCTTGTTAATTTTTCAGGTTAACATGTTCTTTGCAAGGACAGTTACTTCAGAGATCTTTATTAGCCCAGAATTCCATTTAGATTCCATTAGCAATCACATAGCTCATTATCATATAAACAATAACTGAAGAAAGAACATAGATGATCGAAGCAAAAGACAAGCCAAGACTAGATAACACAAGGATATGGCGCAAGGCAGGTAAAAACCCTTGATCAATTCTTCTTATTATTCATAAACAAATGTTCTGCAGAGAGAGAGAGAGAGTACAATGACTTTAAAGTCAACACTGACTTGCCAAATTGAAGACCTTACCTTAGACTGCAATTCAGCTGAGAGAGAGTACAATGACTTTTAAAGTCAACACTGACTTGCCAAATAGAAGATCTGACCTTAGACTGCAATTCTGAATATTGGTTAGGGCTGCCTGAATTATTCCTTTCTCAACACTGGTTAGGAGTCAGGACTACCTGAATTAGCCCTCTCTCTCCATTACAACTTGCATTCAAGCCTGGGCATATGATGCCTAGAAAGGAGGACTTAACCATGCCTTCATTCTCTCAAACAGCTTAACAAATATCTGTCTGTGTCCTGCAACAAAGATGTTCCACAGAAGATCATGGAGAGATACGCTACAGCAAGGGATCACAATCCTCTGTCAGGGATCACAACTTCTGTCCAAGGGTCTACACCCTTTGATCCAACTGCGTTGGCTTCTTAGTGGCTGTGGCTAGGGAAGGAGACCCTAGACTAGGTCTCTTGACCTTCTAGCCTTCCTTCACAAGTTGCTATTTACAACGGCCCAGAACAGAGAGATAATTACCATAAAGAAAATACAGAAGCACCCTTAACCTCTTCTCACACCAGCAGCTTAGACCTTCAAGAAATATGCACCCTAAGACGAAGAGAAACTCGTCCTTCTTTCCACATGCTAGCCTCAGTTCTTTGCTGGAAATTTCAGAGATAATTTCTTGATGAGATTGCTCTTGGATTCCTTCGAAATGGGATGATAAGAGTTTCCTTATATATAATTTTAGACATGATGATTTGCCATAATTTTTGGAGGGAAATTCAAAATTTCAATTTCAATTTTTTCCTGCCTAAACCAAATCATGACATATTACATTTCTTTTGAATAATTAAATATTTTCCTTATCTAAATTAGACAATATTTATATCGATTTTGGTCCTCTCGAAAATAGGGATTCAATGGAATTATTATCTCCATCAACTGAGGAGACCAAAGTGGAATTTCGCCCTAGTTGCCAATTTTAACACTCCCTCTCAACTAGGGAGAATTCCACCGCCAATCCATCTATTGTCATAGATCATCATGAACCATCTCTGTCATCATGAACCATATTTGCTCTACTCTACAGAACTATGAAGAAATAATGAAGAAGAATCGATCGAGAGTGAGTCACAAGACCTTTCCACTCTCCATTGACCCAAAGTCAGTCCAGAAAACCAAAGAGTGAACTCCAATCGGACTTGATCCCAAGTGATCAAGTTGAAGTACATAATGCATCCTAGACATAGGGAGTACGACAATACACGATGCGTCCATCGGTAGTGCTATGGTCCCTAACAACTTTTCCCAAATCATTGGCCAGACGAGAGGTACTTCCCATGAGTCTTGGACTACATGGGTAGGATGATGCAGAAACACCTGTAGGGAAAGAATATATCACCTCCTGCTCATAATCATACGTAGGGAAAGGAGAAACCACATCCTACAAACACACATCACAATCATATGTAGGGAAAGGATGAACCACCTCCTACACACATGCAAAAACACCAACAGTAGGGAAAGGATGAACCACCTCCTACACGCATGCAAACCAACAATAGTAGGAAGAGTCCTACACGTGGGGAAAGGATGAACCACATCCCACTGACATGAACCATCAATCATAGGGAATGAGCATCCTACATGTGAGGAAAGGATGAACCATGTCCCACTGACATGTCATCAAATGCCCATATGCATCTCTCACTGGGATACCCGCAAGAGAAGGTGAATCACTCATCCTGCTCATATGTCAACCATTATGGGGAATCATAGGGGAAGGTGAACCACTCACCCTGTACACAACGCAACAGTTATGGTCGCTCATAGCTCAATAAATACCCCAAGCTCCTAGGAGCTCCCAAAGCTCAATGTTCAATCTTAGCCAGAGATCCCTTCATATAGGGATTAGTGCCAGGTTGCTTTCTGAAAACCGAGACTAGTTCTTGGTGATTATATTGATGACCAGAACGTCAATAGGAGCCTCGTTTCTCCATCCAACAGCACATAGATGAATACTGTTCTTCCTTGCGAGATCATAGAAGCACTTTAGCAGTCCTCAACTTCTTGCATATCTTGACGAAGAAGAGATTGATCTTACTTCCTCTTACCCAAGAAGATCACAAGCCTAAGCTTGTCCTTTCAAAGTACAAAGTGTCCATTTATTTTGAAAACAGAAAGGTGGACCTTAAGAGATATAGCACTAAGATGTGTTCTTACCATCTAACAAACTGTTGGCCCAACCAATCTTAAATTCCAGAAGAAGAGAGGCTTACCATACTATGTTTGAGATACATTGATGCAGGGTGCATGATTGATTAGGAGATTACCAGATCTGATTATCCTTTTTGACTAACTCCCTCTTGAGAGGATTATCTTTTGTATCTTTGATCATGGTTCCCTTTATATGTCAGAAAGATGAACTTGCTCGAAGTATAGTCACCAAGATTTTCTTTTGATGTTCCTGTAGATATTTCTGAGGACCATGTGTCAAGACCATCAATTCTACCAGGATTTTATGGCTTCTGCTGAAGTCATACTTCAGTTTATTAACTAGCCTTTCCTTGTCTTTAAGATGCTATAGTGATATTACCTCTAGGAGAATACCTTGAAATAATCAGCTTCAAGTCTGATTATGCCAAGCATTGTTCCAAACATCATCACCAAACTATAGCAATAGTGGAGCAACCCTGACAAAGATGAGACTGTTGCTTATAGTTGAACAAAACTTCGGAAGGGTTATGATATCACAATTTCAATATTGTAATCCAGAGAAGATTTTAACTGCTGAAACCCTCACTGTAGGAGATTAGATTGATTTTGATGAAGTCCTGATGATAGTGGATGCCAACTGTAACACTGATTTCCAAAACAATCTGCCCATGCATCTACTATATCTCTTGTTCATCCAAACCCTTCCTTCATGATATGCAAAGTAACCTTTGCTGAGAACATCAATGCTTCAGAGAACGGACATTCCTGAGGTCAGAGGAAATTTGGCATAGAGATTTGATCTTCATTGGTACCTAAGGGTATAGAAGTGCTAGAGAGAAGCATGGCTACAAGGAACAGTGAATTCTGAGCATGCAACAAACTTCTTCCAACTATTTCTGACTTGAATTAAAAACAACGAATTCCTTAATCAAGAATTTCAAGTTTTGGCAAGTTCATTCATGCTGACTACAGACTTCAATTGGATTTCTTTCCAAGGTCATAGACGTATCAAGTCACAAAGGTTGATGCTAGTCACTGGATAGTTCGCTTATGCCACATATATAACAGAGAAGTACTATAGATGGATGCCGACTATGTTGCAGAGGAACTAGGTATTATATATTCTGTGTATATGAATTGTGCAATGAGTCGTATATGTATACTGAGAAAAGCATGTACACAATGAGACACTGGAATTCAGATACAATGGTACCTCCATCGAGAGTTACATCATAATTGAAGTCATGAAAGATACTAAGCCAACAAGGCCTCTGCATATATTGCAACTGCTATCTGAAGCTATGTATGAATATCACCACTGATGTCATACTATCATACATCTATACATATATGCTGCCATACAGTTCTGCACTTCAACATACCAACACTGACCGCCCTGTACTACAACATATATCTTTGATGCCATGTACAGGAACCATATATCATAGTGTAGAGGGTCCAAACAAATATTGAGACCATACTGAGATGTGATG
The DNA here is from genome assembly GCA_034641835.2 of Pinus albicaulis. Classification (NCBI taxonomy): domain Eukaryota; kingdom Viridiplantae; phylum Streptophyta; class Pinopsida; order Pinales; family Pinaceae; genus Pinus; species Pinus albicaulis. The sequence continues at coordinate 1,698,247,983 of CM076580.1, read as the reverse complement.
ATGCCTTATACATATAATTGAAACCATGCGAGAGATAGAGATTGGATGCCTTATAGTGAATGTGATGCCAATAGTACACAGTGAATGCAACGATACCCATATTGTCAACATATATGAATGCGATGCCATATATTCTGCATATGTAGCCATATCAAACATATTGTCATACGCTCAACATTCAATCAACAGAGATAATTGCAATGTCATTTACTCTGCATATATGCACAATGCCATATCTAATGTGATGCCATTGCTAATGTCGTAGAGAGAGATCACATTGTGCCTATATGTCAACGTCAGAGTGTGCGAGGCCATTGAAGTAATATATTTGTCGTAATGACCTGACCCATCCAATCCATGATATCTACTATATATGAAATCTACCGACAGAGATATAATGCGACGATGGAAATTTCAACACAGATATATATGAGGATGCCACTGCTTGAATAGAGAAATAGTGTTACATTGTGCGAGTTTTAATAATACTGCATATATTAGTCAAGGGGTGTCACTTCGATAAGCGGTGCAATGTTCATTGATGCCAAGTCATAATAAAGTGATGCAATACCCAATCATGATAAAGATATATGATGCCGAGATAGTGATCGAGCCAGATATTCGAGTCAATAAATATATATATCTATGTTGCACTGCTTGTGGGGACAGGGGGATGAGTTTCCGGGATGGCTAGAGCGCACCCCCAAATTTTCAGGGGACGGTGGGTTGGGAACGGCAAGTGCGACAACTATTTATTATATTTATTATTTATTAAAAAATTAAAATTAAAATAAAATTAAACATGAATCAAAATAAATAAAATACTAAAATGATAAATCTAAAGACTAATAGTAAATACTAATAGTCTAATAGTATCTAATCGTCATTGAGAATTGTGCATCACAAAAACAAATTTCGTCATCATTGCATAACTTAAGAAGTACTATTAGTTTCATACAACTTACAACCTACAATCTACTACTGTCTAATATCTACATAATCATTCTATGATCATTGATGCATGATGAATCATTTCAAAATTTAAATAGCAGCTAAAGCATAAAAGTAAATAGTACTAAAATTTAATAAAGATGTAAACATGAACAATTCATTAAAATTTAAATATATATCTCAAATTAAGAGTCTAGAAGTAGAAAACCATGGATTATAAATTTATAAATTATAGTCATAGACTATAGTCCAAGAACCAAAATGACAAAAAATAAAATTTAAAAATAATATAGTTCACTAGTGTAGCTGCCAAATAGAAAAATCAAAATCAAAATTTATCAAGACAACAAAAAGGGAAATATGAGTCAATATCTAGATTCCATAGTAGCATGAAGGCTGAAGCTACTCAAAGATTCATATCTTCTGCATCAAGTCTATCTGAAAATGCTTGAGCCTCACTATCTTCTTCCCATCACCATCAATGCTTTGCAACTGCAGCTCAATGTCATCTAATGGTACATTAACCAATCCTGTCTGGATAGATGGCCCATCATCATCATCATCAATCTGTGAAGCATCCTCAGGATCTACATACCACTATGCTGTAGGTCCCTGTAAATACTGTGGAGTCTTCCTTGTAAGAAGGCGAAGACTGCTGTGCACATAAACTAGTTTCTCCGCTCTTTTAGAGGTAAGCCTATTCCTCTAAATAGGGTGGATAAAACTAAATGTAGACCAATTCCTTTCTGCAGCTGAAGAACTAGCAACCTGAGATAGTAAACGCATAGCAAGAGTGCGTATTTCTGGTACTTCGTCCCCATACATCCTCCACCGTCCATTGAGACCTTTTTGTGCCATACTCAATAAATATTCCTTTGCGGCTCTAGAGAAAGTGGGGCTACTGAACAAAGAAAAATCAAGAAACCGTTCTCGAACTATGGTTGCTTGTTCTGATGTATACATCTTTTCTATGGCTGCAATAAATCCTTGTTTCACTTTAGGGTCATCTATTGGTGTAACTCTACCATCCCTCTCCACATACCAATTTGGATTAAGTGCATAAGTGGCCATATGAAGAGGTGTGTTTAACCTGTTCCATCTCTTTTCAATCAACCTTTGGAGTTCATCTATATAGAATCATAACAACGAGACAATGGGCTACAATGCTGGCGAGACACGTGACTTAAAGACACCATAGTCATTGTCTCTCCAAGGTACATACTCCACCCAGGTGTTCCCAGAGTATGACCTTCTTGGACTATTCTTCTCTTGGGTAGCCAACCCTCAAATAATATCAGTTCCCGACTACTCTTATCTTGAATGCCCTATAACATTCTCAAAGAGTATCGAATGCCAGATGATTAACCAATTCTCCATTCTGTCTTCTAGGGGAAGACCAGAATGATGTGTCTATCCATTCTCTCCACATGGCCTTCACTGAGACTTAAGGCTGTTAGTCCTATGACACATGCATTAGAGAATCATATACGCCACTCCCTCTTAACTCAGGAAGGACATACTTCAGGTTTCTTCCAAGCAAGAAACTTACCACCAGGCTTCCTCTCAACCAGGGACCTACAGCAGCAATGTTGAGACACCCAACTACTCATGAAGAATTCCTCCCCTCGATGTCATGTGTTTTGATATTGAGGAATCTTCAACTTTTGCCTTCATAGGGCACAAATCATCCATCACTTTCATCCATGAGTCATGTCATCTACTTGAAAGTGATTCATCAGTCCTTCTCATCTAGTCCACCTTTATGCCATGCTACTTTCCTTCGAACCATTTCCCAAGGATCTTACATCCTTTCGTATGATTGGTAGCCCTGCATAAACTCATCTAGATAAACATATACATAAGAACTTTTAAATCAAAGGTTACTTGTGATGATCTTACACCATAACATCTTCCTATAGGCTTCGGCATCCTCTTTTCAGATTGACACATCTCCTAAAGATATGTATTTTCAAGGGTCTTCTTCTTTACCATACTTCTATCAGAGTCCACATATCTTTCCAGAAGATCTCCTAGTCACATCTTCTTGGTTCTCGGATGATAACCGCCTCTTTACATGGTTGCATTCCATGATCCCTTCCATCCTTTCTCCACACAACTTCATCCCAGGAACTTCCAGTATCCAGTTCCTTGTTTGCATACAACCACCTCATATTCCATATGAGGACATATTTCATTTGATTTGTTAGTGACAACTTGTGCACCAGAAGAGATCTTCCTTCCATAGATCATAGAAGTTCATCACCTGCAACCACATGACATGACTTCACAGCATCCAGAGTCAGCATATAAATATATGTACCTCATACTTTTCCCTTTGAGTCATCTTGTACCAATTTTACTAGAATGAAGAACTTCATCCCCTTGACCTGCTTCATCAATATGTCATCATATCCTAATCCCAAAATTCTATTACATAGAATTCTCGATGAAACCTTTTGCTTTCTTTCTAACCAGTGAATCCATAGAGAACTCCATTAGAAAATGTCAGCACCTGTTTCCATATTGATTATTGAATGATGACCCTTGATCTTGATGATTGCCTTCCATCAATGTTGTTTATCAGTGAGGTTTCCAGGAGCTCCTTCCATGCTTCTATCATGATGCTTTTAATATACATTGCTTCCTATCATACTATTTTACAACCAACAGAAATCACTTAAAGAGAAAGATGATCTCAATCATAATAGAGATCTTTCGCTTCTTCTTTCTTAGATTTCCTTGTATCAGGTTCTTCCCTACATCTGTATCACTGGCTTCTTCCTTTTTCCTCTTGTCCTTCCCAGATTTAGGACAATCCCTTTTATAATGCCCAAGTTCATTACATCCAAAGCATCGTACTTTGTCCATATTTCTTCTTTTATTCTGAGGACCAAATTTTTTGAATCTTCCTTTCTTCCTGGACATGGCTGCAAATGCTTGATTCCCTTCACTTGATCGTGTATCAACTTTGGCTTCCAATCTTGTTTCCTCTATTTTACATAAAGACCATAGGTCGTGGAATGGTGTTGCTTCTTTCTTCCCATATAAGCTTGAAGTGAAGTTTCCCCATTCTTCCGGTAGAGCATTCAACACCACTATAGTCATTTCATTATCAGACATTACTTTTCCCATTTCCTGCAATTGGTCTCTTATTTCAGAAATCCTCATAAAATATGAAGTGTTCCTTCTTCTCTTGACAATTTCATCTTGTATAGTTCCTGTCTTAGAGAGATTGCTTCTCCTGCAGTACTCACAGAGAATAGATCCACCATTTTCTCATATATTTCTTTTGCAGTTTCAGTTTTGATACATAGGGTATGAGTGAGTCCTTAATGGATTCTATGAGAATCCTTTGGGCTCTGATTTCTCCTTTCATGCACTTGGCATGAGCTGGAGCATCTTCTTTTGAGGGTTGAATTGTAGATCCTTCGATGTAGTCCATAACATCGTCTTCAGTTAGATTCAGATATGTCCTCTTCTTCCTCTTCTTCCATGCACTAAAGTTTGATGACCAAACCAATTTGTTGCTTTCTTTGCAATAAGTCGTTTTGACAGATTTAGATAAGGTCATAGATACTTACTTGAGTAGAGTGACTTTCTCCTTCTAGTAGCTTCCTTGATGATGATGAAGATGAAGTCAGGAACTTCGTCTTAGATTGAATTTCCCAATGTAGGTGTTCTTGGATCCTTGATGATAAAGGATGTCTCCAAAAAGATGACGACTCTCCCAACAATGTCTTGAATATAAATCTTTGATGGAAAAGATTATTTTTCTTGATGAGTGGATCCTTTGAATGAGATTGGAGATCTTTCTTGAAATGGCTTGAGAATCTTCCTTGCAAACTGATTTGACTAATGCAAACTTTGACCTCGACTTTGATTCTTGCTTCCTTGTGTGTCTTCTTGCTAACTAGCCCTTGTCTTGAGCACCTTAGCTCTGATACCATGTTGAAATTTTGGTAGGGTAATGATTAATTCAAATTCTTTACTTGATAATTACTTGTGAGCTTACTTGTTTCACTTATGTCTTTTCTTCTTAGCTTATTATATCTTTCATCAAGTCAATTATCAAAAACACAAGAGACACACATTAGGCTCTTTGAGCCAGGGCCAAAACCTCTCCCTCTTGGAGAGGAAAACCCGCAAGAAATTCTTCTTATAGAATTTCAGATGACAAGTACCATGACCATGACACAGACCCTTGACCCTTGTATGCCTCCAAGACCTTGTCACTGCTTCTTCATTTACTCCTTGAGATGATCCTTCTTTCTTGCACCGTCCTGCACCGTTGTGCACCAAGGCTAGAGAGCTCGGTCTCTACTTGGTTCCTTACTAGAAATACCGTGTCATAAACTGTCTTACTTTGTACCTTAATCTAGCTGACTGTATACTTGACTTATTTCTTTTCACTGAGCAGTTCACCTTATGATATCTTTACACAACTTATCATAACCCTTACTTTAGCGTAGTGCCTTATTGCACTTATTACAGTTCTTTCTTATACTAAACACTTTCATATAACCACCCTTCAATATTATTGTTCTTTGCACTTGAATGTTGTCATATTTCCGCACTTCAACACTGTCATATACATACCTTCAACGCAATCCTATTTTCATACTCTAACGCAGCCATACATAAGAGATTATTCCTGTGATCCGGTCCGCATAATCTTCACATATGTATTATGTTATGCCTATTTTCTACGCAATTTCTTCACTGTATTAGCCATGTTCTTATGTTTGCAATCCACAACCTTTTTCTCTTTAAACCTTATCCAGAAAACTCAGAGAAATCCGAAGTTCTGTGTTCTCTTTTCTGCACAGTACATATGGGGTATATATAGTTGATCCAACCTGTCCATGTGTAGTGAGGCCGACTTGAGCACTTGTTATAGGCTGACTTGTAGAGAGTATCTTCCTGTGTGATGAAGGTTGACTTGAAGGGTTTTCCAATGCTGATCTTGATCATCATTTGAGTGCAATCTTCAAGGCTTATGTGACATAGTCTGGAGGCATACAAATGTGACTTGACTCTTCATAAATATGACTCTTTAATTAATACTGTTTATGACCAGAAGACAAATACCTAATAGACATCAAGAAGAAGTTTATTGACCTATAATAAAACCTTGCTCATGAAACCCATGAGGCAAGCATACCAAAAATATATATTATTATCTGTCTTCTTCTTAACATAAATACATAATTACATAGTCAATATGAAGACCGATCCTAGTTACACTTTCCAACAAAACCTTCAAATCTCAGAAGGTGTTCCTCAGGATCTTCTTCTCCGCTAAATGTAGGTATATTAGAATCCTCAGGTAAAGGGGTGAATAGAGCCCCAATCATGTTTGAAAGGTTGAGAGGCATGAAGATTTTATGCTTTTGTTTCAATCTGTTAATTCTCCTACCAAAGAATGGAGTATGGGATTCATGAGTCCTTCTACGACGATAGGTTAAGGTCTCAGGGCCTTCCATTTTAAGATAGGGATTGTGGAGTTGCCAAAGAAATATTAATTAATGTCATCAATGAATCAATTCCTCAATGATTCACTAGGGAGGCAGACCTGCTTCCCCCTCGACATCGGTGCCAGAAATGTTACCACTCAAACCAACAGGGGACCTAAAAGGGGTTCCTAAGAGGGCAATTGCTAGGTTAGAGGCAACAATGGAGACTTAGCCCATTGTCACCACAACTAAGGCCCCTTGCTCTTGCTCTTTACGGACTTTCACCGATGGGAGGAGACCCAATGGTTTAGGAATCCACTTATAAAGGGATATGTCAACAAATATAGGAGAAGTGACCCCTTAGACCCTTTCCCTAAGAGAGAATGAAGGATGGAGATTGCTTACTCTTTAAGCAAGGGACTTGGATTTTTAAGGAGAGGGGATGAGGGTTGAGGGAGAGAAATATGGCTCGTAAAGAAGTTTTCCAATCCCTAAAATCGCTTTGAAACTTGGATTCCTGGGTAGTCCTTGATAAATAGTCTTTGGTGAAGAATGAGACCACACGAGGCCAACTGGACCCAGCCTAGGTAAGGGGATGGATTTTGGAAACCAATGATGTTCTTAACCTGGCCAAGGTGAGGGGAAAGGATCAAACAATAATTTTTACCGAAAGACGTCAAATTGATCCTATTAGGTACTAGCCTTGGGAACACTAGGGCAAAACTTGATCATAGAGCTAGGGTTTGGGATATCTCGAGATTCCACAGTCGGATTTGCTTCAAATTCGGAGGAGAGTTAAGGGACCCACCAGCGCAGTTGTACCTAAGAGATCGAAGTTTTCCTGTGGTCAGTTTCTTGAGAAATTGATGCCCTAGGTGACCTAATGAGGCTAGACCTAGGTAAAAAGGGGAAAAAGGTGAAAAATGGGGTTAAAATAATCACCCTTTGAGGGACCAGTGGCTGATTTCACTTGGGGATATGGATTCAAGGAGAATGATGAAGACAGATTTCGTTTCTTGCTCAAGGAGGCTCCAAAAGTCAACTTCGTCCAATGTTAAAGGAAAGAGAAGAAAAGTAACTTTTAAACATTTGTACTCCATACAAATGGTGAGGCTTATTAAGATAATACGATCTCTAGGACATTTCATTCATTCAACATGGCCCATACATAGAATAAGCTAAATAGACACATAATTCCACATTAAACACATGCAACAATTAGCCCTAATTATAGCGAAGTTCCAATGTATGCAGCAAATTGAAAAATAACTTTAAATTTTCTCTTACAATGTTAGAGAGTATATCCAACCAGCATCACATTTGCAATATAAGAAGCTCGAAGATAGAAAGAACCCAATCCATACATCAAAATTCATCCATCATCCAAAAAATATCCTCCAAGAAAAAATGTGAAGTTCTCTAATGAGAGAGAGATCCCAATCCAAGTGATGATACAAATGAATCCATCTAACTCCTATTTATACACCAATTAGGAGTTAGATTTACCTAATGGGCCTACATTAGCCCCGAAAAGTAAAATAATGTGCAAATTAACAAACTTTTGGTGACAAGCCTACCAAACTAGCTCACAAATGAAATAATAAGCCTCTCAGGAGGTTAAATATTAAATAATAATCTATGCATGTTGTAGGGCTCTCCAAGAGGCCTAATGAGGTCCATAAGTGCCATAATGATGAATAAAATCCTCAAAAGTGATGGACAAGGGGGTGGCCCTTGTTCTCCAAATAGTAAACCTGTGTTGCTCCCAGTGGGTGTGGGGGCACGTTAATGACCCCATGGGTCTCCATAGGGTTGAAGATGTTTGTAGACCATCTGTAAGGGCTCATATAATGGAATGAATGCTTGCCATGTCATCGTACAAGTCCTGGGACACCTACCAAGTGTGTGGTGTACTTGTGGGGCCAGCTGGGCATAGTGTACAAAATGCATCTTCCTCGTCCAAAAGGTGGATATCTATCAATCTCTGAACATCTGTGGGGATCCATGGAGTGTTGTTTGCTACTGTGGAGGCCCATGGCTCTCTACACACACCCTCTATATGCCAATATAGCTCTCTAGAATATTAGGGCCCCGTATAGGGGGACCAAACCCAAATGGACACCATTTGCAATCCTGCATAAGATCCAATGCGTCCTCTATCCTTCCAGTACAACAAGTCATTAAAGTAATTGTGTAAAAGAGCTTACAAAACATAGACAACAAGTGGACAATTCATAATGGCATGCCCTTCCATAGTGGGCTTTGGCATGTGCTAATGTCTCCAAGCTCCAAAGGGGGTTAGCCAGGTAACTTATTAGGTGGTTTCTACCTTTAGAGGGGATAGTATGTCCAAGGTACATCCCTCAAATGGTGATGACATGTGACAAAGAGGGGAAATGGAATAGGGAATGAGAGGGGCAATCTTGGGACACATATCGAGGCACAAGGGTAGCTAAAGAAAGGGAATCCCACACCTGGGTGTATAATGTGTAGGAGAGAGCAATCGTGGTACATAAGGTGCCCCGACCTTGATTTTTCCACCCTTCTTTATATGCCTTTTGCATTTTATGGTTTTTTCTTTGATTAACTGCTTAGGGCTCAACATACAAGAGCATGATGTGTAAGATATAACAGTGATTACCCCCTTTTTTGGTAGGGCGTTTCATTGCCCTCCAGGGGTTGGGGCAATCATGGGTTCTTGAATGATAAAGGAGGCTCATCTAGGGCCTATGGAACCTAGGGTGATGGCCATGGGTATGGGGTAGAGCTCATATATTGGCTTTTTCCCATGTGCTAATTATGTTTGTCCTAACCGTCTTTTGCATTTTGTGGTACATTTTCCTGTTGGATGTGGCCATTTATGCTTTTACTTTTCTTTTAGCTGCTTCAACCTCCCAGGCATCGTTCTAAGCCTAACCCAAGTTGGGGGCAAGGGAATGGGAAACCAATCCTATGTGGACCCAGAGAGGCAATGTGGACCCAGGTGGGAGAAACGATGAATGGGGGTATAGTGAATGGAAGGGGAGTCATATATGTGGATAAGAAAGCGAGAAAGAAAGCGAGACAACGCAACCAAATTCAGGGTTTCCCAAGTAGTACCACCCTAAAACGCTGTTGTATCTTAAGAAACAATCCCTTGGTTGTGGTAAGGAATCAGTGCTCAAGACATTTATATATATATGTCATAGAAATATAATGTCAAATGGTCTTTGCTTAATCACCTTCAGAGATTTTTTTTTATTAAACCCTCAAGAATCAAATGTAATAAATGCTTCGCAATGCCATTATTTGCTGATATAAAATGGAATGATAAGAAGAACATGAAGGAAGGAAGCCCAAACTGATATGCTGATAAACAATATCTATCACTTCAAACTTCAGAAGAATTTTAAGACGGAGGAATAATTAAAATGAAGGAGCGCCCATTAAGGATTTTTAACTCTTATTCACATATGTAAAAAGAGACCTGCAGCTTCATTACTTCATTTTATTCATAGAAAGAAAATATAGATTGTAAACTAGAAAACATATCAATATCAACAAATGCCAGAATCTTGATCTTCATTCATTTAATCATTTGAAAGTTGAGTACAAAATTTGCGCTAGTCTAAAGGTCCAAAACTCAGAACCTTTCCCTCTCAAGTATTTTCCTTAAATACAAAGTAACGCAGTTTGTAACTGCTAAAACTATTCCTAACTGCTCAAACTACTTGAGATTTTGTAAACTACCTATTACATGTCATCAAAATATCTTATTACAATTACATTCTCTTAAAAGAGATAAAATAAAACTTAAATTCCTAATCTATTTGTTGAATGTGAACTGGTCCTACTGCTGCTGTATTCTCTTGACTTGTTGCCTGGTCTTTCTTTGAAGTTGAGGGATCTTTAGGGAGAACAATCATCTAGGCTCTACATTTCTTCTACACCTCGATGTTTGTCTTAGGTGAATTAATCAGCCTGTGATATTCCAATCTAAAAGCAGTAATTTTGTTGAATGACGGTCTCTTTGTAAACAGGGTCTTCACCAACCATAAAAGGTGAAAGTGTCTCTGAAGGAAATTAATCACTGTTGCTCCTTTTAGAATATGAGTCTTTTCATGAGTGTTGTTCACTTTGCTTTTTGCCAATACCAGTAGAGGTTCATAGGAATCCCATGATAAAAGACTTCCTCCAAGGCCCCAACATGATGACAAACCTACCTTGGTTCTTTTGTCATGTAAACTGTCAAATCTGCTAACTGCTTCCTTAATCTCTATCAACTTTTTCTCTTTAGTCTTCCTGCAATCATTTTTAACAATCAATTTTTTAATCTCTACAGCATATGAAATCCTATCTTTAATTTCATTCTCTTCCAACTCTTGGTCAGTTTTGGAATCAATAAAATCTATAAATTTCTTTGCCCAGATGGCTCTATTAATTGTCTTCTGTTTGTCTTCCATAACCTGCTCCTCGAAATCTCTAATAATGCTTTTTTCTTCTGATATAATAGTAAAAAAACCCCACTTTGCCTTCATCTCTTCAATAATATCCTTCCAGATAATATCTTTAGCTTGTATCAGAGATATATTTCCCTTCAACTTTTCCTTTAGACTTTTGATCTCAGCGTCAACTGTTTGGTAATCTGTCCTGTATTTATTGATTTCCCCATCTTTTGCTTGCATAATCTTTGTTACTATCTTCAGATCACTTTGTGCCCTTTTGAGATCTCTCTTTACCATCTTCAGTTCAATATTCAATTGAGCTATCTGTGATGTTGGATCCTCATTGCTAGATGGCAAAATAACAGTGCAGGTATGAGAATCAATATGATTCCGTAATGACAGCACAATTTCCTTCAACTTTGTAATTTCTTCTTCTTTCTGCAAAAGCTGCTGAAGAAGGTTCTCTTTCTTATTTTCCACTTCTGCTACTTCAACTGCCATAGAACGCTCCCCTGTGGGCAACTTCAATTTTTTCTTCAACACAGAAGTTTCTGATTTTGCACTCTGTAACAACTTATGCACAACAGACCTGTCATTTGGATCTATTCCAATCTTTACAATTATCTTTTTAAGTTCTTCATTCTGTGTATCCAAAGCCCTGGAGTTGGCTTTTTCCAATTTCAGCTGCTTGATAACCTTCCCTAACATGTTCTCAGCTTTAAAAGCCATTGCATTAGTTTTGGTCAAATCATTTACTATCAGTTGCCCTGTTTGCATATGTAAATTCACTTTATCAAGCAGGGGAATCTTTCTTACATCAACAGTTAGATTTACAGTATTGAAATTATTAGATGAACCTATAGTCATATCAGTGGGATGAGAAAGAGCAATCTTAAACTGATCTTTTTCAAGATCCATGGCAGTTAGCAATCTTGTTTGATCTGGAGTTATTTGATACTCAGCGTGTGCTTCCATGCTAGCTTTCATCTTTTGATTTCTTTCAGCAATCTGAGCAAATACTTGTTTAATTAAGGGCACTTATTCCTGAGCATCTTCTTGTCTTCTCGGTGAGGCTGAGACATTTTTCTCATCTCCCAATTGTAGTGAGAAACCAGGTTGAGCACCTGCTAAGTCTTCATTTAGCTTTGCTCTCTTTTCAGCTCTCTGCTGTTCATCTTCTGAATCAATCACTGCTTCTTTACTCCTCTTGTTAGATTTCTCAGATATGACAGGAGTTTGTATATTTGAGCCAACAGAGCCTGCAAAACCCTTATTTTCTAGCTTTTCTATATCAGGTTTTCTTTCATGAACAAATGCTGAATAGCCATTTTCAATTCTCCTATTTGAAATCACTTTATGGGGGTCGTAAGCCCACTTTTCTCCTAACAACAAATGCATTTTATCTAACATCATAGTGACTTCATCAGCTGCTTGTCTCATGTTGACTATAAACGGACCCACAGACATTGGTAGCTTAAACATATAACCCTTTTTCATAGGCACAAAATGTATTTGGTCAACATTTAAACTTTTCCTAATGAACTCCAAAGCAAATAATCTTATAGACACAAATACATGAAGCCTATATGGTTCTACACTAGCCCCATAAAGTCTGATTTCAGAATAATCTTCAAAAACATACCAATCACCAAACTTACAATTTGTTCCCAGCTGCAAGAACTCTTGAGCCTTTGGCAGGAAGCATGGGGGAGAAACCCCATTTAGAATTCTATATGCAGTAGACATAAAATGGTTTGCAAAATCAAACAGACCCTCATTCTGTCTTTTCTTACTATGTCAGTCCAAAACACTATTGACTGCCTCTTTTTATTTATATCCATGATATTTAACCCCAAATGCAAGAATTCTTCTACATTTTGATATAAAGAGAGATAAATAATAAGAGAGGGGAACCTGAATGACCCAGTCAGTGATAAGCTCATGAGCTGAGTATTGACAACTTCTTGCCAATATGAGGGAATATCTAGCACTACCCTTTGCTTCATCATCAAAGCAAACATTCCCAGAACTGATTTGTCAATTGAGCTGTCATCTTCTTTTCCCAATAACTTTGAAATGCACTTCAGCACCGGTCGGACTTCTGCGTTGAAAACTTCCATGGAGAATTCCTTGCTGTCAGGTACAAACTGCTTCATATCTGGCTTCAGAAAAATGATAAATTGATTGAATTCTTGACCTGCAAGACCATCATAGTGTGCTATCAATGAATCATCAGTGAATTGGACATAGGATTCTGACTTAGGGTAACACAGAGCCTGACGAATTAATAGGGCTGAGACTTGCAAGACATTTTCTCCTTGGCAATTCATTACAAAACACTTGCCGGGGTACATGACAGACACTAACCAGTACACAAACTCAGGAAAAAGGTGTGTTCTTGGAATGGATGCAGACAATACACCTGTTTTGGCCATGGCGGAAAAGATTGGGCACGCTTTGTCATTTAGACAAATCTGCTGATAGAATGGTAGGTGTTCTAAAGAATAGACAGTGTCATGGATATCCCTCTCAGTGTTCATGAGAGGAATATGGCTGGATGAGCCGGATAGAGATGAGCGCTTAGCCATATTTCAGCACAGGGTGGCGAACAACGACGGTGGCGGACATCAATTGAAGACACAAATGTAATCTAATTGACCAGAACAGAAAAACAATAGTAGCCTTGTGACAAGAAAAACAATTTAAATAGGTGGCACAGGGCTTATAAATTTAATGCTGAGTTGACGCGCCAAAAGACCGTTAAACGATACCATGACTTGGCTACTAGCTGTTGCCAACCAGTTGCTTACATTATTGCGGGAGCCTCAAAGGTGGCCGTAGATCTTGATCGGCTCTGCAGTCAACTGGGTCAACTGCGGAGGCACCCTCCTTGTTAACCAACATGCTGAATGTGCCCGCGGGTTTTCACTTTTATTGCTTGCCAGATGAATCATCAGATCCCGCTCATCAACTCGCTCGTTAATTAATTGAGCGCTGGGACCCGCTTTCAAGAAAAGTTTAAAGTATTAAACTTTAAACTTATACAAAAATATTACATCTTTTATGCTAATGTATGAGAAACTTTGTACTTTAACATACATTTTCATAGTTTTCTATTTTTTGTATTTTTGAAAAAAATTTAAATAAAGGATATTGCAAATGAGCCACAACAAACCCAATGGTCAGTAAAGGAGATCCCATGGGACTAAAATCCAAGGGTAACACCCCAAAAGAGGTCAACCGAACAGAAACACAAACTAAGCCTACTCTTTCCGTCGAATCCCCCCATCAATCGATGCCCAGAAGTGTCCATGATAAGCAAACCACAAAACTCAATTACCAAATGACAAGACATACCTTTATGTTCGGGAGGCCCACCTTAAAACTTACGATCAATATAGATGAGTGAGGGACCACATGGCTAGCTCAGGTGGCGGAGAAATGGCACAACGAGCTACTTGAGGGCTGCAAGGGGGTGTTGGCTGCCGGTTGAGGTTCATCATGGAGAAAAAATTTCTCCTAGGGATATCACCCACGAAGTGGTGGGTAATAGGTACCATCAGGTTTACTTACTAACCATCAACCCAGGAAATTAGGTGCATAATGCAAGGTCAGTGCTCTATGACCAACGCCACCCTCCTTACTTCGGGAACTAGACATCAACACACAGGCCGACCAGATGTCCTTCCAGTTATTTTGTATTACACACGATGCCTCAACACTCCTAATCATTCAAATCAGTAGTAGCAAATCTCTCCCGATCAAAGAGATCGATAACATTAAATATGCAAAACATGCTTCCAAAACTTCAAGAGATTTTCCTTATGCAAACATAACCCCAATCAGTGACAAAATTTCAAATGCACATAAGTAAACATAAACCTTTGGGGTCTTCAATCATCTTTGTGCCACTTATATCAAGTTTTTCATATGCAACGAATCAAAAGCTCTTCTTCTTTCATTTCTTTAGCAGCACCAAGACATCCTCAATATACATTCTCCAATTTCAGCTTCAGGGTATCCATCATGACTATCATAATATGCCTTCCCTCTCAACTGGGGATATATATTCTTTCTTTTATCCAGGCTCCCTCTTAACTTAGGGAGATCAACTACTTTCTATATCATCGGAGAATATTTCATGGCTTCATTCCTTTTATCAAAGTCATCTTTATCATCATCATTCATATAACTTCCTTTTTCATGCTTATCAATATTATCAAGTCAACTTTACTTACGAATATCTTCAACATCTTGAAGATTATGTACGTGCACAACTTAAACAACAAGTACAACCAAATACATATATAGAAGCATCAAGTTAACTATATTAGAATCATACAATAATGGAAGCATTAGACTTTTAGACAACAAACAGCTAAACCTAGTTAGGTTCACGAGACACATCTTTTTACATGCTAAATATCAACTTCTTGCTTGGGTTTTGTTATAAACCCTATATCACATCATTTAAAGTAACTCAATCAAGATATTAGTCTAATTATGTCTAGGGTCTCAATATTACTTTCAGAGATATGACAGACTATACTATGATATATTGCAAACCCTAGAAGCAATTCAAACAAGTACAATTCTACAATGCATCTAACGATTTTCAGACTTTATATCTTAGATTCTACTAGGATTTAATGCAAACCCTACATTCCATCTTTGAGACACTAAGCCTTAGATATCAACAATCAAAACCAATCATAGCAAAATCTAAGGTTTCAACAATATAACCAATTCCTACTAGGATTTGTTGTAAACCCTAGATTTTATCATCATAATGGAAGCAATATCACCATATCCTTGAATATCAAACTTCTACTAGGGCTTTGTTACAAACCCTAGAACTATGAGCATCAATAAATAGTTTAGCATATATACATATCTAGGATTTCATAATCATGCACAACAACATCTATCAGGAAAACCCAAGACACAAATAACAATACATTAAAGTTAGATATACAACAATTTTGATCAGGCTAGGGTTTTGATTAGACAGACAAATATACACCTAGGGTTTCCTTCCTAGGAACTTACTATAGATATTATAATGGTTTCTCTCATAAACCCTAATTTATCAAAACCCTAAAGGTCTAGGAATTCAATACATAGACATTACCATCCAACCCTAAAGGACTAGGGTTTTCATAACAATACAAAAATCCCAAACATCAAAAGAATAGTATTTTCCTAGATTTCATCAATAAGCCTAAGTAGACTAGGGTTTTCACATTAGCATCGACATACCCTTAGGTTAGGGTTTTATAGAGAACCTTTTTACGGTTCCATAAGAATGATCAGATATATAATGAGGGTAGATTCAATCTAATGATTAATCACCCAAATAAGAATCTTTATGATTCAAAGGTCCTAGACATAACGATGTTAATAATGTAAAACATATTATTAAAAGAATAGAATATACCTTTATTATGAAGAGAACAAAGCTTATGGTCTAAGACATACCTTAGAGTTGTTTCTTAACAAACCTTTTAGGACATCAATTCTTGAAGAGCTTTCCTTTGTAACAAAACTTCTATCATGCTTTATCTTGTGAGGTCTCCTCCATAACTCTTGAGCATCAAGCTTTCCTAAACAAGGAAAATATAAAAGAAGTATTATTAGCATATAATACAAACACATCTAGATAAGAGAGGGAAACCAAATATAAAATATAATGCAAGGAGTAAGATACTTATCTTTGGTAAAATGGTGAGGGCTCCTTCTTAATCCAATCTTGAGGGATACCTATAACTTTATCAAAACAATTCAAAAATGTTCTACCAAAGCATGTTAGGCCTACAAGTACTAGAAATCAAAGCATAAAGGAAAACAATTCAAAACTTAGAATAGAAGGATATGTAAGGGATAGAACCCCTAAGAGTACCTAGCAAATAGGTCTGTAACTTCGGACTCTTCCATCTTGTTCTTCTTTGGTGAACCTTCATTGATAATGTTTTCTTGATCCCTATCTCTTCTTTTATTCCTTGGATTCTTAGGACAATTACTTCTATAGTGACCCATTTTGTGACAATTGTAACATTCAATCTTGGATAGGTCTATCTTCTTCCTTGGCCCTTTGAAATTCTTGAAGGTTCCTTTATTCTTGTGATGAGTGGAATTGGATTTTGAGATGTTCTCCTCTTCATTCTCCTTGTTGCTTACTAATGATATTCTGACTTCTTCTTGACTACATGCATTCCATAATTGTTTGAATGTATTCCAACTGTTGATCCTTGATGCATAGGCACTCCAAGATGTTGGTAATCCTAGAAGAGCAGTAATCACGAGCTCCTTTTCAGGTACTATTTCATCTATTGCCTGGAGTTCATCTCTGATTCTAGATATCTTTACAAAGAAGGATGCCACAGTATCATCTTTAGTTATCTTCATAGTTCTTAGTTCATTCTCAAGGCTTGCAATTTGACCAAGGTTCTTTATTGTGAATAAGCTGGATAGGGCCTCATACATTTCTTGAGCGGAATCTATGTTGGATATATATGGAATGAGATTGTCCTTTATTCCATCCACTATTAGATTCATGGCCAATATATTTGTTTCTTTAAACTTTGCTTTCTTTGCTTTACTTGATTCATTTTTAGGCTTCTTTAATATTCCTTTTGACTACATCCAGAACTTTATTCTTCTCGAGGATGAGATCTATCCTCCTTTTCCATGCCCTGTAGTTGGAGGCTCCTTCTAGTTTGTTTTCTCCCTTTAATGAGTTAGACATGGTTCTCAAAGATAGTAGGCTTATCCCTTTATATGATCCCTTTTCTTGATGACCCTTAGTCAAAATCTCAAGACTCCTTATTCTCCTTTTAGTAGATCTTCAGGCTTCCTTTTTCTTCCTTCTTCACCTTAGCTCTGATACCATGTTGGAAAATCAGAAAGGAAGAAAGATTTTCTTATGATGATAATTACTTGTGATATTATTGTGTTCTTATTAACTTTCTTATGTTCTTATTTTATCTTTGTTTCATCAAGCAATTATCAAGTACAAAACATGAAGATCAAGGACACCAGATGTAGGCGGACAACCAGGGCAAAACCCCTATACAGGGGAAAACCCAGTCAACAACTCTTACTTTAGTAGATTCATATGACAATGAGACAACCAAGACCTTAGACCAACAAACCTTCCTACTCCACCAAGTCATCCTTCTATGTTGTAGCAACCTTCAGTCTTCTCTTCTTGTTCAACAGCTTTAACCCAGCAACATCTCAGAAACTTCGATCGCAGTTACTGCAACTATTGCAGAAATTTCGATCTCCCAGCAACTGCATATTTTCGACCCCTGGCTTTAGAACTTCGACCCTGCAGCAGAGATAGAATTTTGGTCCTAGCTTCAACCCAATAACTTCGCATGTGTGAGAGAAAGGTAACCCAAAAACTCGATTTCCTTCTTCCCTTCTCTCCTTCTTCTCCAACAACTTTGCACTTTTTACTACAATCAATTTACTGCACTTTTTACTGCAAATTTAAGTTTATGAGAGAGTGTGTCAAATGAGGTCAAGTTGCTCCAATATATAGCCTTCTGGTGAGGTCGAATTACCCAGTTTGAGGCCGACTTGGTGGAGTCCCTAACAACCTAATTTACAATAAAATAATTTTCTTCTTTGTCAAATAATTCCCAAGAAGGGTTTTTTACAATATAACATGGACAATGACACTTGACATAAACCCTAGAGGTCTACAATGGAGACCTTGACCTAAAATCAGTTGACCCAAGCATGAAACCCATGCTTTAATAAGTTAATTTATATAATAATAAATTTTTTTTTTCTTTCTTTTGCTAAATATATTTTTATTATGAATCAAGTACAATTATGAAGACCGAACCTAGTTACATTCTTCAGCAAAGTCGTGCCCCTGTTTTGCCACCTGAAACTCTCACGTGTCACTGGACCAACTTAGACTATCTATTTCTCATCAATGCCTTCACATCTTGCAATGTGGCATGTTATCTTTTCATTCTGAGCATTTTGAGACTGTTACCGCTCAAACTAGCAGGGGTTCTAAAGGGGCACTTGCTAGGTCAAGAGTAACAATAGAGCCGTAGCCCACTGTCACCACAACTAAAGCTCCCTGCTACTTGCGGATTTTCACTCATGGGAGGAGACCCGGTATGTAGGAAATCACCTATGAAAGGTAGATCAAATGAAATGGTTATGAAGTGATTTCAATGGCTCTTTCCTAGGAAAAATTCAAGATTAGGACTTGCTTGCTTTTTAAGCAAGGTACAATGTTCTCTAGGAGGGGGGGTGATGAAGATTTGAGGGACAAGTGTAATGAATATAACTTGGAAAGGAGGTTCCTAATCCCTAAAATCGTTGTAAAACTTGGTTTCCCAAATGGTCTTTTGAGAAACAACCTTGATATGTGTGAAAATTCTGTGAAACTTTGGAATCCTGTTGCAGCAACTGGAAGATATTCACCTAATTGTTAATTTTAACTTAACAATCTATTTGCAGTTTACTACGGGAAACACTGTATACATCACACCGCAACCTACACAAATAAACTGCGGAAGAAGTGCAAGTGCGGAAAATAAATTGAACAAGAATAGATCACGCACATTGGACATAATTATTTTTGGACCAATGTCCCCGGAGAAACCCAATGCAGGAAAACCGGTGCAGTCGCTGAGGGTTTATATATTATGCAATAAATATTTATGAGTGCAAGTCTATGATTGACACATTTGTCAAATCATGCAGAGAATCTGGTAGAAAAGATCTTGTGAGAGAAACCTCACTCCTCCACGGGAACCCGACACTGATCAACACACAAACTGGACTGCCTTGCCCAGTGACTACGTCACCCACGCAGTCTTTGTGTCACAACTATGGTTGCCCTTTTGTCTCTACGTTGGTTTGTCTTCTAATTGGAAACTGAGGCCTTTTGGCCTCCAAAAAATCTCTTCGGGATCTAGCATTGGCCCAATGCTGTCTCCTCAACAAAATTACGACTTCCCTTCAGGCTCTTCGCAGTGACTGCGTAAGCACTGTGTCCCTGGCCCTGCGCTACCTTTGTGGCTCTCTCTGTCTCTGCTGCTATGCACTCTTCGGCTCAGGAATCCTTCCAACAAGAATTACTGCCCCTCTCTGCAAAAGATCTCTCGATCAAATTTTCTCTCTGAGCACTACTCACTAAAGAAATCGATCTCTTGATCTTTACTCCGCCAAATGTATTTTCCAAATGACCCTTCAAGTCAGTCGTATAGTCTTCTTGTTGAAACTTCAACGGCCTAGATTAGATCTCTAATCAATGGCTAAGATTAACTTTTGACTTGATCTGCCTTTTCTAGAACATTCACACCAATTTTCCATTAATTCCCTTTAATTATTTTATTTTCCTAAGTTTAGACTTAGGATCCCTTTAAAAATAATTATTTATTTTAATAGAATACAATCTGGGTGGAATTTCACCAAACGATTTCTGGGTTATCTGGAATACATGTGTCTAAGCCTCTCTCCAAATTTTGAGACTTAGAGCACATCCAATGCTACCCAAAAATCAACACTCCCTCTTAGCGAGGAATGTGCTCTAGCAATACACCCACTGAGTACTGCTCGGACTTTGTAACATCTCCCTTTGTGCTGCTGATGTCTGACACTGCTGCCCATCAACTTTGCGCAAACACTGCATCTGTACTGTTGCTGACACTGCCACTGTCAACACTGCATCTGTACTGCAACTCCCTCTAAATTCTGTGTATGTGCTGTTGTTGACTCTACCACTGGAAACTGCTACTGCACTACGTCACAGTTGCTTACTGCAACTGAAAAACATCCAAAAATTGGACAAGTATAATGCATCTCGATGATGAAGATATGACTATTGCTAGCCTCTGTGCCGCCCCTCTGAAGATGCTACGCTGATACTGGCTTCTGCACTGCTGCCAACTCTGCTCTACGCTGCTCATACTCTAGCGCTGCTAGCTACTGCTCTGTCACTTCTGCACTCCTCTGTACCAACTGGCACCCGTCCATCTTGCTACTTTTGATTTGGGCTCCCGTAGCAAGGTTATGATCCGAGAGGTGGACTCCTCAAGGATCCTACACAACTTGTAGGTCTTTGTGTCTACAACTCCAATTCACCCCACCTCCCTCTTGGAGGTATATGGGCAATCATAGAAAATTCCTCCGCCTCTATTTTCGCTGCTTCGGCCTGAGGATCATGCTTCTCATCCTTGTCCTTCTTCCTGAGAGGACACTATGTGGCGTAATGTCCCATCTCACCATACCGGAAGCATTTGATCTTTGAAAGATCCTTCTTCCTCTTATGCTGCTCTGGCTGTCCCTTTGATGCAAGGGTTGCATTGTCCTCGTCTTCCTTCTTGACCTTCGAACCACTGTTGTTGCTGCCATCAAGCTGACACTTTAGTAAGTCCCTCGTCATCTCTTCTTGCTGAAGAGGCACCCACATCGACTCCCATTCCGGCAAATTCTCTCTGCCCAGGATGCTTTGGACAAAGACTTGATAGTCATCAAACACTGAGTTGAGTGCCAATTTGACCATCTCTGTGGCCTTAAGAGTTGATCCCACAACTTCCAGCTGATCTCGGTTTTCCTAAAGTCTAGACAGGAATGGATCAATGCGCTCTCCCTTTTGCATCCCGGTGGTCCACATTTTCTCCTCCATAAACATCTTCCACTGCTTGGAAGATCCCTTATACAGCGTAGCCAACGCTTCCCACATCTCCCTGGTTGTCGCTTTGCTGGAAATGTGAGACACAATGCGATCCTTCACTCTGTCGAGGATTAGTCTTTTGGCCTTTTCCATATTCTTCTTGAAGGCGCATAATGGTGGTGCATCCACCGGTTCAACCTGAGCATTGTCGATAAAGTGCTTGAGATCATGATCATCTAGAAGATAGGAGGTCCTTGCTGTCCAGATTACGTAGTTGGAGGCACCCTCCAACCAGTCCTGGTCATGCAACCCACTGGTGGCCATCTCACCCAACTACAGTCGATTTGCTGCCTCTGACCCTCTGCGCAACTGGCTTTATGCACTCCATGTTGGAGCAAGCCACGAAATTTGCTGCTACTGCATGGGAAATCTGAGTTTCTTGGGCAAGAAACTCACTGAGGTTAGAAATCCCCAAAATGTGTCTCAGCTACTCTTCCTGATGCTTCTTCACCAACAATCACTATTGCGCAGCAAACTGTGCCCCTCTAGTTGCTGATTTGCATTGATCTACTGTGATGCTCCCTCTGCCTCGGATAAACAACAATCTGGAACAATCCTACTTCTCTATCAGCTCACTCAGAGAGAGAGTTTCCTTTCCAGTCTAGCCCACCTTGCTTGGACTACGCAATCAACTGGGAGATCGATCTGCTGCTTATGTAGCTCTTTGATCCCAACTTCACCAATGTTGAATCTGTTCTTTGCTCCTCCTGCACTCAGCTTAAACAAGCTTTGATACCATGTCAAAATTCTGTAAAACTCTGGAATCCTATTCACCAAATTGTAAATTTTAACTTAACAATCTATTTGCAGTTTACTATGGTAAACACTGAATACATCACACTGCAACCTACACAAATAAATTGCGGAAGAAATACAAGTGCGGAAACAAAACTGAACAAGAATAGATCACAAACACATTTGACATAGTTATTTTTGGACCAATGTCCCTGGAAAAACCCAATGCGAGAAAACTGGGGCAGCCGCTGAGGTTTTATATATTATGTAGTAAATAATTATGAGTACAAGTCTATGATTGACACATCCGTCAAATCATGCAGAGAATCTGACTGAAAAGATCTTGTGAGACAAACCTCACTCCTCCACGGGAACTCGACACTGATCAACACCCAAACTGGACTGCCCTGCGCAGTGACCAAGTCACCCATGCAGTGTTTGCATCACAATTATGATTGCCCTTCTGTCTCTGCATTGGTCTGTTTGCTGGCTGGAAACTGAGGCCTTCTGGCCTTAGGAAAATCTCTCTAGGATCTGGCACTAGCCCAGTGTTGTCTCCTCAGCAAAACTACGACTTACCTTTCGGCTCTGCGTAGTGATTGCGTAAGCACTGCGTCATTGGCTCTGTGCTGCCTCTGTGGCTTTCTCTGTCTCTGTTGCTATGCACTCTCCAGCTCAGGAATCCTTCCAACCAGAATTACTACCCCTCTCTGCAAAAGATATCTCGATCAAATTTTCTCTCTGAGCACTACTCACTAAAGAAATATCTGTACTCCACCAAATGTATTTTTCAAATGACCCTTCAAGCCATTCTTATAGTCTTCTCGTTGAAACTTCAATGACCCAGATTAGATCTCTAATCAATGGCTAAGATTAACTTTTAACTCGATCTTCCTTTTCTAGAACATTCACACCCATCTTCTATTAATTCCCTTTAATTATTTTATTTTCCTAAGTTTAGACATAGGTTCCCTTTAAAAATAATCAATTATTTTAATAGAATACAATCCGGGTGGAATTTCACCAAACGATTTCTGGGTTATCTGGAATACATGTGTCTAAGCCTCTTTACAAATTTTGAGACTTATAGCACTTCCGATGCTTCCCCAAAATCAACAATATGAAATGGGACCACACGGGACCAAGTGGACCCCGGATGGGTCAAGGGAAGGGGATTTAGAAACTAACAGTGTACTTGACCTAAATGGGGAGGAGAAAGGAATCAAAGAGAGAAATTTCACTGAAAGCAATGCAATGATCCCTATTAGGTATCTAGCCTAGGGAAACCTAGGGAAAAAATTGGTCTCAAGCCTAGGGCTTGGGAGATCTCGGGATCCATCTGTTGAAATGGCCTCAACTTCGGAGGATACCTAGGAGACTCCCCAACACAGTAGAGGGAAAGAGATCGAATGTTTTCTATGGGTAGTTGCCGGAAAAATGATGCCCTAGGAGGCCTAATGGCGCTACACCTAGAAAGAAGAGGAAAATGTGAAGAAGAATAGGTTTTAAGGTGATCACCTTATGGTAGACCAGTGCCTAATCCTTTGGGGAGATCATAGTCAGAAGAATAATGATAATGGACTTTGTTTTCTAGGTCAAGGAGGCTTCAAAGACTACTTCGTTTGGCATTAGGGCAAAGGAGAGTAACTTTGAAGGATTTATACTTCAATTTGCAAGATTGGATGGCTTATTGATACAATTTCAACAATGGAACATCCCTAGGAGTACTCATTCGTCAAACATGGCCCATACATGAAAGAGAACTATCTAGAAACATAATTTCCACAACTCTGCATAAATGGATGCAGCAAATTAACCCTAGTATAGCGAAAATCTCATCATCAATGCATGTGACAAAGCAAAAGAAAGAAGATAATCCAAACATCAAAATTCATTCCATGCTCCAAATTTTTCGTCCACCAAGAAGGATAGTGAAGATCTCTCAAGAGATACAAGTCCAGACTCCAAACCAGTGATGACAATATTGCCGAAATATCGCGATATTTTCATGGAAATGAAATATCGCCGAGAAAATATCGTGGTATTTCCAAAATATCGGTGATATTTTGGCAAATATCGCGCAATGATCGAAAATATTGTCGGGCTTCTCCTGGCCGCGGCTAGAAAAGGGAAAAACCGTTTTTTTTTTTCATTTCTGTTTGTGAGTCGCTGAGAAGGAAGGCTAAAGCATTGTGGAGGTTGTCAAAGAGGAATTGGTGATCGAACAACCATTATCACCAGCACGTAAGAAATTTTTCATCATCAAAGATTGAAGAACATTGAGACAAACTCCATCTCTTCCATTAACAGGTTTGTTCTTCCAAACCCATATTTTAATGAATTTTTTCATAGATTTAGGGCTATGCATGTTTGCCTCTTTGCCTACCAACATCGTGCTACTTTGTTTTTTTTTCCATTTACTATGATTTTCATGTCCATGATCCAATGCAAGGGTTTTGTCCATATTTGGACAGCAAGCTTCATTTTTTTTGAACATTCTTATGCACTCTCTTATTGCCAATTTTTCATTCACGTTGCAAATAATGTATTTGTATTCTTGTAGTAATTTTTTTTTTTAAATGACATGCTTATTATTTTTAAATTTTTATGCATGGGTGTTTAATGCCAATTTTTTGTTTTTTTGTGCCCTAGGTTTGAATTAGTTCACTACAAAAGTCAAATATGTCAAAAGTGTTGAGATTTTGTATAGTTGGTGTAGCATCGGGTGTGCTCTAGCCCTGAAATTTTGTGGAGGGGCTAGGACACACTTGAACTCCAAAACCCAGAAAGTGTTTTGAGAAATTTCAGTTGGTGTTCAAGTTATTCAACTAATTAATTATTTTAATGGATTTTCTAAGTCTAAAACTTAGGAAAATTAAATAATTAAAGTGAATTAATTAACACGTGCTGAAATGTTCTAAAAGACTTGGATCAAGCACTGTTTTAATCTCAGTCGCTGATGAGTGTTTTAATCTCGGCTATTGATGAGATCATTGAAAAAGTATAAGAGAAAGGATTGAGGATCAGTTAGAGACAGACACGCAGTTGCAGAGCTAAGAAATAGATTTGGAATTCTAGGGCGGGGTTTGCTAAGAATTTCCAAAGGAATTTTCTGCAGTGAGGGGTAGTATTGGCTAAGGGGATAATCTGATCCCAGAGCCAAGAGTCAATAAGAGGCAGAGGAGCAACAACAAGGACATTGCAGAGAAGCAGAGTAGCAGCTAAGCAAGTGCTCCGCAGTCGCTACACAAGACAACACAGAGGCTCCAGAGGGCTTTAGAAATTACGCAGAGGGTCTCCAGGGCCAGCGTATGGCCTGCGTCACCCTCTTAGGGGTTATACAGTCCTTCTCTGGGCAACCCAGTGGCATTATGAGGCTAGCAGGGCTGACGCAGGGGCTTCAGGGGTAGCGCTGGGGTTTCTAGGGCCAGATGCAGCCTGAGTCTTGTAAAGCCCGTTTGAGGGTGTGGATCAATAAGATATTTGGTCCTAGATCTACATGTTAGCTGCAGATTTGATTTCTTTTATTCTCTGTCAGGATTTCCAGATCTGGAACCCAGATTTACTGTACTCAGAATCTACTTAATAAAATAAACCCTCAAATCTGCTGCATCGGTTTTCCGGCTTTGGGTTTTTCCGGGGACTTATGTTAAAAAATCCATGTGTCACTTTGTTGGATGAGCGTATAATTCAGTAAATGATCTGCATGTGTAGACTGTAGTTGTGTTTATTTTGGTATTTTCTAAATCTAATTTCTGGAAATAACTTGTAATATTTAAATCAAGTAGGAGCAATAAACCATGATACTGTAGTAGAATTTTCACATGGTATCAGAGCGATAGCAGATCACGCTGAATCCCAGCAATCCACTGAAGAAATATTTTTTTCTGCAGGGTGGCAGAAGAAGCAGCAGATCCAGAAAGGGAATCTTGATAGCAGGAGAACGCAGATCCAAGAGAGGACAACGCTGAAGCTACAGAAGGCCATCAGGCTTACGTAGACCCTTCCCAGGGCGGCATAAGGACTGCGTCACCCAGTCTGGGGTTACGCAGTCCACTTCTAAGCAGCACTGAGGCCACGCTGGGCCAATCAGTGAGACGCAGTCCAGTCACTTCTTAAGTTGCAGAAACGTTTTGCCAAGATTTGGAAGCAGTGCTTCAGATCTTCAGTAGTGCTGGTGTGGTGGAGATTCTACAGGTGCAGAATTGTACCTAGCTAAAGTCAACAAAGGCGGGAGGAAGACAGTGAATCAGCAGATTTGAGCCAAACAGATCTGAGATTCTATCAGGAGGATCAGAGAGTGTTGTCCGATTGTGTTTGGGTGAAAGATTTCCAGGAGGGGAATCAGTCTTCAGCAGAAGTAGTTACTAGAGGGTTTCTAGTCACCAAGAAACTTAGATCTAGAGGGAGAAGAAGTATTGTTTTTGTCAGATCTGACCAAGAGGGCATGATATGGACTGAGGGATCAGGATAGATTGGACGACGTGTCCAACTATGTTATCTGGAAGGCCAAAATCCTGTCAGTTCTAGATAAGTATGGTCTCAAAGATCATGTAGAGAAGGTTCTTGCTGTACCAACCGATGCAGATCCACTAAATAAGTATGAAGAAAATCAAGCACAGACTAAGCGTTTGATCATAGATGGAGTCAAGGACCATGTTATACCTCATATTGCTGGAAAGTCTACAAAAAATGACATGTGGGTAGCCTTGGACACGATGTACCAAGGAGGCTTTGTCCAACGAAGAATGCTTCTGGAGAACCAGATGCAGTTGTTTCAAATGATGAAGGGTGAAGAGATAGATTCATTCCTCTTCAAGCTTCAAGCTATTCAAGATCAGCTGATTGACATAGGTGCTACTCCAGATGAGGAGCTCTTAGTGATGACTTCCCTGAATGCAGTCTCCGAAGAATGGGAAACGTTTGTCCAGAGCATTTTGGGAAGGGCAGCGTTACCATCATGGGTAGACATGTGGGCTATCCTCTGCCAAGAGGAGATCAGGAGGGTCATCAAGAGGTAAAATATCAGTGGTGGAAGCGAAAAGGCCAAAATCAAAGAGGAGTAGGATCATGCAGCCCTTGCATCAAAGGAGAAGAAGCACCAAGGCAAGAAGAAGGAGCTTTCCAAGGTCCGGTGCTTTAACTGTGGCGATCTTGGACACTTTGCCAACACTTGTCCTAAAAAGAAGGACAAAGGATCTTCTGATTCCAAGGTTGCAACGGCAAAGGATGATGGCTCTGATGATGATGCAGCCATGAGTGCTCATGAACCTCGAGAGAAGAGGTGGGGTGACATGGATCTGTAGAGCATCTACAGACTTTGGTGGGATCCTTGAGTCAGCCCTACTCTTGGATCACATACGAGCTACGGGAGCCTTAAGACGATAGCGGGATGAGTCGGGAGATGGTTGCAGAAGGTCACATTGAAGCAAAAGAGGGAGCTAAAGAGCTGAAGAGGGAGCAGCATAATGTAGAGGCAACAATAGCGTGGAGGCAGCAATGCAGAGGGGCTAATGGGACTTCAGCAGCGCAGAGAAGTTGTGCTCACACAGTGCAGTGTTGCAGCATAACAATGCCTCCAAGAGGACAGCGTATACCAGCATCTAGGGAGCTTTAGTGATGAAAGGCAACTTGACTTATCTGTCAAACAGTTGGGCAAAAGTCTTTTTGTTGCTTACTTCTCAGTAATTGAGTTGCAGTGCAGCAGTTAGCAGTGGCAGTGCTATGGGTAGCATGATGCAGCAAGTTGAGAGGGAGCTGCAGTACAGATGTGGCAGTGTCAGTGGTAGTTGCATGGGCAGCGGTACACAGAACAACAGTGCAGTGGATGGAGAGCAGCAGACCAAGCATCAGCAGCACAGAATCCAACTACAAGATCTTGTAGTGCATGGTGTGAGTGCATTGCTAGAGCACACTCCGTGCTAAGAGGGAGTGTTGAGATTTTGTATTGTTGGTGTAGCATCGGGTGTGCTCTAGTCCTGAAATTTTGTGGAGGGGCTAAGACACACTTGAACTCCAAAACCCAGAAAGTATTTTGAGAAATTTCAGTTGGTATTCAAGTTATTCAAATAATTAATTATTTTAATGGATTTCCTAAGTCTAAAACTTAGGAAAATTAAATAATTAAAGTGAATTAATTAACACGTGCTGAAATTTTATAAAAGACACGGATCAAGCAGTGTTTTAATCTCAACCGTTGATGAGTGCTTTAATCTCTGTCGTTGATGAGATCATCGAAAAAGTATAAGAGAAAGGTTTGAGGGCAGTTGGAGACAAACACACAGTTGCAGAGCTGAGAAATAGATCTGGAATTCTAGGGCAAGGTTTGCTAAGAATTTCCGGAGGAATTTTCTGCAGCAAGGGGTAGTATTGGCTAAGGGGATGATCTGATCATAGAGCCAAGAGTAAGTAAGAGGCAAAGGAGCAGCAACAAGGACAACGCAGAGAAGCAGCTACACAGGTGTTACACAACCGCTACACAGGATAACGTAGAGGCTCCAGAGGGCTTTAGAAATTACACAGAGGGTCTCCAGGGCCAGCATAAGGCCTGCATCACCCTCTCAGGGGTTACACAGTCCCTCTCTGGGCAGCGCAGTGGCATTCTGAGGCTAGCAGGGCTGACGCTGGGGCTTCAGGGGCAATGCTGGGGTTTCCAGGGCCAGATCGAGGCCGAGTCTTGTAAATCTCATTTGAGGGTGTGGATCAGTCAAATATTTGGTCCTAGATCTACAGGTTAGCTGCAGATTTGATTTCTTTTATTCTCTATCAGGATTTCCAGATCTGGAACCCGGATTTATTGTACTCAGAATCTACTTAATAAAATAAATCCTCATATCTGTGGCACCGATTTTCCCGCTTTGGGTTTTTCTGGGGACTTTATGTCCAAAAATCCATGTGTCACTTTGTTGGATGAGCGTATAATTCAGTAAATGATCTGCGTGTAGACTGTAGTTGTGTTTATTTCGGTATTTTCTAAATCTAATTTCTGGAAATAACTTGTAATATTTAAATCAAGTAGGAGAAATAAACCATGATACTGCAGTAGAATTTTCACAAAAAGCCTTGGACCCATTTTGGGAGTATGGGGAGCCTGATGGTGGGACAAATTGGGCATATTTATCATGCAAATTGTGTGGGACAAAAATGACAGGAGGGGTTACAAGATTGAAATACCATCTAGCTAGACTCTTTGGACATGATGTTGGGCTTTGTATAGTTTCTAGTCCGGAGCTTCTACAAAAAGCTCTTAAAGCTATGGATGAAAAAGACAAAAAGAAGGAAGAGGCAGAAAGAAACAACGTTGAACGTGCAGGTAGATCTTTAAGAATATCTTCTTTGGTTTTGAGGCTGAGGGTAGTGGGAGGGGCTCCATAGCATCACCTGCAACAGCTAGTGCTAATGTTGCTGGGAGTGGGAGGTCATCATTTTTCGTTCCACGAACAGGACATGAATCACAACCTTCCATAAAATCAGATGTTAAAAAAAAGGAGAAGCTAGAAGCAGATAGAATTATGGGGAGGTGTCATTTTTGGATTGACTTGCCTCTCAGCATCACCAAAACCAATCCATTTTTTTAGCCAATGTGTGATTCTATTGCTGTTGTGGGCCCATGTTACAAAAGTGCTACATATGAGGAGTTGCGGGGGCCAATCCTTAAAGCAGAAAAAGCAGGACATCAACTCTAGATTGACAGAGTTGAAAAAGACATGGGAAGTGTTTGGATGCACAATGACGTATGATGATTGGATAGATAGGAAGGGTAGGACCCTTCTAAATTTCTTGGTACATTGTCCTAAAGGTACGATGTTTATTAAATCAATGGATGCATCAACACACATAAAAGAAGCAACAACGATATGTGAGCTGTTAGATGGCTTCATCCGGGAGATTGGCATGCAGAATGTGGTGCAAGTCATTACAGATAATGTAACTAATTATGTGGTTGCCGGCAAGATGCTTATGGAGAGGCACCGCACATTGTTCTGGATTCCATGTTCAACACATTGTATCGATTTGTTGCTTGAGGATATGGAAAAACTCTCCTTCATCAAGGAGGTGATTGATATGGCTAGGAGTGTCCCCAAGTTTATATATAACCATGCTTTTGTTCTTAGCTTCATGAGGAGATTCACTAGAAACAAGGAGTTGCGGCGTTCTGCAATCACACGTTTTTCCACAAACTTTATTACTTTTCAGTCTTTGCTTCGATGCCAATTTGAGTTGAAGCAAATGTTTGTTTCTGATGAGTGGTGTGATTGTAGATACAACAGGAGATGGGATAGGAGAGCCATTGCAAAAATGGTGTACACTGAAACATTTTGGCAGGGAATAGAAGAAGTGTGCTCAGTTACTGAACCTGTAGTAAAGGTTCTGAGATTGGTAGATGGGGAGAAGCTTGCAATGGCTTATGTGTGTGAGGCCATGGATAGGGCCAAGGAGGCCATTCGTTCTTATTATGCAGATAAGGGTTCTGTTGGGTTTGATATACATATGATGTTATGGGATGTGATTGATAGTCTGTGGACAGGGATGCTTCATCGACCCATTCATGCAACATCACTCTTCCTCAACCCTGCATTTTCATACAAATGCGCATTTGGTTTTGATGGTGAGGTGATGGAAGGGCTCCATTCTTGTATTCAGAGGATGGTACCCGATCTTGAGCTTCGTAGCAAAATCAACCACGAGATACAGTTTTATCAGGATTGTGTTGGCCTATTTGGCTTTGATGATGTTATTAGGGAACGGACCCTCTTCATGCCACGTAAGTGACAAGCTATCATTCATTAGAATTTTCAATTTAGAATTTACTTATTTACTAAGTCACCTGACACGGGTACATGGGACATGATGGACACGCGGATTCGAGTGTCGGATTTGGGACACGGTGACCCCCGGAACAGGACACATCCAGACACGTTATATATATATATATATATATATTAAAAATTAGATATTTCTTACACAAATTCATACAATTTCATTGATTCAAACATAGATCTTCATTTAGATGTAAGTTTTACAAAGATTTAAGATACATGATACATTGATACACATGGGGCCACGTGTCTCGAATACAGTGAAGACTTTTCTTCTGCTTAATGACGTGCAATTGGTATTCTAGTAACTCCAACCTCTGTCTATGTTTAAAAGACTAATAATACTCTATTTAGAGGGTCTATTTTTCTCATTGAAAATGGAGACAACTGAATGTACTTTTGCTGGTGCAGATTCTCAAAGTGACACACCCCATGTGTGAGTGAGGTGTTGTATAGGTAGTGCCTTTGTTTTTAGTTCACACATTTCATTGATGCAAGTTTGAAATTTTTTTGTTTTAGATTTATTAATGTATCTAGAGCATTTTTGTTCCCTATTTATGGCCAAGCAGAGCTGCCTCAAGCATGCACAAAGTGAGAAATGAAAGGCCAAATATAAAGACATGCATGCACAAAGTGAGAAATGAGAGGCCTGTTGTCGCACAGAATGTCTAGGCACTGCGGCAACGGCTCAGATTGGGGGCTGTCACCCTGATCCCCAATCTCTCTATTTAAGTTGTCTCCTTGCAGACTAAGGGAGGTAGACCCTAATGAAATGAAGAAGAAGAACTAATTGGAAACCAACCAATTCAGGAGATACAGTCAAACAACCAAGTACTTGTTAAGATTTAACGAGATTTTACAGATTCGATTTGATTAAAAGTTTTAAGACCAGTGCCTTGTGGAGTCAAATTATCCCGTTACGAAATTAAGATCAAGTAGCTGGTAGATAACCGCTGCTAAAGAGGACAATTATCCGGCTATGAAAATATCAATTCACCACCACACTATTCAATTCTTTAATTAGATGCTCAATTTATCAAACTGGAAGATAAGCCCTTTTCAATAGTGCGATTTGACCTTCGATAAAACACTTTCAATATCATGCATCAACAATGTTCGATCTAGGAAATAAAGACATGCAATTTATCATCATTTGAAATAATCTCAAAGTTGACTAAACAATTAATCACTGATTTCAAGTAATTTAAAACCACAATTAAAGCTCATTAAACGACCATCAATCTCAGTGAATGTTAAGCATGAAAATATTTCGAACTAGATGCGAGATTTAAACAATTTAAATTCCGAAAAGATATTATTATGATAGGACCATCAAATTTAAATGCTAGACATTTCCAACAATTCTAAATTAAAATGATATTCTTGGTAATTCCAATCCAGAAATTAAAATTTTCCTATAGTCAAACTTTAGATA
The DNA here is from genome assembly GCA_034641835.2 of Pinus albicaulis. Taxonomy (NCBI): domain Eukaryota; kingdom Viridiplantae; phylum Streptophyta; class Pinopsida; order Pinales; family Pinaceae; genus Pinus; species Pinus albicaulis. The sequence goes on along the minus strand of CM076580.1, from coordinate 1,698,215,458 downwards.
AAAATTTAAAAGTTCACCTTTGACTATGGAATAATTTTCCTTCACATGACACCCAAGATCATTATCATACAAAATTTAAAACATACTTTCTCAAATTTAAAATTTTAAAAATTTTAAAAATTTTAAAATCTTCAAATTTTTTTATATATTTTTTTTTAATTTTTTTTTTTTTCAAAAAATATAAATCTAAAATTAATCTAAAACTTATGTTTAGAAACCCAAAAAAAAGATAAAATCTAAAATCTGAAGTAAATAAAAATCAAAATTTTAAAAATAAAAAAAATCTAAACTCTAAAAATGAAAAAGTAAAAAAATTTAAAGATTTATTAATGTTTTCTGGACCCTTTTTTTAAGTTTGACTTTTCTAAAGCTTAAAAAAAAAGAATAAGATCGAAACTTAACTGAAAATAAAAAAAAAATTAACGCTAAGATCAAACTTAAATCAAAGTCGAAATCTTGTGCAGGTTGACGTCAAGGTTGCGTGAAGGCTGCATGAAGGAAGAAACGAAGGATGCAATGGAGAGGGGCAGCGGGCAAGCTAGCATGGATGGAGAAATCACGCAGAGGGAAGCCGACAGGAGGAAATGACTTATTAAGAAATGTCAAGTAGCGGATGCATGAGCGTGGACGGAGGGAGCAATAGATAGCGTGAGAGCTTGCAGATAGAGGATGGAGAAGGAGCCGAAGGAGGAGAGACGAGGATGAAGGCAACGTGAGTGATAGCAGCTGATGCAGACGGGGGAGATGGCAGCCAGCTACGTGAAAGAAAGGCACCGTGAGGAGCGCTGGAGCGGTGAGGTTGGGGGTAGAGGAATGCAAACCGTAGGGAATGAGGGAAAGGGCTGTGTGGAATATGGCAGTGACGTGGGCCAGCAAATGGAGAACGCAAAGTGTGGTAGCCAGCGAGGAGGAGGATGCACGCAACAAGAGAGGAATGTAGAGGACAGCGTGGAACCGAGACTGGAAAACGCAGCAGCAGGGAATGCCAGCATAGCCAGCAGAAAACATAAATTTGCAGTCCAACGCCAATTTCTCCTTTTATCCAGCAAAATTAAATTTGATTTAAAATACATTTGCAAATATTCCTAAGGCGAGATACTGCCCAGATCTGCAACTCAAAACGATCCTGAGGCCAGATCTTACCCTCCAAGGCCTAGATCTGGCTCAGATCTAAAAAAATTTCTGAGAATCTCCCAATAGGACTTGCAAAAACCAGAAACAAGGAAACCAAATACCCAATATATGCACAAAATAAAAAAACCCCAAAAACCCGGTGAGTAAAATAAAAATAAGCGGGATTTACAATGTTATTTTACAGATCAAGGCCCTGATGGCTAGATTTAAACCATTCGGCACAATTCAGAGAAGAAGAAATTAAGAGAGAGGCACAAGCCCTAAAAAGGACCCTGCAAAAAATGGAATTTAAGATAAGCCCGGGGAATTAGATCTGGAGGGCTCTTCAGATCTTATCTCCTTAGGAGTCAGTTGGTCCAACTGAGGACTTCCCCAAAAATGCCTAAATTTAAATCCGAAAGATTTCTGCACACTGGAAGTTAAATTGTTAAATCAATGGAGAAATAAGATAAAAGATAAAATTTTCAAGAGTTAGAGATAGCTGCTAACTCAATCCAATTAATATTCTTACCCTAAATCTAGTAACCTAAGCAAGATACCTGTGCAATAGATTACTCTACAAGAGCCATTAATCAACAATCCATTAAAAATATTCACCAGCAGAATATAAAGAACAAGTTTACCATAAAATGCTGAAGAGGAACACCACCATCAAAATAAAACCCCAAAGTCTTCGTTTTTATTATTCTAGAAAATATTACAGGAGAGCTTCCAGAGTAAGTACACGATCAAGAGATCGGATGACTGAAAGACTAACAAAGACCTCTAAGTTATAAGATAAAAATCTCCAACTGCTAGTTCGATTGATCCATGTCAAAGTAATCTCGACCATCGAAAAATATTTAATTATCTTTTACTCTGAACCCTCGAAATTATAAAATTTTGGGGAAATTCGAATTTATTATTTAATTCATTTTTAATTAACTCAAAAATAATATTTTTGAGTTAATTACCCCAAAAATTTGACTTTGACTTTGACTTAACCACCAAGGCCCAAGGGTCCAAAATTTCTCGAAATTCTCAATATTCCCTTGGTCTGGGACCTTTAAAAATTTGTTTTTTTGGGGACCCACAAATTTTGCCTTAGAAGAATTTTAAATCACCTAGGACTTAAAATTAATTAAATTTCTAACTTACGATTTTTAATTTAATTTGGACAGAAAATTTAATTAATTCACTGAGAGGGGATTTAATTATTTGTCCAACCCTTTTTACATAAGATAGATACATTTTGACACATGAAGGGGGAAGACCCATTTGTGATAAACCCTCAAATAGATACCCAATTTTGCGACTCAAAAATGATCTAGTAGACCAAGTAGCTTGTAATAAAATAATCTAGCCAATTAGCTAGGATTATTCCCAAACTACTTTTACAAAGACTCGATAGAAAACACTAGGACTCACTTAGTATCTTGACGACAAAATCCACCCTAGCTTTGGGGTGAGGCTGGAGGGAAAATCTCTGTCGATTACTTGTGTCAAGAAACACAAATGAATCAGTGAGACAAAAAACCTCCTAGGATAGAAATCGTCACCAAAATACTAGGCTTACTTGGGTTGTTACATACATGATGGTCTTACTTATTAGATCATTTACATCATAAACATGCAGAATGGGTTTACATCATTTACAAAACTGTCATCTGATGATGAAATCTGAATGGCGTGAACACTTCAAACATGATGAATCCCATTTGCAAAAATGGGGGTGTACTGCTATGGAGTCGTTGACATAGAGTGGTCAACAAGGCCAAACGACCTTTTTAAAAGTTATGGAGGGATTTTCTCTGCCAGTCGTGTTTGCTGGATCGGGACACGATTGTGTTCGTACAGGACATGATCGGGACACGACGTGTCCTATACGGACACAATTGGACACGATCCATTGGACATGAATCCGACAGAATTGTGTCTGATTTGCTGAATTTGGGACACGATGGCCCAGACCAGCGAATCTGGTTTCTTAGCTTATTTATAATTCTATATTTTTAAAATTAAATTATGTAACTTGCATTTGAAAGTTTAATTATGTTTTATGTTTTTGAATTTTTTATCTCTTTATTTTGTTGTAGATATTTGGTGGCAAACCTATGGTGCAAGGGCACCAAATTTGCAGAAACTGGCCATAAGAAACCTGAGTCAAACATGTAGTTCTTCAAGGTGTGAGTGCAGTTGGAGTGTATTTGAGAAAATACACTCAAAAAAGCACAACATGTATAACTTTGACCTTCAGCCTTCAGTTGAGCAATTATATTTATTGTAATTTTAATTTATGACCCTCAAGTGTCAAGAGGGAAGACTCATCATTTTTTTTACACTCTTATAGGTTGGAGTTCGCACGTCTCAATGATTTAGTGTATGTGCATTACAATATCAGACTTCGAGTGAAGCAAATACAAGCACGAATGTATCCAAATGCCATTTCCTTAGACAATATTGATGTATTGTCTCAGTGGAGGGTGGAGACTGAAGATCCCGTCTTGGAGGAGTCACCTGCATGGTTAGAGCCAAAGGAACCATTAGAATAGGGGCAGCAAGAGGAGGAGGACACAGAGGAGGAGCAACACTCGGAGCAGGAGGAGGAGGACGAGGAGGACACTGTGGGAGCATCTGCTATAGATATAGGAGAGCAGAGCTCCATACCCAACAGTCAGTGTTTGACATTAGGTGTAGGGTTAGGGCCTTCTACTGCTAGGGGCAGGCCTGACAAACAACCCCTCATGTTTTCCCGTAAAAGGGGGAGAGGGCACTGATTTCAGATAGATCGCTGCTAGTTTTATTTGTTTTACTACATATAACTCATGATGACGAGATACTTTTATATGTGTGATGTTATTTTTTATTGGTTCTCCACATTTGAGTCCTTGATTGGACAATTATTAGGGATCAGCAGGATTTGGTATCGCCTTTGATGTATCATTTTTATTTTATATCCACTACATCATATATATCAGTGATTTCTTCATATTTATATGCCAATGTGTTTATTTCATGTTGTTATTGCTTTATATGTTTAAAAATCTGAAGAAAAAAAATATATTATGCATTTTTCATGCTCGCTGATATTTGCTGATATTTTGCCGATATTTTACCGATATTTTCGATAAGATCTTTTCTGGACCCTCGCCGGTATTTTTCCGATGCCGATATTATCAACACCGCTCCAAACCAAGTAATGATGCTAAAATGAATTCACATAGCTTGTATTTACACATTTCTAATGAATTCGATTTAACTATTTGAGCCTACATTAGCCCCTAAAATAAAATAATGTGCAAAATAACTAACTTTTGGTGACAAGTCTACCAAACTAGCTCATAAACAAAATAATAAGCCTCTCAAGAGGTCGAATGATAAATAATACATGTCGTTGGGCCTTTTATGGAGCCTGATGAAGTCCATAAGTAACATAATGGTGAATAGGACTCCCAAAAAGTAGTGGACAAGGGGTTGGCCCCTTGTTCTCCAAATAATATGTAATATTCCCAATTAGCAGCAGCTAATTGGCAATATTAATTTTTGGCCGGTTTGCTTTTATAGAGTTAAGTCAATTAATAAAGTGGGTAAGAAGACACTTAGCCTACACTTGGGAAATAAACATTCCCTATAGTCACTTGAGCACATTATTATTTGACAGCGTGGGGCACAGGGGACAGCGTGGCCAAGAGGGACAGCGTAGTTTTGGTGGGGCCTAGGTGCGAGCAAAGCTCTCCAAGCATAAAGAAAGGAAGAGGCTCCTCATTCATACATTCGATTATGCATCTTTTGATTTGTGTCTTCCGACATTGAGCACACTTACACTATTTAGTGAAGTATGCAAGTGTTGTTCAGCACGCCGGGAGTGCCTGCTCGGGTGAGGAGTTCCATCCATTGATTTTCAGGTGGGGGCCATAGCATCACAGCCAGGGATTACGCACTTGTTTGGACAGCGTAGTCTTGAGGAGAGATCACGCAGTTCTTGGAGGAGATAGTGCTGGGGTTGGAGATTTAGCAGGGGAACAGCCCCAAGGAGCTATCCCATTCCAGCAGTTGCAGCAGTCCGGTAGCAGTAGCAGCAACATTTGGAGACAACGCAGTCACTAATAGAGCAGCCAGTCCTTGGGTATTTCGGAGAGAATCTCCAGCTTGCCTTATGCAAGCCAAGGTGCCATCATTTTGATCACCCTTTGTATCTATTGTATCTTTCAGTTATATAATAAAATGGTTCGGCGTTCTCCATATTTTGCATTATGTACGTGAGGACACTCTATTTGTTGTAGTTTCTTGTTTATGTTGCTGTGTATTACTGTTTATTTCTATTTGAATATTACAGTGGTATCAAAGCTCATAGACTTGGTTCAGCCTATGGAGCAGATTGTCTATGACACCAGCAGGAAAACCATATATCACTTTCCAGGGAAGGAAGTACAAGGACCAAAAGCGTAGGTTTGAGACCACTTTTGGAGAGGGAGACTGCATTCCGGTTATGGACGCAGAGGAGGGAGGATCGATGGCAGGTGAGAAAGATGAAGGGAGGGAGTTCGTGGGACTCCTCCTAAAATCTGTGCAGGAGATGTTGAGGAGAATAGAAGAGATGGGGCAAAAGTTTACCACAGACCAGAGATAGAGTAAAACCCCAAGGGGTTTTCACATTAGAGAAATGTCCGACATTTCCCACCAGCTGCAGGAGCAACTCACAGCTACTCCCCCACGTTCCACGATGCCCACATTTCTAGCTACAGGCATGAGAGCAGGAGCATCTCAGGAACCAGAGCTGGTTCATATGGGGGATTATTTTGCTGATTATCAGTCCTATGGGCAAGAGTTTGGCAAGGCCCTTTCTTTCCATGATTTTGTTCAGCTCAAGAAGGACAGCATGCCCCATAACCAGAACAGAGGGGGTAGATACACACAGGACGGGGATGGACAGCGTACAGTAGGAAGATTTTTTCTGCCAACATTTGACGAATCCTCCAAATATTCGGTAAAGGCTTGGGTGGAGAAGTTGGATATCTACTTCCAGCTTAATCAGATGGCAGAGGGAGAGGCCATTAAGGTGGCAACACTGCACCTAGAGGGAGAGGCCCATGATTGGTGGTTCCACGGGATGGCCACAATGGGTCACTCAGCTGTGATAGCTTATGCAGAGTTTACACGAAGATTGGTAGAGCAGTTTGATTGGAGGGATCCGGAGGAGCACTTTGTTGAGCTGACCAAGCTCAAACAGACCAGGAGCCCAGACACCTACATTTCCGAGTTTTTGAGACTCTCCGTGATGGTACCTGTTATGAATCTAAGTTCATAGCTGTCTAGAATATGTTCTTGTTTTATTAATTTAATTATGAATGTAATTAGTTAGTTAAATAATTGATTAAATCAAATGAAGAGACATCAGTTCCAAAGGGGCATGTCTCTCTAATTGGCGTGGCCAGTCAAATCCTATTTAAAGGAGCACCGCCTCAGCCTTGTAAATCATCATTCATCGTCAATAATACTTATCTAATATTAATCTTTTTGCAACTTGAGAAATCTTCAAGAGTTATTAAGTCTGACGTACAGTTAGTCAGTACAGTGGTATCGGAGCCATCATTCACTGGCCAAGGTACACACTTGTGGGCCGCTGGCCCTATCAGCTTCCTCAGTGCTGATAGGCTGTGTAATTGTTGACAGCGTTAGAACAGTGTTGTTGCCGGCTGTGTAAATAACTGTGTTGCTGTAACGCTGTGCATTCCGGTTCAGAAATTCTCCGCTGTATAACGTTGTCACAGTGCCGTGGTCGATTCAAATCACAGTGTCGGGTCGGTTAAATTACAGGGTGTTTTTATTTTGGACGGGTTATAAATTACATTGACTGACGTTCAAAACGTCACGGGGAGTCAACGCCGATTACCCAAGCGGCGTGACCGTGGCTGTGGCTTACTGTTATAATCGTGCTGACAGACGTCCAAATCAAATATTAAGACAGCAACAGGTCGACGTTTAATTAAGTATACAATCGGATGGGAAATCAATTGCGGGTTAGTAGCAGCGTGGCCGTAGTCGTTACAGTGGTAAATTGCATGGTTTATAAATTGCATTGACAGATGGTTAAATTATAAAATATATATATCGGGGGTAAAAAGAATTGTCGGTTAACAAGCAGCGTGGCCGTAGTCTGGACTCATCGCTGCGTGGACTTGCGTTCAGTTTTTTAAAAACGATAAAATTAAGTTATATATATATATGTATATATAATTTATAAAAAAAAACTTTTATATATATATATATATTTATAAATTATAATTTATATAATAATTTTATATTAAAAAAAAAAAAAAAAATCGCTCCTAAGAAGAAAAAAAATAAAATGGCGAAGGACAATGATGATACAAAAAGGATAAATGAATGCGAAAGCAATATTGAAAATATAACAAAAAGTCAGGATGAAATGGCCAAGAATATCACAGATTTAAAAGAGATGTTGAGGGATATAACACTGACACATAGCTTAAAAACTCCAGAGGGGATTTCTCTAGATCACGACTTCCAGAGGAATTTTCAGGGACGAATACCGCAAATACAGTTTGAAGGAAGTCGATACCACACTAAATCACCAGAAGGGAATTTCCTTAAAATTAAAAGTAAATTACCTACATATGATGGTAAAGACCATCGGGGTGCCATCGTTTGGGTAAACAAAATGGAGGCCATTTTTGTAGCAAATCCACCATTAGGTTCGCAAGAAAAAGTCATAACAGCATCCAACTACTTGGAAGGAGAAGCATATGACTGGTATATGTGGTGGTATCCTAAGTGTAGTGGTCTTACATTCACTTGGGAAAATTTAAAGAACTCTCTGTTGAAAAGATTTCATGATGACGAAGAGGATGATGTATATGAGAGATTTGTTCACCTCAAGCAGAAGGGATCGGTGAGTGAATACACTCACGAATGGGAAGTATTAGCAGTAAGGCAAAGAGGATTTTCAGACGAAGAATTATTAAAAATGTATAGTTGTGGCTTCAAAGACTACATTCGGGAAGAATTAAAATTGTATAAACCCAATACTGTTGAGGAAGCCAGACATGCCGCCATAATTATTGAACGAAAATATAAAGTCCATAGAAACCCATATGCTAATAATGAGAGGGCAGTTAGTTATGCTAAGGAGAAATCAGGTAAAACACCCATGGAGAAGTCAACCAAATACATTCCCCCACCAATGTGCAATGAAGGAAAACAACCAACTAATGTTGAAAGAAAAAAAGAGGGGAAATGTTGGAAGTGTGGAGACAAATATTTCGCAGGACATAAATATGCAAACCAAAAACTTTATAACTGTGAAGCAGAACAAGATGGGGATTCACAAGAAGATAGCACTGACAAGGAGAGCAATGAAGAAAGTGAAAACTCAAATCCAAAACAAGATGAAGATATTCCACGAATTTCGCTCGCAGCCATCACAGGGATAGCTCAGCCACAAACATTAAAACTTAAAGGTCACATTAAGAAGCAGAATGTTATAGTCCTAATAGACTCTGGGAGTACACACAACTTTGTGGATATTAATATGGCAAAAAGACTAAACATTTTTGCTTACCCTGTAGCAGACTTAAAAGTAATGGTAGCAGATGGTAAACGAATAGATGGAATAGGCAAATGCCATAAGGTCAAGTTACAATTGAGTGAATATGAGACAGAAACTAGTTTTTATACGGTTCCCCTAGGGGGAGTAGATGTCGTTTTAGGGATAGAATGGTTGCGGACATTAGGTACGTACTCAGCAAATCACATTAAGCAATTTATTAAGTTTAAAATGGATGGAAGAAGATACAAGTTAATGGGGTTCCATGCCCACCCACTCAAGTTGTGTCTGCTCAACAAATGAAAAAACTCATTCGCAAGGGAGCTCCAGCATTTTTGGCACAATGTCAACAATTGGAGTTACTATCGATGGAAGGGGACTCACAGTCCATGGAAATTTCATCTTTAATCCAAAAATACAAGACGGTTTTCCGAGACCTACCAATGGAGTTACCCCCTAAAAGGAAGATCGAACACATTATTGAGATTAAACCAGACTCCACACCAGTAAATGCCAAACCATATCGTTACCCGCATCATCACAAAACAGAGATAGAACGATTAATACAAGACTTGTTGGAGCATGGAATCATAACAAAGAGTAGAAGCCCGTATGCTGCTCCAGTGGTGTTAGTTAGGAAGAAAGATGGATCTTTCCGACTTTGTATAGATTATAGAGGATTGAATAAAATCACAATTAAACATAAGTTTCCAATTCCATTCATTGATGAGATGTTGGATGAGTTACATGGTGCAGAATATTTTTCAAAATTAGATTTAAGATTAGGATATTACCAAATACGGGTAAGACTAGAAGACGTCGAGAAAACAACTTTCCGAACCCATGAAGGACATTATGAGTTCAAAGTCATGCCGTTTGGGCTAACAAATGCACCAGCGCCTTTCCAAGCTACCATGAATGATCTCTTCCACCCATATTTGCGGAAGTTTGTGTTAGTTTTTTTTGACGATATCCTCGTTTATAGCAAGACATGGAAGGAACATCTTAAACATTTGGAGACAGTACTATCTGTTTTAGAAAAGAATCAATTTTATGCTAAATTGTCATAGTGCACCTTCGGGTAGAAGGAAGTTGAATACCTTGGACATGTTATATCTAGGGAGGGAGTCAAAGTAGACCCCAACAAAATTAAGGCAATCAGAGAATGGCCTAGACCCAAGAACATATGGAAGTTAAGAGGATTTCTAGGCCTCACCAGTTATTATAGAAGGTTTATAAAAAATTACGCACAATTGACAACACCCCTGACTAATTTACTAAAAAAGAATGCGTTTCAGTGGGACAATCAAGCAGATAAGTGTTTTGAGAAATTAAAAGAAGTGATGTCAACCACACCGGTACTTGCAACGCCCGACTTTTCCAAATCATTTGTAGTTGAATGTGATGCTTCGGGTTTCGGAATTGGAGCTGTATTAATGCAGGATAACCACCCTATAGCATTCGAAAGCCGCAAACTGAATAAACGAGAAGGGCTAAAATCAACATACCAAAAAGAAATGCTCGCCATCATACATGCATTAACTAAGTAGCGCCATTACTTGCTTGGAAGTAAATTTTCAATTCGAACTGACCACAATAGTCTGCAATTCTTACTTCAGCAAAAGACTTTGTCAACAGAGCAACAGAAATGGATGGAGAAGCTGTCAGCATTCGATTTGGAAATATTACACAAAAAAGGGAAGGAAAATGTCGTCGCAAATGCTCTTTCACGTAAAGATGACGACCACACCACTTGTGCCGCCATGGTTGTTGTTCCAGATTGGTTGGATGAAATAAGAGCCGAATATGCCAAGGATGAAGATTGTGACGCTATGATTAAGAATATCAGTCAATATGTCAATTTTGAATGGAAGAATGACATCTTATGGTATAAGAATAGAATTTATCTAACACCAGCATCCAAATTTAAGTCGAAAATCTTAAGGGAATCACACAGTTCACCAGCTACTGGACATGTTGGATTCTATAAAACTTACTATAACATTCGACAATCATTCTATTGGAAGGGCATGAGCAAGGAGATTCAGAAATATGTTGCTGAATGTGATGTTTGCCAAAGAAATAAAAGTGAGAACATTCCAACACCAGGTCTGTTACACCCCTTACATATACCAGATCAGAAATGGGACGAGATCTCGATGGATTTTATAGAAGGATTACCTGTATCAGACAGCAAGGATAAGATATTTGTCGTAGTAGATAGGCTCACAAAGTATGCCCATTTTATGGCTATTAAGAAAACTGACACAACTAAGCAAATTGCAGAGACATTTTGTAAAAACATATACAAATTACATGGGTTTCCCAAGATCATAGTCAGTGATAGAGACGCTAGGTTCAAAGGAAATTTCTGGAAGGAATTCTGCGACCAGGTAGGAATATCCCTCAACATGAGTACAGCCTATCACCCCTAGACAGATGGGCAGACTGAAGTGGTAAATAAATGTTTAGAAACGTATCTCCGTTGTTTTGTCACTGACAAAAAAAGTAGGTGGACCCAATGGCTACATCTGCCAGAGTGGTGGTATAATACCACCTACCATATATCGGCAAAAATGACGCCTTTCCAAGCTCTTTATGGTTATGAGCCACCAAAATGGAAGGATTTTGCACTTCTTAATTCTAAAGTTCCAGCCGTAAAAAATCACTTGGAAGAAAACCAAAGAATCATCAATTTATTAAAAGAAAATCTAACCCTGGCACGTAATAGAATGAAACAACAAGTCGATCAACATCGCACTGAAAGAGAATTTGAAGTGGGAGATTGGGTTTTTGTTAGGCTTCAACCTTACAAGCAGTTGTCGTTAAAGCAACAAGGCAAAAATAAACTATCACCAAAATATTATGGGCCGTATCAAATTGTCAGGAAGATCAGTCCTGTAGCTTATGGATTAAAGTTACCAGATAAGTGTCGAATCCATAGTACTTTTCATGTATCAAATCTCAAAAAAGTACTGGGGCAGAACCAAATAGCACAAACATAAATACCAGAGACTGATGAAGAAGGAAGAATCGTCCTAGAACCAGAGGGCATACTTGCTACACGAGAAAAGGTTTTACGGTCAAAGACAATAAAAGAATACCTCATTAAATGGAAAAGGCTACCCGAGGAAGATTCATCGTGGGAGTCAGAACGTTTCATTCGCCAACACCCAAGTCTACCTATGCTTTGAGGACAAAGCATCTTAAGGGGAAGGCAATGTTATGAATCTAAGTTCATAGCTGTCTAGAATATGTTCTTGTTTTATTAATTTAATTATGAATGTAATTAGTTAGTTAAATAATTGATTAAATCAAATGAAGAGACATCAGTTCCAAAGGGGCATGTCTCTCTAATTGGGCGTGGCCAGTCAACTCCTATTTAAAGGAGCACCGCCTCAGCCTTGTAAATCATCATTCATCATCAATAATACTTATCTAATATTAATCTTTTTGCAACTTGAGAAATATTCAAGAGTTATTAAGTCTGACGTACAGTTAGTCAGTACAGTACCCGACTTGTCTTCGGCCAGGATGATATACATGTTCATTGATGGGTTGGCAGAATCTCTGCGGGGGTTAGTTAGATCTATAAGGCCGGCCACACTTCACGATGTAGTTGGGAGGACTAGGGATTTGTAGGATGCCCTGCCCAGGACCAGAGCTCCTTTCCCCCAGAGACCGACATTTCAGCCAAAGGGGAAGGACATGAGGGTTCCACCTTCGAAGGGGAACCAAGGTCGGGGGCCTTTGGACGATGAGACCCGGAGAGATCTGAAACGGAGGAAGCTATGCTTCACATGCTAGGAGCCGTGGGCACTGGGACATTGTTGTACCGCTGGGAAGGCACACTACATAGAGGTCTTCTCCGACATTGATGGGGAAGAGGATGCATATGAGGAGATGGAGGCAGCAGGTAGCAGTGTAGTACAGAGAGGGGATCATCCACCACCTCCACCACCAGGAGTAGGAGGGGCAGCGTTTGCACCTACTGGGGGAGTCCTTGCTTCTTTGCGAGGGGTTCCCAAATACTTGACACTGCGTGTCCGGGGTACTGTGCAGGGGCAGCGTGTTTTAGTATTAGTGGACAGTGGAGCTACCCACAATTTTATTGATGCACAGTTGGTAGAGCAGAGGAGCATAACGATAGAGAGCTTTGATGGGTTTTCAGTATTAGTACCAGGTGCCAGAACCATGCAGTGTGCCAGGTATTTGCCAGCCTTGGCAGTGACTATGGGGACTTACACTCTGACGGATCATTTCTTTGTGGTGGACATTCCGGACACCAACGTGATACTGGGAGTGCAGTAGTTGATCACGCTGGGGAAGGTCACTACAGATTGGGAGACGTTGGAGATGGAGTGGACAGACAAGAAGACCGGGAAGCATGAGATGATTCGGGGCATGCACACTTATCCGCCACAGACAGTTTCAACACACCTGATGGAGGCTGACTTCCAAAAGGGAGATATAGAGTGGGCAGTAGAGCTGCGTGTTTCAGAGGCAGGGTCTACAGGGCAGGTCGTGCACCCAGATGTGCAGTCGATTTTGGACAAGTATGCCATAATTTTCGGAAATATACCACCAGGGCAGCGATCGGATCGGGGGTTTGAGCACACCATTGAGCTAGAGCAGGGCATCCAGGCTATGATTACTACACCCTATAGGCATCCTAGAGCTTACAGGGATGAGATTGAGAGCGCTATCCATGAGCTATTAGCGCTGGGACACATTCGAGCTAACACTAACTCGTTTGCTTCTTTTGTTGCACCAGTGAAGAAGAAGGATGGCACATTGAGGATGTGTATCAACTATAGGGCTCTCAACAAGAAGACCATGAAGAACCGATACCCCATCCCATGGATTGATGAGTTGATGGATGAGTTGAGGGAATCGAAGTTCTTCTCGAAGATTGATCTGAGATCGGGTTACTATCAGATCCGCGTGAGGGACCAGGATGTTCCCAAGACCGCTTTCAGATGTCACTACGACCACTTCGAGTTTTTGGTGATGCCCTTTGGGCTAACTAATGCACCAGCCACCTTCCAGTGCTGCATGAACCACATCTTCCGTGGTCAACTGAGGAAGTTTGTGCTAGTATTTTTCGATGACATATTGATATACAACCGAACGTGGGAGGAGCATCTGCAGCATATTGAGGCTGTACTGCGCATACTGGAGGAGCAACATTTCTATGCTAAGCTCTCCAAGTGCGAATTTGGATTGACGAAGATGCTCTATTTGGGGCATATCATTGGTGTGGAGGGAGTGAGAGTCCACGAGAAGATCCGGGCCATCCAGGATTGGCCAGAGCCAAAGAACGTGACTGAACTTCAGGGATTTGTAGGCATCTGCACCTACTACCAAGAGTGCGTCAAAGGATTTTCCCAACTTGCTGCACCCTTCACAGATCTTACCAAGAAGGGGGCATTTAGTTGGACGGACACAACGTAGAGGGCTTTCGACAGGCTCAAGGAGGTGATGAGCAACTGTCTAGTTTTGGTGTTGTCGGATTTCACGCAGCCTTTTTTCCTTTAGTGTGATGCATCTGGAGAGGGCGTAGGCGAAATCTTGATGCAGGGGGGCCACCCCATAGCTTTTGAGAGCAGGAATCTATTGCCGCATCAGAGGTTGTATCCCATATACGACAAGGAAATGCTGGCTATCATGCATGCACTGGCCAAGTTTCGACAGTACTTGGTGGGGAACAGATTCAGGGTGAAGACTGACCACAACAACCTTCGGTTCTTTTTAGAGCAGAAGCAATTGCAGGAGAGGCAGCAGAAGTGGGTCAGCAAGATCCAGGCATACGATTTTGACATAGAGTATGTCAAGGGGAAGAACAACGTGGTGGCTGATGCTCTTTCACGTAGACTGACGACGTTGTCTCTGATGAGTTTAGACACAAATTGGAGGGCCTAGTTGCTGGTGGAGTAATCCAAAGACCATTTTGCCTGCGATATCTTAGACGGATAGGTCACGGATGACAGATATAGAGTGACGGATGAGGTGATATATTTCAGGGATCGGATCTTCCTGACTGGGAGTTCTCAGCTCAAGGAGAAGGTGCTATGTGCCTCACATGACTCACCACTATCAGGCCATCAGGGGTTCACCAAAACCTACAAGGTCATCAGGGAGAGGTTCTCTTGGAAGGGCCTCAAGGAGTACATACTCCGGCATGTCAGAGAGTGCGAAGTATGTCAGTGGAACAAGGGGGAGATGAGCCATCCAACGGGATTACTACAACCACTTCCCATCGCAGAGGGGAAATGGGAGAGCATTTCGATGGATTTCATCACCGAGTTGCCCGGGTGCAAGGCAAGGATTGTATCTTTGTCGTCGTTGATCGACTAACAAATTATGCACACTTCTTCTCCATATCAGCATGGTGCACAACAGCACAGGTGGCAGAGTTGTTTTTTAGGGATGTTTTTAGGTTGCATGGTCTCCCAAAGACCATTGTTAGTGATCGGGACATCCGTTTCATGGGCGGCTTTTGGCAAGAGCTCTTTCGTTTGGTGGGTACAGAGTTGACTACGAGCACCAGTTATCACCCTCAAACGGATGGGTAGACAGAGATAGTGAACACGTGGCTAGAAGGTTACTTGCGAAACTATGTTATAGGGCAGCAGAAGGCATGGTTACGTTGGTTGCACTTGGGAGAGTACTGCTACAACACTACTTTCCATATGTCCATTGGTATGTCTCCATTTTATGCTTTATATGGATATCATGCTTTGTCTTTTGCTGACGTGATGTTTGGTGCTAGTAAGGCCCCCAGGGCCAAGGACTGGATCTAAGAGAGTCGGGATATACTCCAGGCTCTTAAGGACAACCTAGCTACAACACAGAACCAACAAAAACTGTATGCTGACCGAGGATGGGTTGAGAGGCAGTTTGAGGTAGGGGACTTGGTCTACCTACGGCCTCAACCATACTGGCAGTCCACGCTAAAGCAGAAGGGGGTCGAGAAGCTCAAGCCCTGCTTCTATGGACCATACAAGGTGATACGCAGGATTGGGGAAGTTGCATATGAGCTGGAGTTACCCACAGGTAGCAGGATCTATAACATATTCCATGTATCCTACCTAAAAAAGGCATCGGGGCAGCAGGTGACTGCAACTGAGGAGCTTCCACCAACAGATGATGAGGGGCATTTGGTGTTACATCCCGAAGCCATCATAGATACCAGGGAGAGGCAGTGGCAGAGTAGGATGGTTAGGGAGCATTTGGTGAGGTGGAGGAACTTACCGGATGAGGATGCCACTTGGGAGAGAGAATATTTTGCAGCATCCATCATTGTGGTTGCTTGAGGACAAGCAACGTTTTGGCGGGGAGGACTGTAATATTCCCAATTAGCAACAGCTAATTGGCAATATTAATTTTTGGCCAGTTTTCTTTTATAGAGTTAAGTCAATTAATAAAGTGGGTAAGAAGACACTTAGCCTACACTTGGGAAATAAACATTCCCTAAAGTCACTTGAGCACATTATTATTTGACAGCGTGGGGCACAGGGGACAGCACAGTTTTGGTGGGGCCTAGGTGCGAGCAAAGCTTTCCAAGCATAAAGAAAGGAAGAGGCTCTTCATTCATACATTCGATTATGCATCTTCTGATTTGTGTCTTTCGACATTGAGCACGCTTACACTGTTTAGTGAAGTCTGCAAGTGCTGTTCATCTCGCAGGTGTCTCCGAGCAGAGATCCCAACCTTAGCGCTAGGGGACTTCCAGTGCCTGCTCGGGTGAGGATTTCCATCCATTGATTTTCAGGTGGGAGCCATAGCATCACAGCTAGGGATTACGCACTTGTTTGGACAGCGCAGTCTTGAGGAGAGATCACGCAATTCTTGGTGGAGGTAGTGTCGGGGTTGGAGATTTAGCAGGGGAATAGCCCCAAGGAGCTATCCCATTGCAGCAGTTGCAGCAGTCCGGTAGTAGTAGCAGCAGCATTTGGAGACAGCGCAGTCACTAATAGAGCAGCCAGTCCTTGAGTATTTCTGAGAGAATCTCCAGCTTGCCTTGTGCAAGCCAAGGTGTCATTATTTTGATCACCCTTTGTATCTACTGTATCTTTCAGTTATATAATAAAATGGCTCGACGTTCTCCATATTTTGCATTATGTACGTGAGGACTCTCTCTTTGTTGTAATTTCTTGTTTATGTTGCTGTGTATGACTGTTTATTTCTATTCGAAATATTACATAATAAACTTGTGGTGTTCCCAATGGATGTGGGGGCACATAAGTAACCTCATAGGTCTCCAAGTAAGTCGAATATCATTGTAGACCATTTGTAAGGGCTCAGATGATGGTGTAAGTGATGTCACATCAGCATACAAGTCCTGGGTCATCTGCCAAGTGCATGGTACAACTCTGGGGCCGACTGGGCATGGTGAACCTAGTGCATCTTCTTCGTCCAATAGGTGAATATTGAGCAATCTTTGAACATATTTGTGGGTCCATGGAGTGTTGTCTATTGTTGTGGAGGACCATGGCTCTTTACATACACCCTACATGTGCCAATGTAGCCCTCTGGAGGGTTAGGACCCCGTATAGGGAGACCAAACCCCAAAAAGGGGACAAACTGCTATCATGCATAAGATCCAATGTGTCTCTTAGCCTTCCATCACAACCAGTCATTTAAAGTAATCGAGTTAAAGAACTTACAAACCATGGAAAACAGGTAGGCACTTCATAATTGCATGCCCTTCCATAGTGGGCTTTGACATGTGCTAATGTCTCCACGCTCCAAAGGGGGTTAACCAAGTACCCTATTAGGTGGTTTCTATATTTAAAGGGGATAGTATGTCCAAGGTACATCCTTCAAATGGTTGTGGCATATAATAAAGAGATGAATGGAATAGGGAGTGAAAGGGACAAACTTGAGTCACATGTACAAGGGTAGCTAGTAAAAAGGGAAGCCCATACTTGGTTATATAATGTATAGGAGGGAGCAATCGTGGTGGTTGAGATACCTCGACCTTGATTTTTTGACCCTTCTTTATATGCCTTTTGCCTTTTATGATTTTTCTTTGATTAATTGCTCGGGGCTCAAGGATAAGAGCATGATGTGTAAGGTATAGTAGTGGGTACCCCCTTTATGGTAGGGCGGTTCATTTCCCACCAGGGGTGTGGACAATCATGGGTTCCAAAATGATAGAGGAGGCTCATCTAGGGCCCTATGGAACCAGGGTGATGGCCTTGGGTATGGGGTAGAGCTCATGCATTGGATTTTTCCCACGTGCTAATATGTGTTTGTCCCGACCATCTTTTGCTTATTGTGCGATATTTTCCTGTGAATGTGGCCAATTATGCTTTTACCTTTTCTTCTCAGCTGCATCAACCTTTGGGGCATCGTTCCAAGCCCCACCCAAGGTGTGGGAAAGGGGAAGGGGATGCTAACCCTTTGTGTACCCAGTGGAGAAATGTGGACCTAGGTGGGAAATATGATGAATGGGGTTATAATAAACAGAAGGGGAGTGATATATATGGATGAGTTAGCGGTACCACACAACCAAAATTGGGGTTTCCCATTTGGTACCACCCTAAAACCCAATGGTCAGTAAAGGAGATCCCACAGGACTAAGATCCAAGGGTAACATCCAAAAGAGTTCTAGGGGACAAAAGCACAGACCTAGCCCACTCTTTCCGCTAAATCCCCCCATTAATCCATGCCTAGAAGTGTCCATGATAAGCAAACTACAATACTCAATTACCAAATGACAACACATACCTTTAGGTTCGGGAGGCCCACCTTCAAACATACAATCATGACAGATGGGTGAGGGACCACATGGCTGGCTAAGGTGGAAGAGAAATGGAACGAAGAGCTAGTTAGTGGCTGCAAGGGGCTGTTGGTTGCCGGCTAGGACCATCTTGGAGAAAATTTTATCCTAGGGATATCACCCACAACGTGGTGGGTAACATCTGGCTGCAACTGGGACGTGATCTCTCGAAAAGTGGGTGAAGCTACTCAAACGGGAGGTCACAAGAACTCCAACAATCTATTGGTCACTATAGACCTGTTACCTACATATATCAAAGACTAAACCCATGAGGCAACATGTTTGTACAGTGTCTTATGATCACTTGTGCTTAATGTTAGGCTGTAAAATCAATAGATAATAAAATGTACAAATTTTAATCTAAATGGAGCTAATCTACCATGAGAAATATCATATGACATTAGTTCTAATGCAAAAATCATCATGTGATGCATCCTACTCTTACATGCATATAGTACAATGTCAAGTACCGAGGAAAAGGGTGATACGACTTAACTTGACCGATTGTGGCCATAGTTCATTAGCAATGTAGTAATAATCATCCTCAACTTTTCCATGAATCTTGACAGGCATCAAATCTTTGTCAACTAAGACCAAGTCCCCTACCTTATACTCCTTTTTAGGCTTACACTTTTTTCTTGTTTTGTGACTTGGTTTGAGGATGCGAACTTCTTGTGAGGGGAAAATAGCAGAAGGCTTTTCAATGTCATGTGTTTCGTAGCATGGAGTCGGTCCAGGCTTAATCACATGAGAGAGGTAAATAGGCTCCCTATAGAGGATAAAAAGGGTCCCATCAGATTGCGGGATAGTGGCATATGATAAGTCCATTTGAACATGATCCCCAACGGTAGCCCCCCATTTCCTAGATAAGAGTATTCCCCATACGTCGGGAATATCTATGACAACAACATCCATAAGAAGGGATATATCGGGATTCCTAGCCAAATAAACCTTAAGGTCCTTTATGAGACCTTCTACCTCCATCGACTTAGAGTTAAAACCACATACCTTCTTATATGGTCGAGTAATGTTGAGACCCAATTGCTTCATGACTTTTAAAGGCATGATAATGGCGGAAGCCCCTAAGTCTAGCTTACAATTTTGTAAATAAAGGTCACTGATAGCCAAAGTGAGCATAAAAGGTTCATGTCCAGGGTTGCAATCAGGAATATGAATGTTTTGCAAGTCTTTGGGTAATTCTTCCTCTTCAAGGCCTAGGGACTTCTTAATTTGTTGTTGTTGTTTAGGAATTTTTGCAATATCCTTTAGAGGAACGGGTATAGTTATCTTCCCTATAGTGGCTTCCAAGTCAGTGATAAGTCCAACTTGTTTTCCCTTTTCTTTCTTCTTGGTGTTTCCTTCCTTTTGGGGACCGGTTTTAGGCTCGGCTTTAGTTTGGGGGTCCTTTTTAGGAGGATCTTTAAAAGGAAATTCCTTGGGAGGGGCTTGCTTGGGAGGGGGGTCATCTTTGTTGGGTTCCTTGGAGGTTGCGAGGTCCTTGTGGTTATCTTTTCGTGAATATTGCACTCCTTTGGATCTTCCATTACTAGTATCAACATTAAGAATAGGCTCTTATTTCTCTTATTTGGTTGTGACCTCACTAACAGGAGGATGAGTGTATGAACCCCCTAGCAAAATGTGGAATACATCGGATTCTACAAGATTGGCCTGCTCATTTACTTCATCATTATCACTCTCGTCATTCTCACTTTGCTCATCTTCAGAAGATGAGTCTTGCTCCACCGCATTGTTTGGAGCCAAAGTGTTCGGGACTTAAGAAGAGCTTGGCTTATCGTCTTCACCTTGCTTTTTAGGAAAAGGTTTTCCCCTTGGAATGTAGGTAGACTTTTCGAACTTTTCCAATGCGGTGATTTTGTTCACAACTATCCTATCCCATGAGTGGACCTCTTCACTAAGCTTTTCCATCTTTTTAAGGATGGCCTGAAGGGTTTCCTCATGTTGATATTTTTATTTTTTCTACTTGGCCTTAGTTTTGGCCTTAGGGAGGTCATTGGCATCCATTCCTGAGATACGCAAGTTTTCTTCAACCTTCATTGCCATTTCTTTAGCCTCAGCCAATGTAGAATGTTTTTTGTCCCTCAATGCATATGTTAGGTGGCCACCTACATCTTTAATAAATTTGTCAAGGATATTGGTATCCGAGGGTTTAGGTGATCAAGGATATCTCAGACCATTGTATCAAACTTTTGAATGAATTCCCTATGTCTTCCCTTCCCTTAGTTATTTGATAAAACTTCTCAATGTTAAAGGTTCCTTGGGCATTGCATGACCACCTCTTCATGAATATGTCCTCAAATTCATCAGAATCTTCAATGCATGTCGGGGGAAGACTAAGGTACCATTCTCTTGCTTGTCCTTCAAGTGATAAAGCAAAAAGCATCCGAGTCTATCTTCATCAAAGATCATCCTAGGGAACAGGTGCCAATAAAATTCTTCAACAAAGTCATAGGCACTCATGGTAGCATCACCCTTAAACTTGGGTAACCATCGACTGTATTTTTCACGTAATGGTTTAGGATCGTCACTCAATTTCAAAGGGGCAAAGACACTGACCAACTATCTTTCACTCTTGGTCATCTTGGGTTTGTCAGTGGTGGAACTAGTTGTCATCTTTGGGATGGGATCACTGACTTTTTCAAATTCGGGGAGAAGAGCGGTTCCAACAGGTGATGGGGCGCGTTCCTTCCTTTTTGCAGTAACCCTAGTTAAAGGAGGAATATTGTCGCCTTCAAGCAAACTAGGGGTTTGGACAATGAGTGGAGTTGCCAAAGGAGTAATAAAATTATCGTCAATGAATCAATTCCTCAATGATTCACTAGGGATGCAGACCTGCATCCTCCCCGGCGACGGTGCCAAAATGTTAAGGCTCAAACTAGCAGGGGTTCTAAAGGGGCACTTGCTAGGTCAAGAGAAACAATAGAGCTATAGCCCACTGTCATCGCAGCTAAAGCTCCCTGCTATTTACCAACTTTCACCAATGGGAGAAGACTTGGTATGTAGGAAATCACCTATGAAAAGTAGATCAAATGAAATGGTTATGAAGTGATTTCAATGGCTTTTTCCTAGGAGAAACTCAAGATTAGGACTTGCTTGCTTTTTAAGCAAGGTACAATGTTCTCTAGGAGGGGGGGTGATGAAGATTTGAGGGACAAGTGTAATGAATATAACTTGCAAAGGAGCTTCCTAATCCCTAAAATCCTTGTAAAACTTGGTTTCCCAAATGGTCTTCAGAGAAACAACCTTGATATGAAATGGGACCAGAGGGGACCAAGTGGACCCCGGGATGGGTCAAGGGAATGGGATTTAGCAACCAACGATGTACTTGACCTGAATAGGGTGGAGAAAGGAATCAAAGAGAGAAATTTCACTGAAAGCAATGCAATTATCCCTATGAGGTAACTTGCCTAGGGAAACCTAGGGAAAATTTTGGTCTCAAGCCTAGGGCTTGGGATATTTTGGGATCCAACCGCTGGAATGGCCTCAAATTCGGAGGACACCTAGAAGACTCCCCAGCACAGTAGAGGGCAAGAGATTGAAATTTTTCTATAAGTAGTTTGCCAGAAAAATGATGCCCTAGGAGGCCTAATGGGACTAGACCTAGAAAGAAGAGGAAAAGCTGAAGAAGAATAGGTTTTAAGGTGATCACCTTATGGTAGAGTAGTGCCTAATCCTTTGGGGAGATCAGAGTCAGAATAATAATGATTATGGACTTTGTTTTCTAGGTCACAGAGGCTTCAAAGACTACCTCGTTTGGCATTAGGGAAAAGGAGAGTAACTTTGAAGGCTTTGTACTTCGATTTGCAAGATTGGATGGCTTATCAAGACAATTTCAACAATGGAACATCCCTAGGAGTATTCATTCATCAAACATGGCCCATACATGAAAGAGAACTATCTAGAGACATAATTTCCACAACTTCGCATAAATGGATGCAACAAATTAGTCCTATTATAGCGAAAATATCATCATTAATGCATGTGATAAAGCAAAAGAAAGAATAGCATTAAATGTGTACTTACATGTAAGAGAATATATCCACCCATCAATAAACTTTCCAATCAAAAGGCTCCAAGACAATAGTAGATAACCCAAACATCAAAATTCATTCCATGCTCCAAAAATTTCGTCCACCAAGAAGGATAGCGAAGATATCTCAAGAGATACAAGTCCAAACCAAGTGATGATGTTAAACTGAACTCACATCACTTGTATTTTTACACTTCTAATGAGTTCGATTTAGTTATTTGAGGCTACATTAGCCCCTAAAATAAAATAATGTGCAAAATAACTAACTTTTGGTGACAATCCCACCAAACTAGCTCATAAACAAAATAATAAGTCTCTCAAGAGGTCGAATGATAAATAATACATGTCCTTGGGCCTTCTAAAAAGCCTGATGAAGTCCATAAGTGCCATAATGGTGAATAGGACTCCCAAAAAGTAGTAGACAAGAAGTTGGGGCCTTGTTCTCCAAATTATAAACCCGTGGTGCTCCCAATGGATGTGGGGGCACACAATTAACCTCATGGATCTCCAAGTAAGTCAAAGATGCCTGTAGACCATCTGTAAGGGCTCAGATGATGGTGTAAGTGATGCCACATCAGCATACAAGTCCTGGGTCATCTTCCAAGTGCATGGTACAACTATGGGGCCGGTTCGGCATGGTGAACCAGGTGCATCTTCCTCGTCCACTAGGAGAATCTCGAGCAATATTTGAACATCTATGGCTGTCCGTGGAGTGATTTCTACTGTTGTGGAGGCCCATGGCTCTCTACACATACTCTACATGTGCCAACGTAGCCCTTTGGAGGGTTAGGACCCCGTATAGGGAGACCAAACCCCAAAATGGAGACCATATGCTATCTTGCATAAGATCCAATGTGTCCCCTAGCCTTCCAGCACAACGAGTCATTTAAAGTAATCGAGTTAAAGAGCTTACAAACCATGAACAGCAAGTGGGCACTTCATATTGGCATGCCCTTCCATAGTGGGCTTTGGCATGTGCTAATGTCTCCAAGCTCCAAAGGGGGTTAACCAAGTAGGGTTATTAGGTGGTTTCTACCTTTAAAGAGGATAGTATGTCCAAGGTACATCCTTCAAATGGTGGTGCCATATGATAAAGAGATGAATGGAGTAGGGAGTGAAAGGAGCAAAACCTGGGCCACATGTTGGGGTACAAGAGTAGCTAGTAAAAAGGGAAGCCCATACTTGGGTATATAATGTATAGGAGGGAGCAATTGTGATGGATGAGACACCCTGACCTTGATTTTTCCGCCCTTCTTTATATGCCTTTTTCATTTTATGATTTTTCTTTGATTAACTGCTCGGGGCTCAAGGATAAGAGCATGATGTGTAAGGTATAGTAGTGGGTACCCCTTTTATGGTAGGGCGGTTCATTGCCCACCAAGGGTTGGGACAATCATGGGTTCCAAAATGATAAAGGAGGCTTGTCTAGGGCCTACGGAACCAGGGTTATGGCTATGTATGGGGTAGAGCTCAAGCATTGGATTTTGCCCACATGCTAATATGTGTTTGTCCCGACCATCTTTTGCATCTTGTGGTACGTTTTCCTGTTGAATGTGGTCAATTATGCTTTTACCTTTTCTTTTTAACTGCATCAACCTCTGGGGCATTGTTCCAAGCCTGACCTAAGGTGTGGGCAAGGGGAAGGGGATGCTAACCCTATGTGGATCCAGTGGAGAAATGTGGACCCAGGTGGGAAATATGATGAATGGGGTTATAATAAACGGAAGGGGAGTAATATATATGGATGAGGGAGCAGGACCATGCAACCAAAATCAGGGTTTTCCATGTGGTACCACCCTAAAACCCAATGGTCAGTAAAGGAGATCCCACGGAACTAAGATCCAAGTGTAGCAACCAAAAGAGGTATAGGGGACAAAAGAACAGACCTAGCCCACTCTTTCCGCCGAATCCCCCCATTAATCCGTGCTAAGAAGTTTCCATGATAAGAAAACCACAATACTCAATTACCAAATTACAAGGCATACCTTTAAGTTCGGGAGGCCCACCTTCAAACATATGATCATGACAGATGGGTGAGGGACCACATGGTTTGCTCAGGTGCCAAAGAAATGGCACAAAGAGCTAGTTGGTGGTTGCAAGGGGCTGCTAACTGCCGGTTGAGGACCATCTTGGAGAAAATTTTCTCCTAGGGATATCACCCACAAAGTGGTGGGTAACATCTGACTCCATCTGGGACGTGATCTCTCGAAAAGTGGGTGAAGCTACTCGAACTGGAGGTCACGAGAACTCTAGCAATCTCTTGGTCGTCGTAGACCTGTTACGTGCACATATCAAAGACTAAACCCACGGGACAACATGTTTGTACAGTGTCTTATGATCACCTGTGCTTAATGTTGGGCCGTAAAATCAACAGATAATAAAATGTGCAAATTTTCATCTAAATGCAGCTAATCTACCACGAGCAATATCATATGACATCAGTACTAATGCAAAAATCATCATGCGATGCATCCTACTCTAACATGCATATAGTACAATGTCAAGTATGGAGGAAAGGGGTGATGCGACTTAACTTGACCAATTGAGGCCATAGTTCATCGTTGTGTTTAGAAATATAGTAATAGTCATCCTTGACCTTTCCATTAATCTTGATAGACATCAAATCTTTTTCAACTAAGACCAAGTCCCCTTCCTTATACTCCTTTTTAGGCTTCCACTTTTTGCTTGTTTTGTGCCTTGGTCTTTTAAGGATGCAGTCTTTTTGTGAGGGTAAAATGGGAGAAGGCTTTTCAATGTCATGTGCTTCGTAGTATGGAGTCAGTCCAAGATTAATCACATGAGAGAGGTAAGTAGGCTCCATATAGAGGATAAAAGGGGTCCCATCAGATTGCAGGATAGTGGCATATAATAAGTCCATTTGAACATGACCCCCAATAGAGCCCCCCCATTTCCTAGATAAGAGCATTCCCCATACGTCGAGAATATCTATGACAACAACATCCATAAGAAGGTATATATCGGGATTCCTAGCCAAAGAAACCTTAAGGTCCTTTATGAGACCTTCCACCTCCACGGGCTTAGAGTTAAAACCACATACCTTCTTATATGACCGAGTAATGCTGAGACCCAATTGCTTCATGACTTTTAACGACATGATATGGGTCGAAGACCCCGAGTCTAGCATACAATTATGTGAATAAAGGTCATGTTAGTCATCAGTAATTTTTTGCTATTTTGTAGATGACTAAATACCTATCCTAGATTTCTAAAAACAAAATTCATGAATATTGTGAGTTTTAGAAATCTCACTGCCTTCATTATCGTTAGAGAAAATTTTTCACTATCCTACCCTTTTGCCATTTCATGATCACTTTGTAACTCCTACAGACTCCAAATGGCTCGTGCCTCTCATGTCCATCCTTTTTCCTACCCATAAGCTCATTACTCTGCTTGTCCCTTGCCTATGACTCCATTGTCCATCTAGGGTTTTCCTATAAGCCTAACTCATTCCCATGATTCCCCAAAATTCCTCAAGCATTGATGGTCTCAAAACTATCTCTATAGGCTTTTTAGATAAATCAAGTACATTGGATTTTGAATCTTCATTACACCACTTGATTAATACTCTGTTTTTCACTTAAAGATTCCAAGCCAATTTTCAATCAAAGAGAGGCCAAAGAACCCTCCACTAGGTCAATTAGGGTTTCATGTGTTCCAAGGTCATCATTTCCAAAGAAGACTATCATTCAGTTTCAGAGTCTGCATATGAGGTAATGGACAAGCTTGACACTTTTGCAAAAGTGTTAAAAGGTCATATCAGCAAGCATAAAACCATACCAACTCATAAACATTATGCCTCCATCATTTTCCAAGAATTTTTTCCAAAGGACAAATCATTTGCCACACCTAGGGCCAGTTTTTCTTCAAACTATGTTTCTGACTAAACAAAGATGAATTTGACAAAAGTGAGAGAGGTTTTTGTCCATCATAGGTCCAAGAAGAAAAACCTCCTTCAGATTTTACACAGGTATCATGGTTTGGGAGCAATGTCAAAATACAGGTGTCATGGGAGAATCGCTGCACTTCTGGAGTGACCTTGGGAAAATCAGGTTTTCTTACAGCTAGAGTGTCCAAATGACTTGCTTAATAAGTCAAATGACAACTAGACTTGAAGATCTTTCCAATGAGTTGTCATGAGCTAAATTTGGAGTTGAAAAAGGCATCCAAAAGTTGTCTGCACTAGCACTTTACATTTCTGCACCATCATGTAGCACTTTTTGACCAGCCTTGGGAGAATCAACTTTTGACAAGTCAAATCAACTCCAATCAGAGAAAAAAAGGTATATTTGGAAAGTAGACAGGATAAGCTTTCCAACGAGCTATCACGGGACCAATTTGGACATCGGGAAGGCCTCCAAATTCCCTCTACAAAAGGTGCTACGCGTAGGGAGTTCAGGCGCTGCGCTTATGGCAGAGAGAGGCCTGACTGGCCCAGAACTTGCCCGGCGCTGCGCTTAGAGAGTCCGACTGGCCCAGAACCTGCCCGGCGCTGCGCTTAAGAGAACCCGACACCTGACAACTCGTGTAGAGTGCTGCGCCTAGAGCAGAAAGCCTCTCCCACCTGCAAAAAATTGCCAAAAACACAAGGGGACACCTTCCAACTACATCTAAGGACCTGCAAACAAGTTAACATTGGTAGGTGCATGTTTCCTATCTTCTAAGTGCTTTTTGTGATTTAATGATTAAGGGAAAGTGATCAAACCCTAGTGCCTACAAACCCTAGGTCTTCATGGCAAACAACCCTCTGTTTTGACTTCAAACAAGCAATTATCAGTCAAGGAGAGTATGAGTTAGGGTAATTACAAATTAGTTCAAGTTAAGCCCTCCTCCAAGCCCAAAGAAAACCAGTCATAAACCCACCTCCATTCCACTCATTTGCAAGAGCTTGCCCTCACCATCATTTCATTTCACTCCTCCTACCAAGTTTTATAAGCAGGCCTAGGGTTGTCTAAGGGCAGCACTAGTCACCATATCGCAGTGAACAAGCAAGTGACAATGAAGGTGAGAGTAACAATGAATCAAACCAAAGTGAAGATGAGGGTGATGATGAGTTGAGCCAACAAGAAGCAGGCAACATGGAAATAGGGGAGGATGATGACAGTAAAGAAAATCAAGAGGTTGGCAGCCAAAATGAAGGTCACAGCAGTGATGAAACAAGCAGCTATAATGAGGAACAAAGTGAAGGTGCACAAATTAGTGAAGAGGCCAACAGTGAAACTAATGATGAAGGTAAAGAGGTAAGCAGGAGTCAGGGTGATGAAGAGGAAAACATGAAGGCAAATGATGACAGCCATAAGGAAGACACCAAAATGAGCCAAATTGAACCTTTTCCCTTGGCATACCACAGTGGAGAAAGACATGTGTTTGCTGCCTCTAAAAGGCAAGGGGCCATGACTTCTACCCCTATTAGGTCAAAGGACAAAAGCAAAGATAAAGGCAAGGGTAAAAGCAAAGACAAAGGCAAAGAGGGACCTTAACCTCCAAAAGAAGATGACCAAGCACTATGCATTGCAAAATCAAATTGCAAAGGCTAAACTCAAGAGAGCCCTTGTCAAGCTACAGGTACTCAAAGAGGCAAAAGACCATGTAAACCTTGGAATCTTGCCTCAAGATTTTCTACAGGCTTCTCAAACCTCATGAGGAAGGTGTCCACCAATTTTGGGGGAATTTTGACAATTTTTGGTTTTTTGCAAAATTTGAGGCCTATAAGTGCAACACCCCTAGTGCTACGCTTTTTCCTCAGACATCTTTAGAGGGAGAACTTTGCATTTTTGGAATCCTCATAGCTAGTATAGTATGCTCACCAAATTTCAGAGCATTTGGAGCATTTTTGACCCCTCAAAAGGCCAAAAAACACCTCATTTTTAACCTTTCTGCCTCATTTTCAGGCTTGGCGTTGCGCTTAGAGCAGTTTGGGGAATTTGGCTTTTTGGACAGGTTACAAGAGCTCAATCAGAAAACCAAAGGTAGATTTGGAAAGTAGACTCGGCAAGCTTTCCAACGGGCCATCACGGAGCAAATTCTGACATTGGGAAGGTTACCAAAAATTGGCTGCAAGTGGACCCATTTTTTGCCTGTGTTGGCGCTGCGTTCAGAAAACCAAAGGTAGATTTGGAAAGTAGACTCAGCAGGCTTTCCAACGAGTCATCACGGAGCAAAATCTGACATCAGGAAGGTCACCAAAACTTGGCTGCAAGTGGACCCATTTTCTGCCTGTGAAGGCACTGCGCTTATAGACTTCATTGTGTGTTTTTGGCCAAAAGTCAACAAAACACTCATTTATTGCAAAATGATATTTTAATGTTTTTTGAGGCAAATCACTCTAAAATTAGGTGCTAGGAGTTATTTTGGCATTTATTTCATGTGATATTTTGTGCCTTCGGCCTTGCATGAACTCTTGGGCATTAATGACATTTATGAGTGATTTTGACATTTTCCAACCCTATTTGGGGTTTTTGTCCTCCTTTGCTAAATAAATAGAGCATGAGGGCTTCATTTTAAAAGGTTGGCATTTGAT
Source organism: Pinus albicaulis (assembly GCA_034641835.2). Lineage (NCBI taxonomy): Eukaryota > Viridiplantae > Streptophyta > Pinopsida > Pinales > Pinaceae > Pinus > Pinus albicaulis. The sequence continues at coordinate 1,698,186,405 of CM076580.1, read as the reverse complement.
GACTCTTTGGAGCAATACATAGTTTTTTTTTTTTGGAGATTGGAGAAGAAATTGGTGTTTTAGAGTTTCTGAATGGCTTGTCTTGATTGATGATGGAGAAGGCTGCTTGCAAGATCCCTGAGCTTGGTTAATGGTGATGTGCTTCTATTCAGTTATTGTTTTCTTATGTATCATTGTGTTTCATCCTTCTTTATTGCAGCAGGACAAAGGTTTTAGACTAAGAAATGTTTTCAAAGGCACCTTAGCTCTGTTTGTTCTTCACTGCCTCTATGTTTTCCTCTGCTGGGCCTTTTTAGAGAATTCTTAATTGCTCTCTAGACCCCCTGTTGTCGCACAAATTGTCTAGGCACCGCGACAACGGCTCAGATTGGGGGCTGTCACCTTTATCCCCAATCTCTCTATTTAAGCTGTCTCCTTGCAAGCTAAGGGAGGTAGACCCTTTTATAAATGAAGATAACAAATCCAGGAGACACAGCTAAAACATCAAATACTTGATAAAATTAACAGGATTTCACAGATCTAGATTAGATTTCACGTTTATGATCAGTGCCTTATGGAGTCATACAAAATCCCATTATGCAATTATAAACCAGTAAATGATGACTAACTGCTGCTTATTAAACCACGATTGATCACAATGATATTTTCTTGAGAACGTCACAACCATGAATAGCAAATATTATGAGAATGCCCAATACTTGAAAGATTTCCGAAAAATAAAAATATTATAATTATAACGCAGCTCGAAAATCAAAATATCCACAATCAAACTTAGATAAAAATTTCAAGGCTCAGTGGACCATTGAAATTTTTTTATATTTTGTATTTTTTAATTTTTTTTTAAAGATTTTTTTTGAAATTTTTATTATTTATTTTATTTTATTTTTAAGACAAAATAAAATTCTAAATCTAAACAAAGTTCTAATCTAAAAGCTAAATCCTAAAGTTAAAATTAAACTAAATTTGAAACTAAGTTAAAACTAAACGAAAATTTAAAAATCTAAATTAAAAAAAAAAAACTAAAGTTAAATCTAATTAAAACTAAGTAAAAATTAAACTAAGACTAAATTAGAACTAGAACTAAGTTAAAATAAATCTAAATCTAAATTAAATCTAAAAAGAAACAATTTAAAACTAACAATAAAAAAATGAAATTCAAAACCTACGCTAACATAGAACAAATCGAAATCTATTGAAACCGACCAAGATTAAACTAAACTTAAAAAATAAAAATCGAAACCTAAGTCCTAAATCTAAACTATATACAACAAAAAAAAGGAAATCGAATAACACTACGCTACCCTATCCATGACAAAACCTACGACTAACTATATTACAAATCGAAAAATGAAACCCGCATAGACGAATCGAAAGGGCTTTGAGAATTTATGTATGCGTTTTTATTTGTTCCTTTTGTGTTGCAGGTGAACGACAGGCGTGTGCAGGGCAGACGAGCTGACGGCTTTGAAGACCTTGCTTTGTCGTTTTTTTTTTTTAGTTTGTGTGTGCAGATCGATGGACGGCAGCGTGAGGAGCTTGGACGCCAGGGTTGAAGGGTTTTAAAGCTGCGTTTTATTTTTGTTTCAATTGTTTGCAGGTAGGGCAGATTGAATGAAAAGGATAGGCTTGGCTGGACGGCAAAGGCAGCAAGGGAAAACGCTGAATGATGGCTGAGATAGAAAGATAAGAGACTTGCAGATGCGGCTATGACAGAGGGACGGTGAACAGCAGATGAAATATTGCAGATTGCAGAGAAAAAGAATTCTGAGCCAATAATTAACCCCAAAACTCCTTCGATTTATGCTCAAATTTATGCTTTTCTAATTCAATGATCCAGATCTTGCCCACAGTGACAGTTTTGAGGCCAGATCTGGCCTTTACAAGCCAGATTTGCCTTAGATCTTTAAAAAAAAATTTCGATTTGAATCTGTAACCTGCAACAACACGTCAGATCCGAAAATACACACCCAGAAACTGTTATACCTTTACAATCCTAAAAGAAAATTTATAAATTTACACTAATTTACAATTTGAAACCCTCATGGTCAGATCTAAACCCGTTTTAGCACAGTTTCAGAAGTTTAAAATTTTTAGTGAGAGGCACAAGCCTTCGAAACCCTGCAAAATCACAAATATCGTAAGATAGATCCGGAATTTAACAAATAAAGAGCTTATCAGATTTATGCTTATTGAGAGTCGGCTGGTCCAACCGAAGACTTCCCCAGACGCCCAATCTTAAAAAATTTCTCTGCACACTTAGATCCGAACTTTAGACTGATAGAGATTTAAGAAAACAACATGAGACCCTTAGAAAAATCAGAATGTTATTTTATAAACCCAGAAAACTGCACAAGATACATGTATGCAGATTAATCCATGTAGGTCATCAACCATAAAATGCAAGAAACCAAGTAGCAGAGTTTAGAGACAATTCACCACATAGATCTGAGAAGGAACATCCAGATTTGTAACCCCAAAGTCTTTAGCTTTATTCCTCAAAAAGTTTACAAGAGCTTCTAAGAGCAAGTGCACGATTCTGAGATCGGATGATTCAAAAATGAGAAAGACCTCTAAATTTATAGGACAAGATCTCTAACGGCTAGTTTGGATGATCCTCGTCAAAATAATCTCAATCGTCCAAAAGATTTAATTATCTTTTAATCCGGAGCGTTGAAATTAAAATTTTGGGGAAAAACGAATTTATCATTTAATTCAATTTTAATTAACTCAAAAATATTATTTTTGAGTTAATTACCCCAAAATTTTGACCTTGACTTAACCACCAAGGCCCAAGGGTTCAATATTTCTTAAAATTCTCAATATTCCCTTGGCCTGGGGCTTTCAAAATCATTTTCCAAGGACCCACAAATTTTGCCTTTAAAGATTTAATCCTAACTTAGGACCTTAAATTAATTAAATTTCTGGTTTAGGATTTTATTAATTAATTGACCAGAAAATTTAATTAATTGACTAAGAGGGGATTATAATTATTTTTCCAACCCTCTTTTACATGAGATAATACATTTATATACATGAAGGGGGAAAACCCATTTGTATAGACCCTCAAATAAATACCCAATTCTGCGACTCAAAATATGATCTAGTAGACCAAGTAGCTCAAGCTACTTTTACAAGGACTCGATAAAAAACACTAGGACTCACTTAGCATGCTGATGACAAAATCCACCCTAGCTTTGGGGTGAGGCTGGAGGGAAAAACTCTGCCGATCACTTTCGTGAATCAGTGAGACAAAAAACCTCCTAGGATGGAGATCATCAACAACATGCTAGGCTTACCTAGGTTGTTACATACATTGACGGTCTTACTTAGATCATTTACATCATAACAATGCAGAATGGGTTTACATCATTTATAACAATGTCAACTGTCGATGAAATATGGATGATGGAATCTGAATGGCGCAACCACGTCGAACATGACGAATCCCATTTGAAAAAATTGGGGTGTACTGCTATGGGGTAGTTGACGAAGTGTGGTCAACATCTGGCTCTACTTGGGGACACGTTGCTTCATTGAAGGAATGTGAGAATCCAGAATCTGCATTCGAGCAACACACAAGATTACATAAGTAGCGTCCATCCAAATATCATCATATAACATTAAGTACATGAAAAATAGAAGCTCTTCTTTTATTCATTATTCTACTTAACATAAAAAGTAAATCTACTCTAACTGCAAAATGAAATGCTGAACTAACAAGGTGTAAGGTTAGAGATACAATACAAAGGATGCCCTGTGGCATCAGATGTGTTCAATATAGTGCATGCTGAGCATTTGCCTGCTTTCAGGCAAGTCTGTGGGCTGCTTTTCAGATGTGCCATGCCCAATCTTGCACAATGTAGGACTCTGTCTTATCCGAATGTCAAGCTGCTCTCGACCATCAGACGAATCAAAGCGCTTCCTTATTCTTTTTCTCTTTCGCTTCAGGCTCTTCTTCGTGGAAGATTGTATGGTTGATGATGTGGAACCTTCCTCTTGTGAACTTTCAGACGAAGTAAACAATATATGTGTGACATGTCTCTCTTCATTCTGCATCTGCTCTGTCATGGGTGATGTATTAACCTGATTCCCTTCGGCTTTCCTTTTATCCGGGTTGCCTTCAATCAACCACTTTTCAATGGAAGAAATGGTCTCCTCATAATAGGATGGAGCTTGCTTCAGCAAACTGGGAGGCCTATGCTCTGTTGACAACTGTGATCTTTCCGCTTTCTCCAGATTAGAATGCTTAACCTTTATAGTATTGATTTCCTTCGCATGATTCTTTTCAACAGTCAATAACCTGTGCTGAAGAGACATTTGACCAGTTTCCATGTCCTTATAACTTTATCATTACCCGCTTTCATGGCCATGAAGCAATTTTGCATATATTTTATCTCTCTCTCATGATTTGCTTGCATGGTGGCTGATTGATTGTTGTGATCAAATTCCATGATGGTCATTTCTTCATCATGTCTTTCTTCCATGGCATTCATTTGATTGGAGTGATTGAATTCCATGATCGTCATCTTTTCCTCTAAGGCTAACAACTTGTTTCGTATAGCATCAATTTCCCTGGTATGCTCAGCTGTTAATCTTGCTTGGTTAAATTCCATATTCTTAATGATTTCGGCCTGGTTGGCCTCCATATTCTTGAGTACCTGAGCTTGATTTAGCTGTATATCCTTAACCATCTGAATCAATTCTTTAACAAGATTCTTATCGTTGTCAATACTAGTTGTACAATTTGGCTCTGCTTCACCACTATCATGGATTTGTGCTATCATGGTACAAGTGGATTCATCCTGAGAATTGTCTGGAGATCTGATGTTAACAGTTGAGTTCTCTACACGACCAATTTCATTATTTTGCACAATACTGGGGGTACAAGGCGAATCATCTTCTGTCATATATTTTTCTATAAAGGCTTTTATGATGTTTTGAAAATAATAAAAATACTCCTCAGGACAACTTCGAAACCAATCAATAGCATCACCTTTTAAGGAAAAGCCAAAGAGACATATCTTGACATCTTCATGATTATATTGTGATGGAAGACAATATCTGTTTATTATATTAATAACCGTCAAGAGATGCTTTTGAGCAGCAGCTGGATTACCACCCGAGAACAAAGGTAATTTAGGAATGGCCTCTTTTGGTAGGTCATGAAGAGGATCATCCATGATGACTTGCTTAGAATTTAGGAAATAGATCCGTATTCAAGAATAGTCAAAAGGTCCTCAAGAAGCAAACTTCTTAGCAGGAACTCTTGTAAGAAATGAAAGAATTGGAGTCGCCACTTGAACATGAAACTAATTCTAAAACAAAAGAAATAATCGAGAGATAGCAGATGGATATCAGGTGGGGATTCTTGTTTGGGAGTAAAAAGATGAATAAGTGGAGTTGCCACCCAAACAAGAAGCCAACCGAAATGTCCAGGTGCTAAGGATGCGATGATGAAATGATTAGTGATATGACGAAAGATAAGATGATGAAAATATGAAGAGATGAAAAGTCGCCAGAAAATGTGGTCCCTTGTGACAGGCTAATGAATGGCGAAAGAAAATCTGAAGATTATAAAATGTCGTTAAGACCAAGGACAGAAAAACTCTATCCGCGGCAACGGTGCCAAAAAATGTTGTCGCACAAATTGTCTAGGCACCGCGACAACGGCTCAGATTGGGGGCTGCCACCTTTATCCCCAATCTCTCTATTTAAGTTGTCTCCTTGCAAGCTAAGGGAGGTAGACCCTTTTAGAAATGAAGATAACAAATCCAGGAGACACAGCTAAAACATCAAATACTTGATAAAATTAACAGGATTTCACAGATCTAGATTAGATTTCACGTTTATGATCAGTGCCTTATGGAGTCATACAAAATCTCATTATGCAATTATAAACCAGTAAATGATGACTAACTGCTGCTTATTAAACAACGATTGATCACAATGATATTTTCTTGAGAACGTCACAACCATGAATAGCAAATATTATGAGAATGCCCAATACTTGAAAGATTTCCGAAAAATAAAAATATTCTAATTATAACGCAGCTCGAAAATCAAAATATCCACAGTCAAACTTAGATAAAAATTTTAAGGCTCAGTGGACCATTGAAAATTTTTTATATTTTGTATTTTTTAATTTTTTTTTAAAGATTTTTTTGGAAATTTTTATTATTTATTTTATTTTATTTTTAAGACAAAATAAAATTCTAAATCTAAACAAAGTTCTAATCTAAAAGCTAAATCCTAAAGTTAAAATTAAACTAAATTTGAAACTAAGTTAAAACTAAACGAAAATTTAAAAATCTAAATTAAAAAAAAAAACTAAAGTTAAATCTAATTAAAAATTAAACGAAAACTAAATTAGAACTAGAACTAAGTTAAAATAAATCTAAATCTAAATTAAATCTAAAAAGAAACAATTTAAAACTAACAATAAAAAAAATAAAATTCAAAACCTACGCTAACATAGAACAAATCGAAATCTATTGAAACCGACCAAGATTAAACTAAACTTAAAAAATAAAAAAAACGAAACCCAAGTCCTAAATCTAAACTATATACAACAAAAAAAATGAAATCGAATAACACTACGCTACCCTATCCATGACAAAACCTACGACTAACTATATTACAAATCGAAAAATGAAACCCGCATAGAGACGAATCGAAAGGGTTTTGAAATTTTATGTATGTGTTTTTATTTGTTCTTGTGTTGCAGGTGAACGATAGGGGCACCGACGGCTACGGGAGGATAGGCTAGAAAATCCAACGCGAGCTTGATTTGCAAGGTTTAACGCAGGAGCCGGCGGCCAGGCTCGATGCTTGTTTGCAAGCTGGAGTCACCACGAAAGAACCAGCGGAGTCGACAGGCAGAGGCTCAAGTGAGACGCGGGTTTTCAACTCATGTATGCATTTGTCATTTGTTTTTTTTTTTTTTTGTATGGGCAGGTCGACTGAAAAGGATAGGCTTGGCTGGACAGCAAAGGCAGCAAGGGAAAACGCTGAATGATGGCTGAGATAGAAAGATAAGAGACTTGCAGATGCGGCTATGACAGAGGGACGGTGGACAGCAGATGAAATATTGCAGATTGCAGAGAAAAAGAATTCTGAGCCAATAATCAACCCCAAAACTCCTTTGATTTATGCTCAAATTTATGCTCTTCTAATTCAATGATCCAGATCTTGCCCACAGTGACAGTTCTGAGGCCAGATCTGGCCTTTACAAGTCAGATCTGTCTTAGATCTTTTAAAAAAAAATTCGATTTGAACCTGTAACCTGCAACAACACGTCAGATCCGAAAATACACACCCAGAAATTGTTATACCCTTACACTCCTAAAAGAAAATTTATAAATTTACACTAATTTACAATTTGAAACCCTCATGGTCAGATCTAAACCCGTTTAGCACAATTTTCAAAAGTTTAAAATTTTTAGTGAGAGGCACAAGCCTAGGAAACCCTGCAAAATCACAAATATCGTAAGATAGACCCAGAATTTAACAAATAAAGTGCTTATCAGATTTATGCTTATTGAGAGTCGGCTGGTCCAACCGAAGACTTCCCCAGATGCCCAATCTTAAAAAAATTTCCCTGCACACTTAGATCTGAACTTTAGACTGATAGAGATTTAAGAAAACAACATGAGACCCTTAGAAAAATCAGAATGTTATTTTATAAACCCAGAAAACTGCACAAGATACCTGTATGCAGATTAATCCATGAAGGTCATCAACCATAAAATGCAAGAAACAAAGTAGCAGAGTTTAGAGACAATTCACCACATAGATCCGAGAAGGAACATCAAAATTTGTAACCCCAAAGTCTTTATGCTTTATTCCTCAAAAAAGTTTACAAGAGCTTCTAAGAGCAAGTGCACGATTCTGAGATCAGATGACTCAAAAATGAGAAAGACCTCTAAATTTATAGGAAAAGATCTCAAACGGCTAGTTTGGATGATCCTCGTCAAAATAATCTCAATCGTCCAAAAGATTAAATTATCTTTTAATCCGGAGCGTCGAAATTAAAATTTTGGGGAAAAAACGAATTTATCATTTAATTCAATTTTAATTAACTCAAAAATATTATTTTTGAGTTAATTACCCCAAAATTTTGACCTTGAATTAACCACCAGGGCCCAAGGGTCCAATATTTCTTAAAATTCTCAATATTCCCTTGGCCTAGGGCTGTCAAAATCATTTTCCAAGGACCCACAAATTTTTCCTTTAAAGATTTAATCCTAATTTAGGACCCTAAATTAATTAAATTTCTGGTTTAGGATTTTATTAATTAATTGACCAGAAAATTTAATTAATTGACGAAGAGGGGATTATAATTATTTTTCCAACCCTCTTTTACATGAGATAATACATTTACATACATGAAGGGGGAAAACCCACTTGTATAGACCCTCAAATAAATACCCAGTTCTGCGACTCAAAATATGATCTAGTAGACCAAGTAGCTCAAACTACTTTTACAAGGACTCGATAGAACACTAGGACTCACTTAGTATGCTGATGATAAAATCCACCCTAGCTTTGGGATGAGGCTGGAGGGAAAAACTCTGTCGATCACTTTCGTGAATCAGTGAGACAAAAAACCTCCTAGGATAGAGATCATCAACAACATGCTAGGCTTACCTAGGTTGTTACATACATTGACGGTCTTACTTAGATCATTTACATCATAACAATGCAGAATGGGTTTACATCATTTATAACAATGTCAACTGTCGATGAAATATGGATGATGGAATCTAAATGGCGCAACCACGTCGAACATGACGAATCCCATTTGAAAAAATGGGGGTGTACTTCTATGGGGTAGTTGACGAAGTGTGGTCAACACCCCCCAAGCTTGTTTATTTCATGAATGGTTTAATACATTAGGTATCAAAGATGATTTATGGTTGGCCCTGCTTGTTTGATGTCTCTAAACACTTTTCTTGAGGTCTCTCTCCAAAGTACCATTGATTAGGTTTGCCAAAGAGGCTATGTTTCGATCATACCCTTTATCCATGCTTGAATAATTGTTTTAGAGATCTTCATAGCTATGATCAATGATGTTTAGGCGTTCCTTCTTCTTTGATTAAAGTTATCTGTGTATCTTGAGTGTTTTCTAACCTTGAAGGTGAAATCACTAGAATTTAAATGAGTTTCTCGCCTTCTATATTTCATTGGATTGTATGTCTGAAATGCTTATTTGCTTAAGTTGAATCAAAGAGTTATTGGTGTGCCTTGTCTATTGATTTCTTCTTCATGCTCAATAGTGTTGAGGTCTTTCCTTGTTTTTTAAGTACATGATAAAGGATTCTTAATTGCCCTTTGTCCTACTTTATTCACAAACTTGATGTTCATTTCATTTCACAAAAACCTTGAGAATCCATCTGACCAATGATTTTCCCTGTGATCCACCCTGATTTACTATTGAAACTTTCTATGATTTTTATAGACTCCATAGCCCAATGACTTGAAGATTTCCTCACTCTATCTATTCTACTTGATCATCTTACCCAACCAAAACAAACAAACAAACCCTACACTTAACAACTAGCCTAAAATCAAAACCCTAGAAGAAAACAAGTCCATATCCTTTGCACAAATAGAGAGAGCCCTCTCTGAGTCCAGGAAGGCTAGGTCCTAGGACTCCAAAGACTGGTTTGATGTTACTCTGTCAATTTGATCTCACCAATCTAACAAATCACGGGACACTAATAGGTCATTGATAACCAAAGTGAACATAAAAGGTTCATGTCAAGGGTTACGATCAGGAATATGAATGTTTTGCAAGTCTTCGGGTAATTCTTCCTCTTCAAAGCCCAGGGAATTCTTAATTTATTGTTGTTGTTCTAGAAGTTTCACAATATCCTTTAGAGGAATGGGTATAGTTATCTTCCCTTTAGTGGCTTCCAAGTCAATGTTAAGTCCAACTTGTTTGCCCTTCTCTTTCTTCTTGGTGTTTTATCCTTTTTGGGGACCCTTTTTAAGCTCGGCTTTAGTTTGGGGGTTCTTTTTAGGAGGATCTTTAGAAGGAACTTCCTTGGGAGGGGCTTGCTTGGGAGGAGGGTCATCTTCATTGGGTTCTTTGGAGGTTGTGAGGTCCTTATTGTTATATTTTCACAAATATTGCACCCCTTTGAATCTTCCATTACTAGCATCAGCATTAAGAATAAGCTCCTCTTTCTCTTCTTTTGGTTGTGACCTCACTAACGGGATGATGAGAGTACGAAACCACTAGCAAAATGTTGAATACATTGGATTCTTCAAGATTGGCTTGCTCGTCTACTTCATCATTATCACTCTCGTCATTCTCACTTTGATCATCTTCAAAATATGAGGCTTGCTCCACCGCATTGGTTGGAGCCAAAGTGTTCGGGACTTGAGATGAGCTTGGCTTATCTTCTTCACTTTTCTTTCTAGGAAAAGGTTTTCCCCTTGGAATGTCGCTAGACTTTTGGGCCTTTTCCAATGCAGTGATTTTGTTCATAACTATCCTATCCCGTGAGTTGACCTCTTCACTAAGATTTTCCATCTTTTTAAGGATGGCCAGCAAGGTTTCCTCATGTTGATCTTTAGATTTTTCCTTCTTGGCCTCAATTTTGGCCTTAGGTAGGTCATTGGCATCCATTCTTGAGATATGCAATTTTTCTTCGACCTGAATTTCCATTTCTTTAGCCTTAGCCAATGTAGAAGGTTTTTTGTCCCTCAATGCATGTGTCAAGTGGCCACCTACAACTTTAATAAATTTATCAAGGATATTGGCATCAAAGGGTTTTAGGTGATCAGGGATATCTCGGACTATCCTATCAAACTTTTGAATGAATTCCCGTATGTATTCCCTTCCCCTAGTTATTTGATAACACTTCTCAATGTTAATGGTTCCTTGGGCATTGCAGGACCACCTCTTCATGATTAGGTCCTCAAATTCATCAGAATCTTCAATGCATGTTGGGGGAAGACTAAGGTACCATTCTCTTGTTTATGCTTTGGAGAAACAACCTTGATATGAAATGGGACAACATGGGACCAAGTGTACCCCCGGATCGGTCAAGGGAATAGGATTTAGCAACCAACAGTGTACTTGACCTAAATGGGGAGGAGAAAGGAATCAAAGAGAGAAATTTCATTGAAAGTGATGCAATGATCCCTAGGAGGTAACTAGCCTAGGGAAACCCAGGGAAAAATTTGGTCTCAAGCCTAGTGCTTGGGATATCTTGGGATCCAACTGTTGGAATGGCCTCAAATTCAGAGGACACCTAGGAGACTCCCCAACGCAGTAGAGGGCAAGAGATCAAAATTTTTCTATTGGTAGTTTGCTGAAAAATGATGCCCTAGGAATCCTAATGGTGCTAGACCTATAAAGAAGAGGAAAAGGTGAAAAGAATAGGTTTTAAGGTGATCACCTTATGATAGACTAGTGCCTAATCCTTATTGTAGACTAGTGCCTAATCCTTTGGGGAGATCAGAGTTAGAAGAATAATGATTATGGACTTCGTTTTCTAGGTCAAGGAGGCTTCAAAGACTACTTCATTTGTAATTAGGGCAAAGGAGAGTAATTCTGAAGGCTTTATCCTTCGATTTGCATTTTTGGATGGCTTATTGAGACAATTTCAACAATGGAACATCCCTAGGAGTGTTCATTCATCAAACATGGCCCATACATGAAAGAGAACTATCTAGAAACATAATCTCCACAACTTTGCATAAATGGATGCAACAAATTAGCTCTAGCATAGCGAAAATCTCATCATCAATGCATGTGACAAAGAAAAAGAAAGAATAGCATTAAATGTGTAGTTACATGTAAGAGAACATACATATCAACAATCAATAAACTTGCCAATTAAAAAGCTCCAAGACAATAGAAGATAATCCAAACATCAAAATTCATTCCATGCTCCAAAATTTTCGTCCACCAAGAAGGACAATGAAGATCTCTCAAGAGATACAAGTCCAAACCAAGTGATGATGCTAAAATGAACTCACATCACTTGTATTTATACACTTCTAATGAGTTCGATTTAGCTATTTGAGCCTACATTAGCCCCTAAAATAAAATAATGTGCAAAATAACTAATTTTTGGTGACAAGCTCACCAAACTAGCTCATAAATAAAATAATAAGCCTCTCAAGAGGTCGAATGATAAATAATACATGTCATTGGGCTTTCTAAGAAGCCTGATGAAGTCCATAAGTGCCATAATGGTGAATAAGACTTCCCAAAAAGTAGTGGACAAGGGGTTGGCTCCTTCTTCTCCAAATAATACACCTGTGGTGCTCCCAATGGAAGTGGGGGCACACAAGTAACCTCATGGGGAAAAGGGGTTGGCTCCTTGTTCTCCAAATAATAAACCTGTGGTGCTGCCAATGGATGTGGGGGCACACAAGTAACCTCATGGGTCTCCAAGTAAGTTGAAGATTCTTGTAGACCATTTGTAAGGGCTCAGATGATGGTGTAAGTGATGTCACATCAGCATACAAGTTATGGATCATCTACCAAGTGCATGGTACAACTGTGGGGCCGACTGGGCATGGTGTGTAAAAATTTAATCTATTGCAATAACTGAAAAATATTCTTCTAACTGGGAAGTTTATTTTGCAGTTTATTTGCTACGACAAATATCAAATAAATTTACTATTGCAATTTCCACACTAAATTACTGCGGAAAATAAAATGTTGTAAATAGAGAAAGTCTAGAACACATAAAAATTTTGACACGGTTATTTTTGGACAATTGTACCCAAAAAACCCAATGCGGGAAAACCGGTGCAGCAAATGAGGGTTTTCTTATTAATCTTCAACAACAATTTGAGTAAAAGAATTCTGACAAGCAAAACAGAGAAAAAATACTGAGAGAAATTTATCATAAAATTTCTCTCTACACAGCGACTCCCTGACTCCGGAATGGACCCTCTGCTCATACGCTAGTGCCTCTGTGTCACTCTCTGCGTAGTCAGCTCCAGTGGACTGCATCTTCCCTCACGCTGCCTCCTCTTGAATTCGATCTATACTTCCCGGACTCCTGTTGATGCCCTCTCTCTCTCACCTGCTACTCAACCTCTAACTCTATCTCCTCTTCTAAACTTCAACCACTGAGAAAATCAATCTGCCTGGGCAACTGAGTAACTGCACTGGTATGTTCTCCATCTATCCATCGACGACTTCTTATAATCTTCTGTTGGAGCTCCAACAGTCAAGATTAAAACATAATTGATGGCCCAAATTATTTCCCTGTCAATTCGTGTGAGTTTCTAGGACATTCACACCATGACTTAATTAATTTTGATTAATTAATCATATTTCCTAAGTTTAGACTTAGGAAATATTAAAAAATTGATTAATAAATCTAATTAAGTCGTCTCTAAGTGGAATTTCAAGAAACGATTTATGGGTATTGGAGAATACATGTATTCTAGCCTCTCCACCAAATTTTGTGGCTAGAACACATCTGATGCTACAAAAACTAACACTCCCTCTTAGCGAGGAAAGTGTTTTAGTGCTGCAATTTTTGCCACAACACACTGTCTATGCACCATCTCCTGTCATGTTGCTGATGTCTGGCCATATTGCCCACTAACCACTACGCAACTTTGATATGAGTTGCATTTGTGCTGCTGTTGACCCTGCTGAACTGCTGCCAACCACTGCATCTGCACTGCAACTCCCTCTCATCTGTTGCTACTGCAACTGAGTAATATCTGTCTCTGCTACTGAAACAGGTTCTCCACCATACCCATTTGCTCCCTGAACTGGATGAACTTAGCTCTCCCTAGAGCTTTTGTGAGTATGTCGGCTACTCGATCTCTTGTGGGAACATACTGCAGCTAGACTGCCCCATGCTGTACACAGCCTCTGAGAAATGACATCTGATGTCTATGTGTTTCGACCTGTCATGAAACACTGGGTTCTCAGAGAGTTTTATGCAACTATGATTATCACAGTAGACACTGGTCCCTCCCATCTTCTTCCTGAACAAGCTCACAAGCAGTTTCCTAAGCCATATAGTTTCGCACGTAGCTGTGCTGGCTGCCATCTATTTTGCTTTTGCTGAGCTCAAATGCTACTGACTTTTGCTTCCTACTACACCAAAAGACCATCCCTGATCCAACACTGAAGCGGTACCTTGAGGTACTTTTCCTGTCCACTGAACTAACTGCCCAATTTGCATCTGTGAACCCGAACAATCTAACGTCATCTCCTCGAGTATATTTCAACCCATACTCGACTGTTCCACGCACATATCTAAGAATGTGCTTTGTTGCTGCACAATGTACCCTTTTCGTCTCTACCATGAACTGACTAAAGGTATTGACAACGAAACAAATGTTTGGCCTAGTGTTAACCAGATACATGAGAGACCCGATAAGTTGCCTGTACAAGGTGGGGTCGACTTGCTTGTCCCCTGACGCATCTATTTTCTTCCAATTGGTGATCATGGGTCGACAATCCTTCATTCTGGACCTCTTCAGAATACCTTTAGCATATCTCCCTTGCCCAAGGAAGATCTCCTCATTTTTCTGCCACACCTCCAATACTAGAAAATAATGCATCAACCCCATATCCTTCATGTCGAATTTTGCTGCAAGGTTCCTTTTGCAGTCTTTTATGAGCCCTGATGATCTTGTCAAAAAGAGATCATCCACATACAAAACCAGAATGAGAGGCTCATTCTCCACCATCAAATAGTAGAGGTTGGGAATCGGGATCTGCATCACTCTTGATGAATCCCAACTGTTGCAAGTAACTGTCAATTCAACCATACCATGCCCTGGGTGCCTTCTTGAGCCCGTATAGGGATTTCTTCAATTTGCATACATGACTGCGCTTCTCATAAGTTTCGAAGCCTTCAGGCTGCTCTCCATACACCTCTTCTTCTATCACCCAGTTCAAGAATGTTGCCTTGACGTCCATTTGGTGAATCTCCCATCCCATTTGTGTTGTTAGGGATATAATTGATCTGATAGAGGTATATCTGGAAACTGGGGCGAAGGTCTCTTCATAGTCCATTCCTCCCTTCTGTGCATACCCCTTTTCCACGAATCTAGCCTTATACTTCTCTACATTGTCATCTGCAGCATACTTGATTTTGTAGATCCATCTGGAACCTACAACTGATCTGTCTTCTGGCCTCAGCACTACCTCCCAAACATTTTTTGTCAAGATAGAACTATACTCTTCTACCACGACATCCACCCACACCTGATGCTATGCGGCTTCCTGAAAGCTGGAGGGTTCTACAACCTGTGCCACCAAAGCTTGATATTTGTCAGGCTACCTGCGTTGTCTCTTTTCTTTCATAGGAGCTCCAACAAACTCCTTTGCATCTCTCAAGGTCTGACACACTTCCCTACTGGCTCTACCACTGGTGGTGGGAGGTTCAATCAGTTCCTCCTCCTGTTCCTGCTACTCCATCTGCTGAGAACTCCCTGGACCTCCTACCCTTGAGGAGATACTGGTACTAGTCACTGTACTCGATCCCTGTAACTGTCCTCCTGCTGGTCCCACTTGTTGTCCCTGTTGCTGAACTAGCAGAATTTTCGCTGACTGATCACCTGTAAGTATCTCTTGAGATCTCCTGAAAGCTTTGTCTTCCATGAACTTTTCATCTCGTCTCACTACAATCTTCCTACTGCTAGGAATGTAGATCCTGTATTCCTATGAGGTCTCACTATACCCAATGAGGAACCCCTTCTCTGCAGTGATCCAATTTACTGCATTTTTCATCTGGTACGTGGCAGTAAGCCACACTCCCAAAAATCCTCAAGTGACTCACTTCAGGCTTCTTTCCTGTGAAGAATCCCTCTGGAATTTTCTTTCCCAATGCTCTATGAGGTGTTCTGTTTTGAATGTACACTGCTATGTTACATGCCTCTGCCCATAAAAATCTAGGCAGATCTTGATCATACAACATAGCCTTTGTAGCCCCAACTATTGTTCTGTTCTTTCGCTCTGCTACTCCATTCTACTGAGGGTTACATGGAGTTCTCCATTCTCTTTTGATGCCTCCCTTTGCACAGAAGTCTGTGAAGTCTTTATCAATGTATTCTCCACCATTATTTGAACGCAACACCTTGATCTTTTTCCTTGTCGTGTTCTCTACGAGAGCATTGAACTCTTTGAACCGATCAAAGACCTCATCTTTGGTCTTTAAGAAATAGATCCATGTTTTCCTGGAATGGTCATGAATAAAGGTGACGAAGTATTTGCCACCACTAAGAGCTCTAGTGGACATAGGGCCACAAATGTCTGAGTGTATCAGTCCTAACATGCCATTTGCTCTGTTGTCACTTTTCAGAAATTTTTCTTTTGCGTACTTCCCAAGTAAGCATCCTCTACATACATCATCGTGCTTTGTGCTAAGAACTGGAACTCTTATTACAGTTTCTCTGACCATCCTAAGTGCTCCATGGTGTAAATGTCCCATCCTCTTATGCCATAGTTCGTTCAGCTCCTTCCCACTGCTACTATCATCGCCTATCAGTGCCATTGGAGAATCTCGAGCTGCAACCTGCATAACCTGTTGCTCCAAGCCCCAGTCTGTTTCACCTTCTTCCAACTAGAGTGTTTGACACACTTTCTTCCCTACGAAGTGTACATCGTACCCCTTGTCCTGTAAATGGGACATTGAAATTAAGTTCATACCCAATCCTGGCACATGCAATACATTAGTAGCATTGGTGTTGGTTCTTGTCTCCATCTGAAACTCTATGGTGCCTCTCCCTACCGGAGTACATTTAGTTATGTTTCCCATAGTGATCTAAAAGTCCATCTGCTCCTCCTGATAGCTAGAGAAATATTCTCTAACTCTTGTCATATGAGTTGAAGCTCCACTATCTATATACCAGACACCAGGTGATGTTGAACCTGATAGGCAAGCAAACTCATCCTCCAACTTGGAAGATAAATCTGAGGCATCCTGACTGTTGATTATGTCCATGATTTTCTGTGTTATTTCTCTTTTCCTGTCAACACTGGTTTTGCTGTGTCCAACAGGAGATCCGCTTTGCAAAAATTATGGTTGCTCCCTTTGCCTCTGGTAATTGTTGAACTGGAGAAATCGTATTTCTCTGTCGCTCTCTCAGAGAAATCGATTTTCCTCAAGAATTTTGACGCTCTTGGCCAAGGAACTGCGCTGCCTCTAGGGAATTCGAACTACTACTTACGCAGGGTAGCGACCCTCCTTCTCTTCTTGCTACTGAGCTCTCCGACTGATCATGTAAGCTCTGATACCATGTGAAATTTCATCTATTGCAATAATTGAAAAATATTCTTCTAATTGGGAAGTTAATTTTGCAGTTTATTTGCTACAACAAATATCGAATAAATTTACTTTTGCAATTTTCACACTAAATTACTACGGAAAATAAAATTTTGGAAATAGAGTAAGTCTAGCACACACATAAAAATATTGACACAGTTATTTTTGGACAATTGTCCCCGGAAAAACCCAATGCAGGAAAACTAGTGTAGCAGATGAGGGTTTTCTTATTAATCTTCAGCAACAATCTGAGTACAAGAATTTTGACAAGCAAAACAGAGAAAAAATATTGAGAAATTTTAGGGTAAATTTCTCTCTCCACAGCGACTCCCTGACTCCGGAATGGACCCTTTGCCCATATACTGGTGCCTCTGCATCACTCTCTGTGCAATGACTGCGTGGAGCTCCAGTGGACCGCATCTTTCCTCACGTTGCCTCCTCCTGAATTCGATCTGTACTTCCTGGACTCCTGCTGATGCCCTCTCTCTCTCACATGTTAGTCACTCTCTGACTCTATCTCTTCTGCTGAACTTTAGCCACTAAGAAAATCGATCTGCCTGGGCAACTGAGTAACTGCACTAGTATGTTCTCCATCTATCCATTGACTTCTTTTTATAATCTTCTGTTGGAGCACCAACAACCAAGATTAAAATATAATCAATGGCCCAGATTATTTCCCTGTCGATCCATGTGAGTTTCTAGAACATTCACACCATGACTTAATTAATTATGATTAAATAATCATATTTCCTGTTTAGACTTAGGAAATATTACAAATTTGATTAATAAATCTAATTAAGTCATCTCTAGGTGGAATTTCCAGAAACAATTTCTGTGTATTGGAGAATATATGTATTCTAGCCTCTCCACCAAATCTCATGGCTAATCCGATGCTACAAAAACTAATATGGTGAACTAGGTGCATCTTCATCGTCCAATAGGTGAATCTCGAGGAATCTCTGAACATCTTTGGGGGTCCACGGAGTGTTGTCTACTGTTGTGGAGGCCCATGGCTCTCTACACACCCTACATGTGCCAATGTAGCCCTATGGAGGGGTTAGGACCTCGTATAGGGAGACCAAACCCCAAAATGGAGGCCATTTGCTATCCTACATAAGATCCAATGCGTCCCCTAGCCTTCCAGCACAGGAAGTCATTTAAAGTAATCGAGTTAAAGAACTTACAAACCATGGACAATAGGTGGGCACTTCATAATTGCATGCCCTTCCATAGTGGGCTTTGGCATGTGCTAATGTCTCCAAGCTCCAAAGGGGGTTAACCAAATACCCTATTAGGTGGTTTCTACCTTTAAAGGGGATATAATGTCCAAGGTACATCATTCAAATGGTGGTGGCATAAGATAAAGAGATGAATGGAGTAGGGAGTGAAAGGGGCAAACTTGGGCCACGTGTCGGGGTACAAGGGTAGCTAGTAAAAACGGAAGCCCATACTTGGGTATATAATGTATATGAGGGAGCATTCGTGGTGGTTGAGATACCCCGACTTTCATTTGTCCATCCTTCTTTATATGCCTTCTGCCTTTTATGATTTTTCTTTGATTAACTATTCGAGGCTCAAGGATAAGAGCATGATATGTAAGGTATAGCAACATGTACCCCTTTTATGGTAGGGTGGTTCATTTTCCACCAGGGGTTGGGACAATCATGGGTTCCAGAATGATAGAGGAGGCTCATCTAGGGCCTATGGAACCAGGGTGATGGCCATGGGTATGAGGTAGAGCACATGCATTAGCTTTTTTCCACGTGCTAATATGTGTTTGCCCCAGCTATCTTTTGCATCTTGTGGTACATTTTCCTATTGAATGTGGCCAATTATGCTTTTACCTTTTCCTTTCAATTACATCAACCTTCGGGGCATCACTCCAAGCCCGACCCAAGGTGTGCGCAAGGGGAAGGGGAGGTGTTAAATTTGGACAACTAGGTCCAAACTCCATCTTGTGATGCTCAGATGAAGATTCCAATATTTGTATTGGATTCCTCTTTCGGAGAGGTGTAAAATCGATATAAAATTGATTGTAATCTGATGACCAGAACATTTGTTTTGAATTTATTATTTATAATAAATTTAAGTGCAGGTCGGCCTTAAGGTTTTACACCCCCAACAGATGTGTCACACACCTCAATGATGGATATAAATACAGTCAACGTTGGAGAGCTTTTCACTCATCTCATCCACACACTTCTCATTGGATACGAGCATCTAAGAAGCAGTTCTCACGTGGGAAAAGGACAAAGTAGCTGCAGCTGGAAAAAGGATGAAACTTCTGCAGTTAGGGTTTCTGGACGAAATTTTCTGCAGTTAGGGTTTCTGGGCAAGTTTGACCAGCGTTGACTTTGGTCAACACATGGTCCGTTTGAGCTGAAATTTTGTGGAGAGTTTGATTTTTGAAGGCCGTACTCATTGGCACAAAAATCGAGGTCAAAAGGTTGACCGAAGTTGGATCTGCGTTGACTTTATTGTTGCTGCCCTGCGTTGACTTTTTCTAGACTGCATTGACTTTTCTGGGGTTGACTTTGAGTTGACTAGATAATTGATTTGAGGATTGTTGTGACACATTTTGGGTTGGCCGACCAAGAAGACTTTGCTGGTTGAAGCATCCTGCTGACCGTCGTAACGCACCAACACATTCTCCTGTTTCTGGTTTGTCTTCTATAGATCCACTGGTATGTTCTATCAGCATTTTTACTTAACTTTTTATGTGATTGTTGTTATAAAAGTAAAGTTGCATCAAGCATAGAACATCTACAAAAATTTACATGGTATCAGAGTTGAGGTGAAGACAAGCCCTAACTTATAGCAATCACCATCTAAGAAAATGGGTTCCACAAGTTATGGCTTCAAGGAGGATGACAAGCTGACTGGAAGGGATGACTTCCATGCTTGGAAGATGATATTAGATCTCAAATTGGAAGACCATGATCTCATGGACTATGTACTGGGTAAGATACAAGAACCTCCATCCACTGCTACTGCTGCTGCTAAAACCAAGTATAAGAAGGGGGAGATCAAAGCAAAGCTAATGATCGGGGAATCCATACATAAAAGTCTGGTTGCCTACATGTCTGAGCTAGGCACATCCAAGGAGATGTATGATAAGCTGATACAAATGTTCAAAGTAAACAATGCAAACCAAGTGCTATTCTTCAAGAATCAATTGAAGAATCTGAAGAAAGGCAGGGATGAGTCTGTCCAAACATACTTTCTGACATTGACCGAGATCAGGAACAATCTGCTGGCTATTGGGGAGACAATAGCCGATCGTGAGATGGTACTCACCGCACTTGGAGGGCTCCCACATGAATGGCAAGTATTCAACACTACCATTCTCAATAATAATACAATTCCTAACTTTGACGAGCTATTGTCCAGATGCATGCAAGAAGAGACAAGAATGAAGGAATGCGAAAATGACAGAAATGCTGCCTACGCTGCTCATTCTAGAAAGAAGAACTCTGGTGGTCCTAAGAACAAAGGAAGAGCAAGGGCCCAAGGAAAGAAGGGCAAGTGTTTCACTTGTCATAGGCCTGGTCACTATGCTAGAGAATGTCCCTTCAAGAAGGATTCTCCCGATAGTAATGACAACAACAACAACCGGAGGAATGGAAATCAAAGAAACGACAGGTCCAAAGGAAAGAGGAAGGCTCCCTCTGGCGGAAACAATCAACCTTTCAAAAGGTCTAGAAAGTCTAGGTATGAGGAGTCAAATGTTGTTGATAAAAGAAATGAATACATTCTTGTATCTGCCCTCTCTGCTGCATCCCCGCCCGACACTATGGATGTCTCGCTGAGAGATAGTGGTGCCTCAAGACACATCACTGGGTTCAAGGAAGCACTCTCTGACATGGTTGAGAAGGATACTAATCTGGAAATTATCCTTGGAGATAATTCCACATATCCCGTGAAAGGGACAGGGACTGTGACCCTCCACTTGTCTCTAGGACAAGTCCTACATTTGCAGGATGTACTCTATGTACCAAAATTGAAGAAGAACCTTGTGTCTATATCAGCCATCGAAGACAAAGGCTTCAATGTCGTATTCACTGATGGAAAGGTGCGCATGTGGAAGAAGAATCTCAAGGAAGCTATCGTGATTGGTTTTAGAGTTGGAACACTCTACCAGGTTGAAGGAAGTCCACTAGGAGCTATGAGATGTGATACTATCCGACAAACTGAACTATGGCACCGGAGGTTTGGACACCTTCATTACAAGGCCCTTCTCGAAGCAAGGAAGGTGGTGACAGGGATGCCCGATTTTGGAAATAATCATGAAGGTGTATGTAAGGGTTGTGCCGAAGGAAAGCATACAAGGGGACCTTTCCCCTCAAGTGTCACAAAGACATCGATATTTTGCAACTGGTCCATTCTGATCTATCTGGTATGCTACCCGTGACATCCCTGGGAGGATATTCTTACTATATGACATTCACTGATGACTTCTCCCACAAAACCTGGATATACTTCTTGAAGAAGAAGGATGAGGCTTTCATGTGGTTCCGTACCTTCAAAGCCTTGGTGGAAAATATGACAGGGAAGAAGATCAAGATTTTGAGGACCAACAATGGCACTGAATATGAGTCAAATGAGTTCAAGGACTTTTGCAGAGAAGCTGGCATTAAGAGGGAGACTACTACTGCCTATACTCCTGAGCAGAATGGTGTTGCTGAACGAAAGAACAGGACCATTGTGGAAACTGCTCGTGCCATGCTATGTGACCAGGGTCTACCGAAGTTTCTGTGGGGAGAAGCTGCGAATACTGCTGTATACATTCAAAATCGATGCCCTCATTCCGCCCTGGACTCCAAAACTCCCGAAGAGGTTTTCACTGGTAAGAAACCCGACGTCTCACATTTTAGAATTTTTGGATGTCCTGTTTATTTTCATGTGCCAAAAGAAAAGAGAAGTAAGCTGGATGCTTCTGGGAAGAAAGGAATGTTTGTGGGCTACAGCGAAACCTCTAAGGCCTATAGATTCTATGTACCTGGTCAAAGGGAAGTAGAGATATGCCATGATGTCACTTTTGACGAAGATGCTTCCATGAAGAAAGTAGTAGATCTTCCGAGATCTGAGGAAAATCATGAAGCAAGGCCTGGAAATCAAGAAGAACCGCAGGATGAGACAATGCCTGATGTTGAAGGACCAATGGACCCAATCGATCCATCTCCTTCACTGAGAAAGAGACCATCATGGCTCAGGGACACTCTCGAAGATGCTAAGGGACATGCTGCCCCGAGGGGGACATTCCGAGAAAGCAAGAAGCCGTGTAAATACCAAGGGTATCTGACTGCCATGAGTACTATTGTACAATCTGAACCTGGATCTTTTGAGGAAGCCGTAAAGCATCAAGTCTGGAAGGATGCTATGCACGAAGAATATGAGTCCATAATGAAGAATGATGTCTGGGATGTGGTTCCAAGACCGAAGGACAAATCAGTTGTCATCGCGAAATGGCTCTACAAGATCAAGCATGGATCTGATGGAAGTGTTGAAAAGTTCAAGGCAAGATTTGTTGCCCGTGGCTTCTCTCAAAAGGAAGGAATAGACTATGATGACATATTTGCACCTGTGGCACAATATACCACCATTCGATCAATCATAGCCCTTGCTGCTACGCAAGGATGGAGTCTTCATCAGATGGATGTCAAGACCGTTTTTCTGCATGGTGCAATAAAAGAAGAGGTGTATGTAGAACAACCTTTGGGGTTTGAAGTTCAGGATCGGGACACTCATGTCTGCAGGTTGAAGAAAGCCCTTTATGGGTTGAAGCAAGCACCCAGAGCTTGGTACGAGAGGATAGATAGCTACTTGATGACGCTGGGCTTCACTCGAAGTAATGCTGATCCGATTCAAGGTTGTCCAGGGGAAGCCTCTCATTCTGGTGCTGTATGTGGACAACCTCTTCCTGACAGGTGCTGACCCTCTCATTCATCAATGCAAGAGGGAGCTTGCTGCTGAGTTCGAGATGAAGGACCTAGGACTGATGCACTACTTCCTAGTCCTGGAGGTCTGGCAGAGACCTGGAGAGATTTTCCTTTCTCAAGGAAAATATATTGTGAATTTTCTGGAAAGATTTGGTATGGTGGATTGCAAGTCTGTGACAACACCAATGGAACTCAATTTCAAGAAGTTGAGTGGCAGCGCTGCTGGGCCCGTATTGGCTAATCCTACTGAGTATCGTCAACTCGTAGGGGCCCTGATGTTCTTAGTGAACACCCGTCCAGATATATGTTTTGCAGTGAACACTTTGAGTCAACAGATGGTTGAGCCTCATCACTTTCACTGGGTTGGTGCTAGGAATCCTCTGAGATACCTTCGGGGCACGATAAACCATGGGCTGAGATACACTGCCGGGAGCGTGACACTCCTTGGATATACTGATGCCGATTGGGCTGGCAGTGTGGTGGATCGTATGAGCACATCGGGATGTTGCTTCAATCTTGGTTCTGCTTCGATCTCATGGATGAGCAGGCAGTAGAAGTCGGTGGCTTTGAGCACCGCAGAGGCCGAATACATTGCAGCAAGTATGGCCTGTTGTGAAGCAATTTGGTTGCGAAAGCTCTTTAGTGAGTTGTTTGGACATGTGCTAGATACCACCGTGATACTCTGTGATAACCAGAGTGGGATTTGCTTGACCGAGTATCCTGTGTTCCACGACCGATCCAAGCATATTGATATCAGGTACCATTTCATCCGGGATATGGTACAGCGAGGCGCCGTAAGGCTCGATCATATAGGAACTGATGAGCAGGTCGTGGATATTCTCACTAAGCCCTTGGGGAAGGTCAAGTTCCTAACCTTCCGTGAGAGACTTGGTATCATGGAACGACCCTATTCTGAGGGCCCTGTTGGACGATGAGCTCTGGGAGCTCTGGGGGGCTTTGGGGACAGCTTCTTGGAGTTATGAGCAACCACAAGGCTAGGCTTGCCGAACCTTGTTGGTGTGCTGGGACCCCACCATTGTGATTATTGAGTTGGTTCACCTCTCATTATCTATGCCCCGTATGCATCCTACCCATTGAGTTTAGGGCTCATGGGAAGTACCTCTCATTTGGCCAATGAGATGGGAAAGGCTAGAGACTAGTAGCAAAGACTGATGGACGCATTAGAAATTGCCGTACTCTCTATCTAGGATGGCACGGTCCAACCACTTGATCTGGGATCAAGTCTAGTGAGGTCTCGGACCTCCGCCTGACTTCGGGTCAGATGAACCAACTTCGGGTTGGTTGGAGACTCTTTGTGAGTCCGATAGAGGTTTCGGACCTCTGGGCTGAATTTGTCAGCCGGGGGATGATGTCTTTGTGACTGACCCACTTCTGTTCTGAAATAAAGAGGCCAGCAAAGCAAGTTACGGCGAGATGACGCACGATGTTTGATTGCACTGGTGGATGGAGTTCTCCCTAGTTGAGAGGGAGTGTTAAATTTGGACAACTAGGTCCAAACTCCATCTTGTGATGCTCAGATGAAAATTCCAATATTTGTATTGGATTCCTCTTTCGGAGAGTTGTAAAATCAATAGAAAATTGATTTTAATCTAATGAGTAGAACATTTATTTTGAATTTATTATTTATAATAAATTTAAGTGCAGGTCGGCCTTAAGGTTTTACACCCCCAACAGATGTGTCACACACCTCAATGATGGATATAAATACAGTCAACGTTGGAGAGCTTTTCACTCTCATCTCATCCACACTTCTCAGTGGATCGAGCATCTATGAAAGCGAGTTCTCACGTGGGAAAAGGAGTTCTCCCTACTTGAGAGGGAGTGTTAAATTTGGACAACTAGGTCCAAACTCCCTCTTGTGATGCTCAGATGAAGATACCAATATTTGTATTGAATTCCTCTTTCTGAGAGGTGTAAAATCGATATAAAATTGATTTTAATCTAATGAGCAGAACATTTATTTTGAATTTACTATTTGTAATAAATTTTATGTGTAGGGCAGCCTTAAGGTTTTTACCCCTAGCAAATGTGTCACACACCTCAAGTGATTGATATTTATAGGGTCAATGTCGGAGGACTTTTCAACTCATCTCATCACACATCTTCTCCTCTGATTATATACGATCATCTAAGAAGCAGTTTCATCTCCCACGTGAGAAGAAGGACGAAATCTACGCGGTTAGTGTTTTTGAATGAGAATTTTACGCCGGTTAGGGTTTCTGGGCAAGTTTGACCAGCGTTGACTTTGGTCAACACATGGTCCGTTTGAGCTGAAATTTTGTGGAGAGTTTGATTTTTGAAGGCCGTACTCATTGGCACAAAAATCGAGGTCAAAAGGTTGACCGAAGTTGGATCTGCGTTGACTTTATTGTTGCTGCCCTGCGTTGACTTTTTCTAGACTGCATTGACTTTTCTGGGGTTGACTTTGAGTTGACTAGATAATTGATTTGAGGACTGTTGTGACACATTTTGGGTTGGCCGACCAAGAAGACTTTGCTGGTTGAAGCATCCTGCTGACCGCCGTGACGCACCAACACATTCTCCTGTTTCGGGTTTGTCTTCTATAGATCCACTTGTATGTTCTATCAGCATTTTTACTTAACTGTTTATGTGATTGCTGTTATAAAAGTAAAGTTGCATCAAGCATAGAACATCTACAAACATTGACAGGAGGCTAACCCTATGTGGACCCAGTGGAGAAATGTGGACGCTGGTGGGAAATATGATGAATGGGGTTATAATAAACAGAAGGGGAATGATATATATGGATAAGGGAGCGGGACCACGCAACCAAAATCGAGGTTTCCCATGTGGTACCACCCTAAAACCCAATGGTCAGTAAAGGAGATCCCACGGAACTAAGATCCAAGGGTAACATCCAAAAGACATGTAGGGGACAGAAGCACAAACCTAGCCTACCCTTTCTGTTGAATCCCCCCATTAATCCATGCCCAGAAGTGTCCATGATAAGCAAACTACAACACTCACTTACCAAATGACAAGGCATGCCTTTAGGTTCAGGAGGCCCAACTTCAAACATACGATCATGACACATGGGTGAGGGACCACATGGCTGGCTTAGGTGGCAGAGAAATGGCACAAAGAGCTAGTTGGTGGTTGCAAGGGGTTGTTGGCTGCCGGTTGAGGACCATCTTGGATAAAATTTTCTCCTAGGGATATCACCCACAAAGTGGTGGGTAATAGAGACCAAGTTGACTTTTTGACTTCCGAGACCACATGCATTAGAAAACATGAACTGCCTCGGGAAATGTGAACTGTTGAGATTGTGAGACTGCCATGTCGAGAACTCTTTGAGTAAAACTGCACCAAGGCCAAGGATATATAGACTCAATGACACACATAACCATGTTGGAAGACATAGGTGCACCTTGATTCAAGCTGGACTGACCCATACACTGGTGATCACCCCTACATAACTAGGGCTCCCATAAACCATGAGCCCCAATGAAATCCATCCAAATTCCTCCAATCCATTCTAGGATGAAAGGAACTAAGAACGTGACCCGAAGGGATTGGCCATGGCTAACCATCAGAAGGCCTAGAGCACCTAAATACAATGACTCGCATGGGTTTTTACAAGGCTTTGACTTGTATCCTTGGGATTACAATGGTGATAATGCAAAGTGAAAAATGTATGTACCCATGCTGGAATGAGGGGTAAGAGGGGGATCACAAATGGTTTTTACTTATTTAACATTGTGTGGTTCTCTAGATATAGTGGAGCACTTTCTTTGGAACTGCAAATTTGTAAAGAATTATTAGAACTATTTTGAAGTTCAACATCCATTGTTGTTCAAAGGAAATACATTGGCAAGCCGCACTACTTGGACTCCCACTACTTAGTGCTTTCTTCTTTCTCAGGAATCTGGCATTGCATTAGAACCACTGCATTGCTCACTATTTGGAGGTTAGGATGCAAGTATGTGTTTTTTAACGAGGTCAATTCATTGCAATCCTTTTGTCATGTTTGGTGGGAGAAGGTATGTATGCAATTGCTAGCTAAAGGATATCTTTGTATCAAAGATTGTAAAGAGCTCAATGCTTCAGTGTATTCTGATTTTATTTCTGCCCTAGTAATGCTGAGTCAGAGGATATGGCTTGAACATGAACATGAGCCATACACACACACACAAACTTAATGGCAAGTTTTATCAATTTGTTTGTTTGATGATTTTTTTTCTGAATTTCATTCTTACCGAACTTGAACATGAACATGAGTCAATGCTGCTTAAGTCATAGCTACTGAAGTACATTAATCAATGAAATACTTGTTAGTACATACATATTTTGTCGTCAGTTATAATTAGGTTAAGTCACTTTTGATAAGGCTGTAATTAAGTGGAATGTGAAGATCACTTTAGTTTGCACTCTCATATAGTGTATTATTTGAAAAATTAATGCAAGTAATTCTTATGCTCTCTCTTATATTTGCTGGTGCACTCTGTTTTATGTGATTGGTATATGCACTTCCAACAAATTATCTGACAGCCCTTATAGAGAATGAGTAAGAGTGTGCTTCATATATAGATTTATAATTCATCGTTCTTTGGTGTGCATTTACAACTGCAAATTCTTATGGAACAATATTGTCAAGTTCAAGCATTAACCATATCAAGAGTAAACCCCAGTGTGATTTTGCTGTGTAGTAGCAATGTCCTGTTTATTGGATTTGACACTCAACGATTTTAAGTATTAGAATAGCTCTTGATTATGGTCCCTCTAAAATCAGTAATACTTCCTAAAGCTATAAAATAGGCCTGCCAGCATTTGTAAATATGATCGACAGACCTTGGTTATTTTTTGTGAGATATTCTCAACACTGGAACATAATAACTCACACGATAATGAGTCATAGGTATCCTTCAATGGTAGTTGACGGGGAGGTAGAATCTATCTAATTTATTACACTACCCTTCCTCTTTTTATTTCATTCAAAACCTGTTTTTTCATAGCATTCAGCAAGAGTCCAAGGAGAGGGATGGGGTGCCCTATTTATTTCCTACTTAATGGTACTTTATCTAGGTCAGTTGTGTTCTTTGGCTGTCAGCTCTCGTTTATTGTCTTTATATGCAGGGAATGTAGATTTTTGAACATATTGAGCATTTGTTTTGGGAAACTTTAGATCAGGATTCAAAGTGATATTAACCTGGGGACTAGGGGGCAAAAGATAGGAATATGTCATCATAGGTTGCCCTATTATCAATTGTCCTACAGTTTTTATCTCCCCAGAAAAGGAAATTAGAATAGGAATTTTACATTGCACTGTTGTAGCATGTGTAATATTTCTTTGTCTTAATAGGCTGGATACACTTCTACGGGAGAATATATAGTATAGGAAGTTGCCATCAGTCTCATATCTTGCATGCCTGTATCATACCGTGATATATTTTATGGCTTTAAGAATGGGATTCGCATGAACAGCTCATGGTGATATAAAAGTAGTTAGAAGAGATATTAGTTCTCCCACGTTGTATAAAACAAAATGTATATTATGTTGAGCTGATCCATGTGTGCTTGGCATGAAATTATACATTATTAACGGTAAATCACTGTGATTCTTGTTGATTCTTGTTAGCTTCTTCATTTACCGATTCTAGCTAGCTGTTTCTTGTCTGTCTGACATAAAGATTCGTAATTTCTAAATTTTCTTCATAGACAATCTTTTAACCAATAGAAATATAAAGTTTACATGCTTATCTTTATAATTTTAATTCATCGTATAAGGTTTCAAAGACTGGAACAGCACAGGGTTCTAATCTCTTTTCTATTATGGTTTTCCACTTTAATGCTTTTGTGGCAGAATTGAGGAAGAGATTGCAAGGCAAACTGCTATTGTCGAAATGAGCGTCAAAGAAACTGAAGAATATGAACGAAGGCGGAAAGAGCTTATTGAAGCTCATGATAAAAGGAGAAAGAAATTAAAATTAATACAGTTACAAGAGGAAGTAACTTTTGAGAAGGAATTTGAGCAAGAAAGACTTCAAATCTTGGAGAAGTATGCCAAAAGAAGGCAAGAAGCAGCACAAAGCATGAACTTGTCGTCAGAACAGAACCAACAATGGAGCTAGATAAAACATATAATGGGGTGGTTTTGTCGATATTTTCTAAACCTCTGCAGGGCATACAACTATATGGAAATGTTGTGGAAGCTTGCAAGCCAGTTCAGACCAGTCCTGCCATATAAGTAAACCTGTGACTGGTTATCAATTAGCATATATTTCCTAGAATATTTCTCATCAAATACCAAAAATGCCCATCTACCTTGATTATTGGCTCATTCATCAGTAGGGAAGTAACGATGTTGCATGCATCTGGTGTGTTAGATATCTCTTATTTGGTTCTTTTGTGACTAGACACTGACATGCAGTGAAAACTCAAGCAGTTTCTGTAAATTACCTCATTTCTGTCGGTTATGTTGTTTGTTAATTGGATTGGCATTGTATGTCTCTCAATCGCTGCACAACTTGTTTTTTTTATTATTGGCCCATTCTTCAGTAGGGAAGCAACGATGTTGCATGTATCTGGTGTGTTAGATATCTCTTATTTGGTTCTTTTGTGACTAGACACTGACATGCAGTGAAAACTCAAGCAATTTCTGTAAATTACCTCATTTCTGTCGGTTATGTTGTTTGTTAATTGGATTGGCTGTACAACTTGTTTTTTTCTCTAGCTGGTTAAATGTGTTCCTTTTTCTTTTCGTTACTTTAGTAGAAGTTGAAAAGAAGATTTAATTTCTTCTTCCTTTTGGTATTGTCTAGTCACAGGCTCAATTTGAAATAGTGTGACTATTGTTAGTTGGCATGGAAATGCATTTCCACTAGCAATAATCTGTTGTAGGTTAATATTTGACATATTGTGATTTAAAAGTTAGTTACTAAGACTTGGCTCAAATGCAAACCACATACTTATTTGTGGCCTTCATTTTTGTGTTGCTACAAAGGGCAAAGTCCATTAGTTAAACCTCTGTACTATTTCACAGCTTGTTTTAAGTTTCGTTTGCTTTTATTGATATTTATTAGTCAATAATATCTTTTGTAGATTTATAAATTAAGAATAATATTTTGCAAAGTGCATTCTGAGCTCTAGTAAAACTTGTGAAAGTAGCCAGCATATGGCAAGCAGCATCAAGATCAATTTGTGCAGTTTGATACATCGAGTCACTCTGATGGTTGTTTTCTTGGTTAGTGTTAACCAGGTTGACATTTCTCCCGTATAAAGGCCATGTTGAAGATTTAAGGCCTGTTAACGTTACTCTGTTTTGTCCAAATTAGAATTACCAGGGAAGGATACTATCTCCCACCGAACGATATGCAATCTTGTTCGTAGTTCATTGACTTTATATGTAACTAGATAGGTTCGGTTGACAAGACCAGTAAACCAGTTGTCAGATTTAGTTATTAAACTATTTGTGGGAAGCACTGAGTGAGGTGTATTGCAAGATTTGCAATCTTGTG
This sequence comes from Pinus albicaulis, assembly GCA_034641835.2. Lineage (NCBI taxonomy): Eukaryota > Viridiplantae > Streptophyta > Pinopsida > Pinales > Pinaceae > Pinus > Pinus albicaulis. The sequence continues at coordinate 1,698,155,706 of CM076580.1, read as the reverse complement.
CCAATGATTCTTAGCTCGAGTGGTTGGGATTGTGACTTGTCATCCTATCTTATCCTATCCACCCAGGTTCAGGTTCAAGTCTCTAGAAGCATGCTCTAACCTATATTGATTAGTCTCAAGGAATAGGTGGCCCTATAAAATTTTCACTACATTTATGGTCAATAAGGAATACGGAACAATACCGAACGTCTTGGTTCTTGCCTAGTTGGGTCTTTCCTTAAAAAAGGAAAATGATTTGCAATCTTGTTCTACCCAGGTTCAGGTTCAAGTCTCTAGAGACATGCTCTAACCTATATTGATTAGTCTCAAGAAATAGGTGGCCCTATAAAATTTTCACTACATTTATGGTCAATACGGAATACGGAACAATACAGAACGTCTTGGTTCTTGCCTAGTTGGGTCTTTCCTTAAAAAAGGAAAATGATTTGCAATCTTGTTCTGACACATTTTGCTGGATGGCTGATTGCATGTATTATTACATGCATTTGTTTAATGTATACATACATCGACCAATTGCTCCTTTCCTTTACACGCTTGTATGAAGTTATCGATTTGAATGTCTTATTTTGAAATTTTAAAACATGAAATATGACCTCGTTTCCATTGTGTTAAAAAGGAAAATGATAGGACTTGTTCTTCAAGCACATCTTTTGATGTCCTTTCATTTATTTTAAATATCTAAACGCCTCATCTCATCACAAGAATTGGCTTTTCATGCAGCCCTGTTATTTGCACTGTGAAAGACAGGTGATGTTATTATGAAATATGGATGTACTCATCAAAGCAAACTATATCATTCTCTTGCTACATTTAATCAAGCCATATGATGCATATAAAGGTAAATGTCATAAGCAACCATTTTTTTTTCCTAAGAAAAAAACATAATTTTATTATCAAAATAAATAAAATTACATTCTGTACATATATTCAAAAATAGAGGATCATGTGGATCCGTCACAAAAAGTGGCTTAAAGCCTTCATAACTGAGTAATAATTTAAAATAGAGAAAAAACTAGCTGCCTATGTTGCTAGGAAACGTGGGTTAGGGTTCGGGGACAGGGCATCATTTTTTGAAACAGGTTGTGTGGGTTCGTCGAGGGTATATTATAATTTATAATTTATATATAAAATATATAAATATAATAATATTATATTTCATAAATTATAAAATTATAAATTATAAATTGTAATATATATGAAATTTAAACTAGAAAACTAAAATATTTATGATTTAAAGTTTTAATTCCTCTGTAACGGTGGTTTTAAAAAAGTTTTGTTGTTGTTTATGATCCTCATAGTTGGGTTTGGGTCAAGTATTATGGATTTTGTAAAAGGGTTGTTTGAGATAATGCCTCAATTATTATGCTTACTTAGTTTGGATTGAGTTGTTGAGGAAGTTGAGAGATTCTCTCAACTTCTCTCTCTAAGATTAGAATTAGCTTCATCTATATGTACGTATGTAATCTGGTGTGGACAGTAATTCAATTATCATTTTTATGTTATTCCTGTGCAAAAAGTGTTCTCAATTTGGTATCGGAGCCTGTAATGTCGACTTCTTGAATACCTAATGCGGCTTCTCAATTAGTAATGCAGATCTGCCAAGCGTTTACGGCGACGGTCATTCAGACACAAACTCTATTTGCCGGCAAGCGTGGACGAACTGCTGGACGCTACGAATAGAAGTCATTGTGCGAGCGGGAATCGAACTCTCGGCCGACGGCTGCCAATTTTTAAGACCTTTCTTTCGATTCGCGTTCGAAACGTATGCTTTGCTGGAGTGGAGTCATTCGAGTGGATTCATTCAATCACTAGAGCTGGGGTTGTGTCATGACGCCGACTCTGTTTGCCGATTTCAGCGGATTTCAGCCGACTCTGTTTGCCTCAAATAAATTTACATTTTTAATCGTTATGCATTCTGGCTAGTACCTTCGCAAAATTCCTTGTAATTCGAGATGCGTTTTAAATTGGTTAAAGACTCTGGAAGACAATCTGCCAGCGTGAAGCAGCGTGAGCTCATTTTTTATTAAGTTTAAATTGCAATCTGTTTTAAATTTGCAGAGTTCTAAAATTAGCTTTTCTTTTCAACATGGAGCCTATTGTATTAGAAAAGTTTAATGGCTTTAATTTCTACACTTGGAAGGTAAAAGTTCAGTTGCAAATGATGAGTAGAAATTTATGGAATATTGTAAAAGGCTCAGAAAAAGCACCTACAGATGCTCAACAGTTAATTGCATGGGAAAAAAGAGAGGAAAGAGCCAAGTCTATCCTTGGACTATCACTTGCAGATTCCCAGCTACATCTTATTGACTTAAAGAAATCTTTTGCGGCAATATGGGAAGAAATGAATAAGGTATTTGGAGCAAAAGCTGTTAATGCAAAATTTTTCTTAAAGTTACAATTGTTTAAACTCCAAATGGATAGTGAGACATCATTGTCAACACACATAAATGAGTTAAGAGCTTTGATGAGACAGTTGTCAGAAATTAATTCTAAAGTAGATGATGATGATGCAAAGGCAATTTTATTAAATAGCTTGTCTTCAAAATATGATAATGTCATATTTACTCTAAGTCAAATGCCACATCAATCACTTGATGAAATGATAGCAGCTCTTATGGCAGAAGAAAAGATGATAGGTGGCACAGAGGCTAGTTCACATAATGAACTTGCACTATACTCCAAGGGAAGGGTGAATAAAAATAAGACTAAATGTTTCTATTGTCATAAATATGGACATACAACATTCAATTGCAAAATTCGGGCTCGAGATCTTTTGAATGGAAAATTGAAAAAATCAGCCTATGTAACATTTTCAGACAATTCACCCGATGCAATATTTGAAGATTCTTCAAGTGAGGATGAACCTCCTGATCCATCTCTTAAACTTTTCTAACGCATGTTTTGTAAAGTGATTTGCAAGTGTGTGGAATATAGTGTGGAGTTTAAGCTTATATTTATTGCTATGAGATTTGTGTAGTGCAGAACCAATTATTGAACAAATTAGCATTATTTAAATTAGTCGTTCACGACGTTCTTCGGTGTCGATAGAACAATTGGCTAATTTGATTGTGTGAATTTGTTATACGTTGATGGGTCTTGTTGTGCTTCGGGCTTCAACAGTGTCAACTACAGGTTACAGAGTGAGATTCATTTGTGTAAAGGTCACTTTGTAGAATTGATCGCTGATCATATTCTGTACCTAGAATATTTTCCTATAGACTGTTGAAATTTATTCTTCGGGGATTATTTCACAGATGGAAATATTTCCATAGGATAGTTCAGTGTCGAGACTCTTCTTCGGAGGTGTCAAGAATCTTTGATCTTACAAATTCAGCATTGTTGGTCAGAAACAAATGTATTTTAAATGGGTTGAATGGTAGCTCGAAAATGGTGGAGAAAAAAGCATTGTCTATGAGATCTCAAAGTGGGTACAAATGTTAATGAAAACCAGGGCAGACAAATGTTTGTATTAAATTAGTGTGTTCCCCATTTCTGTAATGTAGGCATTAAAGGGGAGTGTTTGAGATAATGCCTCAATTATTATGCTTACTTAGTTTGGATTGAGTTGTTGAGGAAGTTGAGAGATTCTCTCAACTTCTCTCTCTAAGATTAGAATTAGCTTCATCTATATGTACGTATGTAATTTGGTGTGGACAATAATTCAATTATCATTTTTATGTTATTCCTATGCAAAGAGTGTTCTCAATTATGGTAAATTTCTGAATTTGCTGAAAGAATTGAGGCAAGCTTTAGTTGGTTCTTTGTTCATAGGATATTATGATTTATTATATTTCTTTTAAGTTTAGGTTTAGACTTAATATTTACGATATACATTTTGATTTCAATAATTAAAAATTTTAATTTTTTTAATTCAAAGTTTTAATTTGTAATTTTGTTAAAATTTAATATTTTTTAAAATTTAATTTTAATTTTTAAATTTCAATAAAAAATTTAGTCAAAATCAGTCATCGAGAACCCAAAGAACCCAATATTCGAGACCTAAGTAACCGTCCTTGAAATTCTTCGTACCCATTAAGGTAGAAGAACCCAAATTTGCTTCATAGAAGAACCCAATTTTTTTTTTTTTGGAGAACCCGGTTCTTTTGGATTCTTTTCAAAAGCACCCGTACCCAAATCCGGGACTTGGGTTCGGAAACCCCACCCCCGGTTCGCGAACCTGTGCAACATACCTAGCGGCAGAGCCTAACGGCCTATGTAGTTATAGAAATAATCCACTTTGCCTTTCTTCCCTTTTCTTTTATACTTCCTTGCATACCCTGTGGCAGGTTGGCAGGTTGGATAATTGCAGTGTTGTGTCTGTCGCGTTTGCAAGGGGGAGTTCTTTTTCAGATTCAAAGCACTCTGTTTCATGTGTTCTTTTGGCTCCTGACATCAATTCGTTCTTTGTTGTTGCTTTGATGACGGCTAGATTTGGAGTGACTGCCATTTCTGTATTCTAATTGGGATCTATGGTCTGTGGTTGGAGCTCTTTTTCAGATTCAAAGCACTCTGTTTCATGTGTTCTTTTGGCCCCTGACATCAATTCGTTCTTTGTTATTGCTTTGATGACTGCTAGATTTGGTGTGACTGCCATTTCTGTATTTTAATTGGGATCTATGGTCTGTGGTTGGAGCTCATACTGTGGCATTTTCAATCATTTCCTCGTTATCTTTGTCGGGAGGTCCTTTAGATCCACTTCTTCATTGTTTGAAAAAGGGGGCTCAAAAGGCGGCCAGATCTTTGTCTTAGTCCGCGGTCCTTTCCTCTTGTTTGTTGGATTTTTTTGGGCCAGAGAGCAAGTATCTTGCAAATGTCCTGTTTGGTTACAAACACAACATTTGAAGGTAGTATTTTCATAATCAAGACTCCGTGTTCATTGGAAATGTCCATTTTTCAGCTGTTTTTTGATCTGGCAACCCCGCCGAGGTAGATCTCCAATCTCCACACATATGCGATTACAGGTGAAAATCTCCTTTGTTATTCTCTCACTGTCTATTTTTATGAATGTTCTCAGTGCATTTCCAATGTCTTCCAGAACTAGGTGATGCTAAAAAGGGAGAGGGAGGTTTGGAAAGTGAACTTAGACGAGTTTTTTTGTGACTTCCATGGTGGACGAGTTTCTGGAAAGTAGGGGTAGTGAATAACCCAAGAGGTAGTGAATAACCCAGCTCTTCCCTAGAACCATGTTCCCTCCATAATTTTCTGGTAATCCTCTTTTCAGAAAAGGTGTACTATGAAGAAATCCTTCACGAAAAAGTAGATGCCACATTCTTTGGTCCAATTGGAGTAGGTCTTCAATTTTTTTACGCCAGAAACTGTTGAATCTGCAAATTACGATCTCTTTATGAAAATATGAGAACATGTTGTTTACCTGTGAATTATTCTTGATCTATTTGTGGATACTTCTCTTTTTCCACTATGTAAAGGCCAGGCAGAGACCTAGATGGGGCGGTAGCCTTAGTTGGTCGTGCACCAACTCTGGCTGCTTCTTTGTAGAAGAGTGATGGGCGAGGTCTTGTTCCGCCACACAATCCTGAGACCAGGGAGAGAGGATCTCCTGCTTATCTTATATCTTATAGTCTTTTGAGAGTCCTCTTATCTCGTAACATTTTCCCTTCTCCCTTCTGAGATGAGCTTTTTCTCTGCAATTGGGAGCCCCACTCGCTGTTGAACCTTGGTTTTGAGGATTTCCATTGATTCCTCGTCCTTGACCCAGGTTGATAAGGTTTTTATAAATACCTGTAAGGTCCTATTCTTCTGTGTGCATGCTAGAAGTTGGGTTACCTCTGGGTTGAGGGAGTGCCTCTTGTCCTCGATCGGAATTTCTTTCGATCCATGGGCTGTAAATGGTGTTTTGACTCCTGCTTGGTGCTTGAGGCTCTTCCGGCTTGAGATTAAGCTTGATCTGTTTACAAAAGTGTGAGATTACTGTGCGCAGGAGAGGGGATTGTCGAGAGGTGACACCGTAGGCATTCCAGACACGACCACCAGAGATCATCCTCGCCGCCGTCATAGATCCAGGCTTTGGAAGCCAATTTGGGGCTCTGTTCCTTCCCTGCAGGTGCAAAGGGGTCCTTGGCATAAACATTTTTGATAGACCAAAACAAATGCTTACCATCGTGGGACGATTGCTCAAGGAAGTATGATTTGGGCTTTGCTGCATGATGAAAGGCCAAAATCCCCCTTTGCTCCTCGCCTCACAGTTGGAAAGGGGCTTTGTCTTCACTCCAATATCAGTCCTCGTTGAACCTCGCGGGCATAATACCCTTGGCGGCGTCGAGCAGGGAGCTGCAAAGAGACCAAAACCTAGCACTAACATGAAACTTCCATTTTACCAATTTTCAGCACTATTTATTAATTTACAAAATCAAAGCATATTAGTAATCTTTTCAATTTATACCGTTTATGTATATTACCGACATTTTACACGCCCCTTACATCCTCAAAAACAAAAAAAGAAAGATATAGTGAATTGTTAGATGCTCATGCATGTCTAGAGAACATCCTCATCTAAGTTGCACAAATTCTGGAAACATCACCACCCCTTACATCCTCCTTAAAAAAAAATATAGTGAATTGTTAGATGCTCATGCATCTCTAGAGGGAGGTACATGGTACCTCATAGAAAATATGGAAACATCATCCTAATTTTTTTGGAAATGTAGATGATATATATATATATATAACACATTATTATCTTTTATATTTGAATAAAATGATTGAGAAAAATAAAATGATTTTATATTTAATTTGTCAATGTTTCTATGTCACTAGGCATTTTTGTGGTTGTTGTTTGTCCCATGTGTCGTTGAAATTGAAATGCTCTCTTTGGACCCTAAAAAGTGTCTTGTTTCAGGTGAAATGTTTCAAAAACTTGTTTTGGCATTTCAAGGCACATATCCAAATATGGAAACTTTCTCACAACATTTTCAAATGTATTTCCCAACAAGTTTGGCCCAAAAACATTGTGGGGTGATGTTTCAAGCAACTTTGATTTTGATTAAGTAGTCAATAACCTTCACCACTATCACTTGGATCTACACTAATCTATTTGGATTGTATGCTTTGGGTCTTTGCTATGTACTTACTACACAAATATTTTTTTGAAAGTGTAACCCTTACTTAGAAACACTCTACAGGTTAATATTGAATGCAAGAGAGATGGTTTGGATGTAATGTCACCTTTCATTGAAGTGGTGGCCTTGTGATTAGGTGAACTCCTTAGATCACTAGGACCCCTCCTATCTTTTTAGGGTGTTTAAATAATTGACACCTACTAAGCTCATAATTTCAAAACTCAGTGTGGTCGGACTTTGAACTAGTCTAACCACTTGAGTTGATAGGCCACCGAGTCAAACCAACCTTCAACTTTGCTCAAGGAGTTGGTTTGGTGCCAAACTTTCCTGAACCAATCAAGTCAAATTGGCCTTCAAGTCAGCTGAGGGGGTGGTGGTGGGCGATAGAAAGTACATAAAAGGCAGAGTTTCATGGCATTCTCTGTACTCTCATGACATGTGCATGCTCTTGTATGACATGTACATGCTCTTGTTCTAAACCAGTGACCTTGGATAAGCTATAAAAACCCATGTTCAATATCCTCTTTCTAATAAAATTTCCTTTGGAAGAAAATGTATCTCAAAACCCCTACAATAATTTGGTCCTTTCATGGTTTGTTTTCAATGTCTTTGCAAGAACATCTGTGCTTTATGAGGTCTCATTATTATTTTCATAGGCAGAGTAAGGATTCAACTTCGGATAATTAAGGAGCAGTCAACATGGAGTTGAATTTCATACAAGCTTATCATTTTATGCTTGTCAATCTTTGTTGTGACCCTAATTTGCACCTATCTGTAATAGCATTTGTTTATCTCATGATCCCTTATGGCCATGATTATTTTTCATCACGTCTTGATAATTTTCTAGTTACTACACCACGCTATGAGAACCTGGGTATGAAATAATGGTATAAAAATATGAGGTTAAGGACTACACTCTTAAAAGAATCGTGATGCAATGCTTACTAGCTTATGAGTAGGAATGTCCCACATCCCAACAAAATGTGAGGATATGGATGTGTAACATGAGCTAGCTTACGACTACCATCAACTATGGAATTTGATTGCAAGAAGCACAAGGTGACATATGCTCATTCGCTTGGAATATGACCCTACATCTTTTGGTTTATTTTTATTTCTTGTTATATTAACTTATGACTTCTTAGTTTTATGTTTTTGGATCAGAGTCTTTTAAGCTTTACTTTTTCTAGCTATTTGGCCTCCAACTTTTTAATGAGCTTACTGTATAGTATATATTTGTAGATAGACAATGGTAAATTTGTTTTGTTAGTATAATAGCAACCTTGGTTTTTTATTTTCTATCTTATAGCTTATTAAATAATTAAATAATTTTACCTATATTCTTGTAGAAAAAACCATCACAATAAGCGATAGTTTATTTTCAAAATGTTTTCATTGCTTAGAGCTTTATCCCAAAATGTATTGAAGTACTTAAATATATATCATTTATGTTTTGAGTGTATTAACAAAACACTCCATAGAGGTCATGTATATACTTTGATAAGGTCATTGGGCCTTATATTAAGGCCTTAATAAGCATTCATTATTAGTTTATTTGTTATAATAAGAGGTCGGCTAGAACCTTTCGTTGTAATTGTACACTTTGTCTCTTATATATACCAAGAAGAAAGTCTTAGGATCATCATAATTTGTCTCATATATTGAATACATTGTAAAATGAGGTTTCCCCCTCGAAGTGGATTGTACTTATTGAATTCTTATCAATTTTAAGATGCATGGTTCATAGTATTTGGTTTTAGAGCATACAAACTTAAGGTTTTTCTTCTTCAAAGAAATCATCATGGCATTTTCATTATAACTTTTTTTTGGGGAAGTTTCAAATGGTGAAATTTTGAGCATATTGAGGAGAGATCTCATGGAACATGTGGTCGAAATTTCAGATTTGGGCTCAGTATACTTTTGGAGATACACACTATAGAAGTTAGGGTTTGTGAATAATTCTAAAATTAGCTTCAAACAAGTAATCTTGGGATTTTCACTATAATTGTTTTTGTGGAAGATTTAAGCTATGCAATTTTGACCATATTGAGGAACACAAATTTCAGATTCTAGTTTGTAATACTTTCATAGATATACCTATGGAATTCAGAGTTTGTAAATAATCCTGAAATTAGTTTCAAATGAGTGATCTTGACATTTTTGCTTTATTTTTTTAGATAATTTAGATTATGATTTTTTCAAAGATTTGAAGAAACATATCAAATACCTTAGGTATAATTTTCATAATTAAATTTGAAAAACTGAATACGTGGCACGTTTTACAAGTTCTCTCTTGGGAAGAGGTTAAAAATAAAATTAAAAAATGGAAAATTTACTATTACTTTCACTTGGCACATCAATTTTTTGTTGGACTTGTGCAACTACAAAGAAGATATATTAGAGTACTACAAGTTGAAATTTTAGACTAAGAAGGGCCTAAATCTCAAAGATATATCAAGACAAATGCTAGTCATCCATATAGTCTCCAACTTAAGCTTTTAAAGGTATGCAACTTACAAGTGACAATTTTTAATTGGAAGATTCATTTCTTAGTGATTGAAAGTTGTGATAAACAATATTATTATTATTATCATTATTTTCTCACATGACTCCAAAGAAAGATCTAAAAGATACTACCAGTTAAACCTCCTAAAGGTTTATCCATGACTCATGAAGAAATAGAAGATGTCCAATACTAAGTATTGTTGAATTTTGTAGCTATGTTCGGTCTTCATAATTTATATTTTAGCCCCTAAAAATATAATGAAATTGTAATAAATGTTCTTCATGTAATTTTCTTTATTTAGCCCTTGAAAGAATTAATATAAGACATGTTCTTCGTGTTGGTATCAAAAGAGAATTTTGAAATTTGAATTTTGAATTTTTGGCTCCAAACTTGTAAATTTGGCTCCAATGAAGAGACACCCATTCGGACAGGAAGAACACTATAAATAGAGCACTCGACCTCCTTCACAAGGCGACATTCAACCTCACACAAGACGAGATATTCTGGGCATTCTAGTGAAGAAGAAGGACGAAGTAAGATGAAGAAGGAAAAATTCATCTCTAGCATTTCTCTCTCTCCATGAAGAAGACATTCTGGGAATCCAAGAAAAGGAGAAGAAGGACGAAGAAGGACAAGAATAACGAATTCATATATATATATATATATATATATATATATATATATATATATATATATCTACTTTGCACGTGTGACTTTTTGGGCAATTTATGGGTAACAAGGTGAACTTTTGGGCTGCAGGTCCGAAATTCTGAGCAGATAATTTTAGGAAACAAGGCTGAGTTTTTGGACATATTTTGGAGGTTAAAATTCGATCTAGGTAGATCAGAGAGGGTTGAAGTTGAAGGGCACAATATTTACTTGACAAGACGATTGTTTAACCAAGTTTGACCATAGCATTGTTGGTCAGTTTGACCTCATATTTTACGAGCAGTGTTAGGTGTATCTCTTGTTGAACTGAAGAATTTCTCCAAGGAAAAGGTTGCTAAGTGGGTTTTCCCAGGGTAAATCTTGTGTTATATTTGTGCATTGTGATCTCTATTATCCTTATTCATTTATGGTTGAATTTATGAAGTGTAATTTCTTAATAATAAACTGGAAGTGCTAAAAGAATATCTACATCACTAGAAGTAATTATCAATATTTCATAAATTAGTGCTTGTATCTATTGCACTTGAACAATCAACATGGTACTAGAGCTTTAGTGAAGGGTAGTACATTGTGTAGAAATTTTGAATAACTGATATATTATTCACCGAGATTCTCTTGATCACACTATTTTAGCTTCATGCATAATACAAAATCTCTTCTACCATTGATCATCACATGCGGAAATAAAATCAATTGCATGCATACATTAAAACCACAAACAATCACACATATGAACACAGTATTTAATGGGAAATCTTAAAGCTGAAAACCCCAACTATTTGTATATTATATGTCATGGAGATCATGTAACAATCATAGTACAAAATCTCCTCACAAGCTCCCATGCACACCCTCATTTGCTACACACTATCAAGCTAGATCTAGCAAAACACATGCTCCAATCTTTTTCCACTTGATAGCCAGCCTCTATTGCATTTTCAATGCTATGGGATGGCTTCATTAAATAGATAAACCACCTGGATTGAACTGTGCAATCCTCATGGGATTCTCCACCTATCTGTGTGTTGCAAGTAGCAACTGTATAGTCACAACTGATAGTTAACCTGCTCTTTCACCTATTTCTGCACTGGTCTCCACTGAAACTGTCCATGCACTGTAGTTAACTGATGTATTCTTTCGTTGATTTATGAGTTAATAATTAGTGAATTAATTAATAATTAATTCACACCACTCTCACTAATTGTATCAATCAGTTAGACTAGATACAACTAGCTCAACTAAGTTAAACTGAACACAACTCCATTAACTGTCTCATCAACTCCACCAAACTCTTTCACATGAGTTCTAACTGAAGTCAACCATGCAATAGCTCCACTAAACCCTAGGAATAGTGTAATTCCTTGTCGGCTCACCGACACTTACATCTGTGCATAGCGAAGTGCTCCAAGAGAATAAGATAATGTTTAGAGTCCAAATATTATTAAGAGCTAATAATATTCGACATATCTATTTTTAGACTGGCAATATAAAAATAGATTCCGCCCAATATGTCTAAAAATAGAAGTCCATCTATTTTTTCCAACTTGACCAACCATCCACAAATATCATCCTGCAACTCATAGAATATGATCCATATGTCTAAAAATAGACTTTGCGCCAAAAAATAGCCTATGGGCCCACTTAGTGAAGGCGACTCCTTTCCACTAAGCTCATCATTTTGTTGCAATCTCAACACTCCCTCTCAACAAGATAAGGATTATCTGCAACCCCTATCCTGCCCCCGTGGTATTCGAATTTGCTTGGTGAGCGCCTTCGTCAAGATATCAGCATCCTGATCCTCCGTGGGAATGTATGAAAGTAACATGATCTTCCGCTGCACACAATCTCTGATATGATGATACCGATCCATGAAGCCATGCCGCCTTAACTCATCCTCCTGTCTGTACCATGATCCATATCCCGATGTGCCTCTGAGATATCTCAATACATGTTTGCCTGCCTTCTAGAAGAGCTTGGTTGGCTTAGCCATAGCTTGTGAAAGCTGGTGATGCAGGGGCATTAGACACTAGCCAGCAATGTAGGAGGTTTTTCCCACATGTTGTGGCTAGGAGGGTTCAGAATCATCAAAATTGTAACAGCTAGGTGTCGATACCTCAGCTGACTGTTTCAATTTCAGAGTAGTTAGAGTTGTAGGAGTCGAATAGTCTAGTTAGTCCAATTGTCATACATCAGTTAATTGAATTATTGTAATTAGACTGTCGATTTTCCAAAACGGTCCTCCCTGAGGAACCGAAGAGCCACATTGTAATATGTATAAATTGTATTCTCCGGATGTAGAAAAAGGAGGGAAGAGGGAAGAAGAGAAATTTTGGCAATAAAAACTCTGTGCTAACAGTTGTTTCCAATTAAATGATTTCTGCGTTTATTTCGTCGTTGAATTGCCCCAATCCTTAATTGGGAAGAGGTTGTTTAGTTGTGGAATGATTGACTCCTTGCGTATACAATTGTTGAGTTGAACTATTGGATAGCTCCGTATATCTATGGTTATCGTTTCCCTCAAGATTGTTAACAGGCGCTGTGGAATAAGTCTCCACTCATAGAAGAAAACCGGTAGGGTAATAGGAACCCGGTTTAACCTTGATTGAACGCTGTAGCAAAACCATGGCGGAGTTACAGAGGCGGATTGCCCCATTTCGCACCACCTTTCGACCATAAGCGGTATTGTCTGGAGGGCAAGCGATTCCATAGACTGTTGGACACGTGGCTTGGCCACTGTCCCAAAACCACCCGTTAACCTGCGCCTTCGCGCGTTAAAGATTGACGTTGGACGCCGAACGAAACGTATACGGGTCGTTGATCTGGAGGAGGGCTATCCAATGGTGGGTACTCGTTGAACTTGCCCGGAAGATAATCAAAGTGCGCAGATGATAAGAGAGGTACGACGTGCTTGTTTGATTGACTATTGGACATAGGGGTGGGCCCCAGAGTCACGAGGTTTTTACAAAGTTTATTGTTCATAAAGGTTGGGTTATAAATGTGAAATTCCGCCACATAATAATATTATTGCAAAGGGATGGATAGATAAAAAAAAAGGCAGAGATAAAATTAAGTCGGTAATATTGTTTTATCAATAAAAACTTATTTATCAAATTCCGTGAATTTGATAAATAATATTCCGGAAGAGAGGGAGTGCGACCAGAGCCACGATTACGAAGATACCATCTCTCCATTGGGCTGACACTTGGCAGTTTTGTTGCGTCATTTGTGGTATCAAAGCGGGTTGAAGTTGTTTTGCTGACATGGCAGTCCGAGTTGGAAGAGGTGCTGGCAGGAGAAGACCTGTTGCCAACGCTGAGGTGTTGGGGATGTTGCAGAGGGTCAAGGCCAGAATGGATGCCATGGAACGAAGACAGCCCCGAGATCCTGAAGACATCAGTGAACCTGAGACAGAAGAAGCAGAAGAAAATGTTGAAATTCCTCCTGACATGAGGCTCCTGAGAACTGTTTTGGGGTCCGCAGTTAAGCCCAGAATTGAAGTGTCGAGTTATGCAGGAGGGCTGAATCCAGAGGAGCTGGTGGACTGGATAAATGAACTAAACAAGTGCTTCGATTATGAAGAAATAAGTGAAGATAAAAAGGTGAAGTTTGCAGTAACAAAGCTGAAAGGACATGCTGCACTTTGGTGGGATGGAGTGCAGGAAGAAAGGAGGAGAGTTGGCAAGCAACCTATCAAGAGCTGGACCAGAATGATGGCTAATTTGAAAGGTAAATTCTTACCTAGTGATTACCAGCTGACACTGTATAAACAAATCTAGAACCTGAGACAGAGGTTGCTGACAGTAAAAGAATACACAGAGGAATTCTACACAGTGAGCATAAGGGCTGGGCAATTCCAAGATACACCAGAGAAGACTGCCAGATATGTAAATGGTCTCAGAATGGAGATCCAAGATGAGATTGGCCTTCTGTCTCCCAAGACAATGGAAGAGGCTTATCAGATGGCCTTGAAAGCAAAGGAGAAACTCCTGAGGAAACAGTCTGCCAAGAAGAGAGGTACTTTCCGTGGGAAGGGAAGTCAGGGTGGTAGAGGGAAGCCTGCTACACCCAAGGATGGAGCTAACAGTAGCTCACCTCAGAATGCATCTGCAGAGGATGATGCAAGGGGCAGAAGGGGTCCTTACAGAGGAAGAGGAAGAGGAGACAGAGGCAGAGGCAGAGAGTTGAGGTGTTATAGGTGCCAGGGAGTGGGACATAAGCATTATGAGTGTCCAGAGAATGTGGGTGCTAGTCCAAGAAATGCTGTTGTTGCCCAGGCTGGAGAAGAGGCAGAAATTGAAGAAGAAATTCTTCCAGAGAGGGGAGAATCCTTGGTGGTAAACAAGGTCCTGTTGAAGCAAGCTAAAGAGGCCACTGAACCTGCACAAAGGAAGACTTTGTTTAGGAGCATCTGCAATGTCCAAGGGAAATGCTGCCAGCTAGTCATTGATAGTGGCAGCACAGACAATCTGGTTTCCACTGAGGTGATAGAGAAGTTGAAGCTGGAGACTAGGGAGCATCCAACTCCCTACAGGGTGTCCTGGCTGCATAAAGGGCACCAGCTGGTTGTGAAAGAACAGTGTGAAATAGCGCTGTAAATGGGCAAATACAAGGACAAAGTTTTGTGTGATGTAATGCCCATGGATGTGTGTCATATACTGCTGGGTAGACCTTGGCAGTTTGACAGAGCAGCAGTGCATGATGGCAAGAAGAACACTTGCAAGTTCTTCAAAGATGGGGTACATCATACATTGATACCCATGGAAGAAGGAGAGCCATCCAGCAGAGTGATTGATCCAAAGACCTTGTTGCTGAGCAGGAAGGAATATCTGCAACAGATAGAAGAAGAAGAGGTAAGCTTTGCTTTAGTTTGCAAACCTAAAGTGGTTCTTACTTCTACAAAGATTTCTGAATTGCCAGTATAAATCCAAGAGATGTTAGATGAGTATTGTGACATTGTTGTGGACGATTTACCTGATGAGCTGCCACCTGTGAGAAAGATCAGCCATCAGATATATTTTATCCCTGGTTCAAATCTGCCAAATAAGGTAGCCTACAGAATGACTCCCAAGGAAAATGAGGAAATCAGGAGACAAGTACAGGAGTTGGTGGACAAAGGACTGATCAGAGAAAGTCTGAGTCCATGTGCAGTACCAGTAGTTTTGAGCCCAAAGAAAGATGGAGGCTGGAGGATGTGTACTGATTCCAGAGCAATTAATAAGATCACAATCAGGTACAGATTCCCTTTGCCCAGAATTGAAGATTTAATGGACTATTTGAGTGGTGCTAAATATTTCTCAAAGATAGATTTAAAGAGTGGATACCATCAGATTAGAATAAGAGAGGGTGATGAGTGGAAAACTGCCTTTAAAACAAATGAAGGACTGTATGAATGGATGGTAATGCCTTTTGGGTTGTCAAATGCACCAAGCACTTTTATGAGACTTATGAATGAAGTATTGAAGGAATTTATTGGGAAATTTGTGGTAGTATATTTAGATGATATACTAGTTTTCAGCAGAACTAAAGAAGAACATTTAAGACACCTTAATCATGTCTTGAAGAAGCTGCACCAAGAGAAACTGCTGATAAATTTGAAGAAATGCTCATTCATGAAGGAAGAGTTGGTGTATTTGGGTTTTGTTGTTTCTGCAGAAGGATTGAAGATGGACCCAGAAAAGGTTAAGGCAATTGTGGAGTGGCCTTCACCCAGGAATGTTTTCGAGGTAAGAAGTTTCCATGGACTTGCTAGTTTTTACAGAAAATTTATAAGAAACTTCAGTAAGATTAATGCACTCATAATTGAGACCATAAAGAATAGCAAACAACCATTCAAGTGGACTGCTGAAGCAGAAAGAAATTTTAAGGTTTTGAAGCAAAAGATAACAGAGAAGCCTGTTTTGATTCTACCTGATTTTACTAAACCATTTCAAGTAAAATGTGATGCCAGTGGGGAAGCCATTGGAGCTGTGTTGAGTCAGGATGATAGGCCTGTAGCCTATTTCAGTGAAAATTTGAATGATACCAGAAGAAAGTATTCCTCTTATGAGAAGGAATTCTATGCAATTGTTCAGGCACTGAAGAAGTGGAGACATTACTTGATGTCCAGGGAATTTGTGTTATATTCTGACAATCATGCTTTGTAGTATATTGTACAGCAGCCCAAGTTGAAACATAAGCATGCTAAATGGGTTGAGTATCTCCAAAGTTTTAATTTTTTTTTGAAACATATAAGTGGCCAAGCCAATAAGGTAGCTGATGCTTTAAGTAGGAGACACTTGCTTGTCCAAGAAAATAACTTTGAGGTTGTAGGATTTGATTTTCTCAAGGAATTATATAAAACAGATCCTGACTTTAAAGAAGCATTTGCGGCATGTAGTAACCCTGTTTTAACAGACAGAAGCCAGTGGCTGGATTATTTCCTACAGGAGGACTTGTTATTCAGAAAAATCCAACTATGTGTACCAAAATGTTCCATGAGAGAAAATTTGATCAAAGAGAAGCATAGTGGTGGACTTGCTGGACACTTTGGTACTGATAAGACTTATGAGCAGCTGAGCCACTTTTATTTCTAGCCCAAGATGAGAGTAGAAGTAGACAAGTTTGTGAAGAATTGCAAAATCTGTCGATATGCTAAGGGAAGGAGCCAAAATGCAAGATTGTATACTCCTTTGCCTATTCTAGACAGGCCTTGGGACATGGTGAGTATGGATTTTGTTCTAGGATTGCCCAAGACTCAGAGAGGGAATGATGCAGTCTTTGTTGTGGTGGACAGATTCTCCAAAATGGCACATTTTATTCCATGTTATAAAACTAGTGATGCCATCCATGTTGCTAACTTGTTTTTCAAAGAGGTTGTTAGATTGCATGGGTTATCCAGGAGCATTGTTTCAGATAGAGACACCAGATTTGTGGGGCACTTTTGGAGGACACTGTGGAAGAAAATTGGCACCAAATTGAGTTTCAGCTCAGCTTATCATCCCCAGACTGATGGACAGACTGAGGTAGTGAATAGAAGTCTGGGAAATTTATTGAGAAGTCTTGCAGGAGAGCATCTCAAGCAGTGGGATCATATTTTTCCCTAGGCAGAATATGCATATAACGACTCACCAAACAGGAGCACAGGGCAGAGTCCATTTCATATTGTTTATGGAATGCATCCCAGAGGAATATCAGAATTAAGAAATCTGGGAAGAGAAGAGCTAAGGAGTGCAAATGGTGAGGAATTTGCTTCAGAGATCCAGGCCATACATGAACAAGTGAAACAACAATTACAAGGCAGCAACATCAAATACAAAAGAAGAGCAGACTTGAGCAGAAAGGAAGTTCATTTTGAAGTAGGAGATCAGCTTTTAGCACACTTGAGAAAGGAGAGGTTCCCAAAGAAGCAATATAATAAACTGAAGTTCAAAAATATTGGGCCATGCAAGATACTTAGAAAGTTTTCTGCAAATGCTTATGAGATTGAATTGCCACCTGATGTTGGAATATCTCCCATTTTTAATGTTGCAGATTTGTACAAGTATGAAGATGATGGTGCAGAAGAAAGATCAGCAGACAAGGAATAGATTGAGTGGAAGGAACAGCTACCTCCAGCACAACCATTGCAACCAGAGAAGATATTGGATAAAAGGGTGTTCAGAAGGACCAGAGGACGAGAGTACTTTTAGTACTTGATCAAATGGAAGGATAAGCCTGAGGAAGATGCCACTTGGATGACTGAAGAAATGTTGCAGAAGATAGGCAGGCCAGTGGGCGAGCTCATGGACAGGAGCCCATGAAGAAGATTGCCCTCGGGAGTCTGATGCAGGGGCATTAGACACTAGCCAGCAATGTAGGAGGTTTTTCCCACATGTTGTGGCTAGGAGGGTTCAGAATCATCAAAATTGTAACAGCTAGGTGTCGATACCTCAGCTGACTGTTTCAATTTCAGAGTAGTTAGAGTTGTAGGAGTCGAATAGTCTAGTTAGTCCAATTGTCATACATCAGTTAATTGAATTATTGTAATTATACTGTTGATTTTCCAAAACGGTCCTCCCTGAGGAACCGAAGAGCCACATTGTAATATGTATAAATTGTATTCTCTGGATGTAGCAAAAGGAGAGCGGAGGGAAGAAGAGAAATTTTGGCAATAAAAACTCTGTGCTAACAGTTGTTTCCAATTAAACAATTTCTGCGTTTATTTCGTCGTTGAATTGCCCCAATCCTTAATTAGGAAGAGGTTGTTTAGTTGTGGAATGATTGACTCTGTGCGTATACAATTGTTGAGCTGAACTATTGGATAGACTCCGTATATCTATGGTTATCGTTTCCCTCAAGATTGTTAACAGGCGCTGTGGAAGAAGTCTCCACTCATAGAAGAAAACCGGTAGGGTAATAGGAACCCGATTCAACCTTGATTGAACGCTGTAGCAAAACCATGGCGGAGTTACAGAGGTGGATTGCCCCATTTCGCACCACCTTTCGACCATAAGCGGTATTGTCTGGACGGCGGGCGATTCCATAGACTGTTGGACACGTGGCTTGGCCACTGTCCCAAAACCACCCGTTAACCTGCGCCTTCACGCGTTAAAGATTGACGTTGGACGCTGAGCGAAACGTATACGGGTCGTTGATCTGGAGGAGGGCTATCCAATGGTGGGTACTCGTTGAACTTGCCCAGAAGATAATCAAAGTGCGCAGACGATAAGAGAGGTACGACGTGCTTGTTTGATTGACTATTGGACATAGGGGTGGGCACCAGAGTCACAGGGTTTTTACAAAGTTTATTGTTCATAAAGGTTGGGTTATAAATGTGAAATTCCGCCACATAATAATATTATTGCAAAGGGATGGATAGATAAAAAAAAAAGGCAGAGATAAAATTAAGTCGGTAATATTGTTTTATCAATAAAAACTTATTTATCAAATTCCGTGAATTTGATAAATAATATTCCGGAAGAGAGGGAGTGCGACCAGAGCCACGATTACGAAGATACCATCTCTCCATTGGGCCGACACTTGGTAGTTTTGTTGCGTCAGCTGGTTAAGAGCATAGCATATGTCAGGTCATGTATTGACCAGATACATAAGCGCCCCACCAACTGTCGATAAACAGTGGCATCCACTACCTCCGCCGAAGTAGCATCCTCCTTCCTCAACCACCAGGAAGAGGAGTATCAACAGGCTTGCAGCCATGCATGTTGAACTTCTCTAATATCTCCCGGGCATACTTACCCTGAGAAACAAACAGTCCATCACTGCGCTGCCAAATTTCCAATCCCAGGAAATAATGAAGGAGGCCCAAGTCCTTCATCTCAAACTCCTTTGCAAGATCATATTTGCATGAGTGTATCAACAACTCATCACCTGTCAAAATCAAATCATCTACATAAAGTAAAATGATCAGCAACTTACCCTCCACCACAATTTGGTATAGGTTAGGATCCGCCTCACTCTTGGATAATCCAAGTCCGGTGAAATAACTGTCTATCCATGTGTACCAAGCACGAGGTGCTTGTTTCAACCCATACAACGCTCTCTTGAGCCTGCACACATGCGACTCGCTGCTGAAGATCTCAAAACCTGCGGGCTGCTCTATGTACACCTCCTCCTCAATGACTCCGTTGAGGAACGCAGTCTTCACATCCATCTGATGAATGTGCCACCCCATCTGCGCTGAGAGAGAAAGAATCGTCCGTATGGAAGAATACCTTGCGACAGGTGCAAAGGTCTCCTCATAATCGATCCCCTCAATCTGTGAAAAGCCTCGGGCAACAAATCTTTCCTTGTACTTCTCCACACTCCCGTCAGCTGCCTGCTTCACTTTGTAGATCCATCTCGAACCCACGACTGATTTCCCCTCTGGCCTCGGGACAATCTCCCATGCACTGTTTCTGACAATCGAATCATACTCTTCCACCATGGCATCTAACCATGCAGGGTCCTCCACAGCTTCCTCGAAAGAGGATGGCTCTGTCACGATACTCTTGCTCATAAGAGCCATGTATCCAGTATACCGGTTAGGTGACTGCCTCTGGCTGCGCTGTGATGTAGGTGCTCCTACAACCTTCTATGCATCTTGAGCCAGTTTCTTAGCTTCTGTAGTGCGCTTCTGCCCTCTGATGGTTGGCGCTGCATGAGTGGTCTCTTCCACTCCATGAACCTAATCTCGTGGCTGATCCACATCCTGAGACTCATCCTAATTAGGAACTAATAGCTCCTCATCTGCATGCAAGTGTGGCTCCCTCTTAAGCGAACACTTCATGGCTTTCTCCTCCTGAAATTTGATATCCCGTCGCACAACAGTCTTGCGACTGTCTGGAAAATACACACGATAGTTGTGTGGTGTATCAGTGTACCCCACAAATATCCCAACCTCCACAGTCGACTCCAGCTTCTTCCTGGCATCCTTCGTCACATGAATGTAAATAGGTGAACCAAAAATCCTCAAATGGGAAATATCAGGCCTCTTACCAGAAAACGCCTCCTCGGGGGTACTCATGCCAAGTATCCTGTGAGGACAATAGTTCTGCACATATACTGCAGTATTGCATGCCTCCGCCCACAAGTGAATGGGTAGGCCCTGATCATGCAACATCGCCCGTGCAGCACCCACAATCGTTCTGTTCTTCCGCTCAGCAACCCCGTTCTGCTGTGGGTTATGAGGTGCTATGAGCTCTCTTCGAATTCCTTCTGCGCTGCAAAAGTCCTTGAATTCTCCAGAGATGAATTCACCACCATTGTCGCTCCTAAGAGCCTTCACCTGCTTCCCCGATTCTTTCTCAACCAGTGCCTTGAACTCACAGAACTTTGAGTATGTCTCGCTCTTCTTCTGCATGAAGAAGATCAAGCACTTACGAGAAAAATCATCAACAAATATCACATAATACCTGTGCTTTGCTGTCGAAGCTACTAAGAAAGGTCCACACACGTCTGTGTGAATTCTCTCAAGGATCTTCGTGGCGCGACTATCCTTCTCGTGAAAGGTGGCTTTCACAAATTTTCCCAAGGTACACCCCTTGCACTGATCTGACTGCGCAAGAGTGCCTTTAGGAAGCCCAGTAGAAATATGCTGCAGTATCTTCAAAGCTCCATGGTGAAGGTGGCCCAATCTCCGGTGCCACAACTCGCCATCATCTCGGCTCACCACTCCTTCTGCCTTGCATGCCATTACTGCGCAGCCATCTACCTGCAATTGATAAAGGTTCTTAACTTGAACTGCTATCCTCCAGGTCTCACTAGTTGCCTTACTACGCAGGAAAACCTTTCCCTTGCTAAAGACAACATCATATCCCTTGTCTTCTAACATCGCCACAGAGATAAGATTCTTCTTCAATCCTGGAACATGCATCACTTCCTTCAATACGAAGGGTTTACCAGACTCTCTCTCAAAGGAAATGGTACCGATACCGGTCGCACTGTATCTACCATCATCGCCCATCTCGATGTGCACTCCAAGATCTTTCTCATCCAGATCAGTAAACAAATCTCGATCTCCTGTCATGTGAAAAGACGCACCACTGTCAAGAAACCACATTGAACCTGTCACACTTGAGACCAAGCATGCGATCAGCGAAAAATCCAGCTCAAACTGCGAGGCTAAGGCCTCTCCAGTTGCAGTCCCAGCAGCCTGCTTATTTTTTTTCTTTTGTGGACAACTAGTGGCGTAATGTCCGTGTTGGTGACAGTGAAAGCACTTCACCTTATACATGTCCTGCTTCTTGCCTTTCGCACCATATTGAGAAGCTTTATTTCTCTTCCCCTTCTTTGCTTTGGTAGCCAAAGTGCAATTCTCTTCATCAGAGTTCTTTGATGAAGATCCGTCCCTGGTACTTCGCCTTATCTCCTCTTGCACAAGATCCGACTCGAAATGTCCCAGGTATCCTGGCCGGAAAGATACCACTACGTAGTCCCGATAGGAGTGCCAATGAAGCCCTAGGAGAGCCAAGTCACTGGGTCCTCATCAACAAAGTCACCCTCACACTTCCCAGCTCATCCTCATTGGATGAACTTCTGTGAGGTAATTTCTGCTGACACCGCCTTTTCTCCATTTTTATACTAGTCTATCCTTGAGCGCTCAACTTCCCCTTCGGTCGCTCTTGCTTTGGAATAAATCAAAGCCTTCCATACTCAAGAATGGAGGCCTTACCATGAAGGCTGGACACCATGTGATCCTTCACGCCCTCCAACAACTGACACTTGTCGCCTTCTTTGCCATGCGTCAAGCACTACAAAGATCACTAGAAGTGTTTTGGAATTTCTGCATCTATGAACTCCTTCAACCCATTGTCATCCAGCACCGCCTCCATCCTGTCCTTCCATGCAATATAATTCGAGCTGCCCTCAAGGGAATACTCAAATCTCAATCCGTTGAAAGACATCTCAACTTTGACACCAAGAAAACACTGCTGTAAATTCGAATTCCACCAGCATAAAACTCAACCGCTTCAATGTTTTGCAATTGCTCCAATGATCAGTATCGCTCCGATACCATGTATAAATTTGAATAACTGATATATTATTCACCGAGATTCTCCTGATCACACACTATTTTAGTTTCATGCATAATACAGAATCTCTTCTACCATTGATCATCACATGCGGAAATAAAATCAATTGCATGCACACATTAAAACCACAAACAATCACACATATGAACACATTATTTAATGGGAAATCTAAAGGCTGAAAACCCCAACTATTTGTATATTATATGTCATGGAGATCATGTAACAATCATAGTACAAAAGCTCCTCACAAGCTCTCATGCACACCCTCAATTGCTACACACTATCAAGCTAGATCTAGCAAAACACATGCTCCAATCTTTTGCCACTTGATAGCCAACCTCTATTGCATTTTCAATGCTATGGGATGGCTTCATTAAATAGATAAACCACCTGGCTTGTACTGCGCAATCCTCATGGGCTTCTCCACCTATCTGTGTGTTGCAAATAGCAACTGTATAGTCACAATTGATAGTTAACCTGCTCTTTCACCTATCTCTGCACTGGTCTCCACTGAAACTGTCCATGCACTGAAGTTAACTGATGTATTCTTTAGTTGATTAATGAGTTTATAATTAGTGAATTAATTAATAATTAATTCACACCACTCTCACTAATTGTATCAATCAGCTAAACTAGATACAAATAGCTCAACTATGTTTAGATTAGTTAAACTGAACACAACTCCATTAACTTCCTCAATCAACTCCACCAAACTCTGTCACATGAGTTCTAACCGAAGTATCCATGCAATAGCTCCACATAACCCTTAGGAATAGCGTAATTCCTTCTGTCAACTCCTGTTCCATATCTGTGCACTTAATTGAAGTTCTCCAAGAGAATAAGATAATGTTTATAGTCTAAATATTATTAAGAGATAATAATATTTGACATATCTATTTTTAGACTGGCAATCTAAAAATAGATTCCGCCCAGTATGTCTAAAAATAGAAGTCCATCTATTTTTTCCAACTTGACCAACCATCCACAAATAGCATCTTGCAACCCATAGAACATGATCCATATGTCTAAAAATAGACATAGTTTAAAAATAGACTTTGCGCCAAAAAATAGCCTGCGGGCCCACTTAGTGAAGGTGACTCCTTTCCACTAAGCTCATCATCTTGTTGCAATCTCAACACATTGAGATCACTCTTGAAGAGCTTTGGTAAAGGGAAGAGCATTGAAGAAAACCTACATCTACAATCTAATTATTTATCTATGACTATGGGTTCCTCTATGAAGTTCGAGAACAAATTGGAAGGTGCCACAGATTCCAGGGCTTGGAAAACAAGGATTCATCTCATCCTTGCAACGAATGATATCTTGGGTATTGTGAAAGGCAAGGTCACTGAACCCTTAGATAATGCAAGAAAAATAAAATATGAGAAAGATGACCTTGCATCTAGAAGCATCATTATGGACTCTTGCAAAGATCACTTGATTCCATATGTTGCAAATCTAGGCTCTTCAAAGAATATGTATGATGCCCTAGTTGGATTATATACTATTAACAACATTGGTCAAACCACGAGTTTGAAGAATTAGCTTCGTGATGTTAAAATGTCAAGAAATGAATTGTGGCTTCATATTTCATGGGACTCATTTGCATCTAGTATATGTGGCAGAAAGGAAACTCCAAAGTTTGAAGAAATATGGATTGCATGTACTCAAGAAGAATGTAGGCTCACATCAAAGCGAAATATTTAAAGATACGATGAAGGAAATACTCAAGCTTTTGCAACACGTTTCAAGAAGGCTAAATGAAGAAAGAAGTTTGGATTCCAAAAAGAAATGAAGTGGACCTGAAGTTAAAAGACTTGCTCCTCAAGGAAAGAAAGATATGTCAAAAGTTCAATGTCATCATTGTCACAAATTTGGTCACTATAGACATGATTGTCCTGAAGGATTGGATGATAGAAAGAGAAAATGAAGGCAACATGCTACCACAACAGACATTGAAGAAAATCCAAGGAAACCCAAGAATGAAAATCCAAGTGACAAAGATTTCTTCTATTTTTTTGCTCTTATAGGTTCTATTACAAATAGTGATGAGTTGTGGCTAGTAGATAGTGGTTCCTCAAGACACATGACAAGGATATCATGACAGGATTACTAGTCTAATGGAAAGGAGATTGTCTCAAAAGGTATAGCTTGGAGACAACAACAATTATGCAATAAAATATGTTGGGAAGACTTCCATTGAGCTAGAATCAGGTGAAATTGTTCATCTTAGCAACATACTATATGTACTAGGTTTGAAAAATAATTTGGTTTCTATTTCATGTTTGGAAGGTAAAGGAGATAGAGTAGAATTTGTTGATGATAAAGTACTTGTGTGGACAAAGGGATCAAGTATAGATTCTGGTAGAGTAATTGGATTTTGTGAATGAAGGTTGTATAGACTCTTAAAACAACCTGCTCAAGCATTAGTACATGATGACATCAATACATGTGAACTTTGACATAGAAGATACATTCACCTTCATTATAGAGCTTTTCCAACCTTAAATCAGATGGTTTTAGGTGTTCCAGAATTTCACATGGAGCATGGCGAAGTATGTAAAGGTTGTGCGCTTGGGAAGAATGTAAATAATCCTTTTCCAAGCAGCAAAAGTAGGTCCGAGGAAATTTTGGATCTAGTTCATTATGATGTGTGTGGTCCAATGCTAGTGAAATCTCTTGGAGGCTCTTTGTACTATGCAACATTTATTGATGACTTCTCTCGCAAGAATGGATTTACATCATGAAGACAAAGGATGAAGACTTCAACAAGTTTAAGGAATTTAATGTTGAATTGGAAAAAATGAAGGGAACTAAAAATCAAGTTTTTGAGATCAAATAATGGAGTAGAATATACTTCCAAGGAGCTCGTTGCCTTTGGTAAAGAAGCTAGTATTAAGAGAGAGTTGATAGTCCCTTACAATCCACAACAAAATGGAGTTGCTGAAAGAAATAATAGACCATTGAAGAAGTTGTTAAGGAAATGATGCATGATCAAGACTTACCTATGTTTCTATGGAGTGAAGCATCTATGACAACCATCTATGGTCAAAATAGAAGTCCTCGTCGAAATTTGGAAGACAAGACTCCTAAAGAAGAATTCATCGGGAAGAAACCACAGGTTGGACATTTGAGAATATTTGGCTGTCTAGTCTATATCCATGTACCCAAATGTAAGAGAAAGAAGCTATAGCATTCAAGGAAGAAAGGAATATTCGCTGGATATAGTGAGTCATCAAAGGGATATAGAATCTATGTTCCAGGACAATGACAAGTTAAAGTTACTAGGGACATGACCTTTGATGAGAATGTTGCCTAATAGAAATCTAAAGAAGTTTCCATGGATTTTGATGATGATGAAGAACAAGAAGCTCCCAAGGAAGAAGATATGGGTCCATCCAATCCTTTAAAACATCCTACAAATCATCAAGAAGCTACAAGGATTAGTGATCCAATGGACGCAATTGTTGCTCCTGAAATCAAGAAAAGGCCAGCTTGGATTAGATCTACTTTGTAGGAAGTAGAAGGACATGCAAGACACGATACCTTCAAGAAAAACAAGAATTCGAAGAGGTATTCTGGATATGCAACATTGATGACTAATCTCATTGATTCTAAACCTTCCACCTTTGAAGAAGTAGTTAGCCAGTAAGTTTGGAAGGATGCGATGTTGGAAGAATATCAAGCAATTATGAAGAATGATGTATGGGATATCATGCCCATATCTGAAGGGAAGTCAAGTGGTAACCTCCAAATGGGTATACAATATCAAGCATGTAGTATATGGTAGCATTAACATATACAAGGCGAGATTTGTGGCTATAGGTTTCTCCCAGAAAGAGGGAGAGGATTATGATGAGAATTTTGCTCTAGTGTCCAAGTACACTACTATTAGATCTATTATTTTTGTTACTTCTACTATGGGTTGGAATTTACATCATATGGATGTAAAAACTACTTTTCTCATTGGAATTATTGAGGAAGAAGTATACATAGAACAACCTAAAGGTTTTGAGGTACATGGGAAAGAGTCTCACGTTTGCATATTAAAGAAAGCCTTATATGGACTTAAGCAAGCACCTGGATCATGGTATTCTTGAATTGACAACTACCTGATAAGATTTTATTTCTCCAAAAGTGATGTTGATCCAAATATATATATCAAGGTCGAGAAGAATGAGCTTGTGATTTTATTAATGTATGTTGATGACTTATTTCTGATAGATGTAGAACATCTCATTATTCGGTGTAAGAGGGAGTTGGATTTTGAATTCATGTGAAATATCTTAGGTTGATGCACTAATATTTGGGGCTAGAAGTATGGTAAAATCTTGGTGAAATCTTCCTTGGTCAAGGAAAATATACTATAGAGATATTGCAGAAGTTTGGAACGATGGACTGTAAATCGATGGAAACTCCCATGGTGACAAATCTGAGAAAGTTGAGAGACTCTAAGTCAGATTTGGTAGTTCCATCCATGTAATGGAAGCTGAGGTTGAACATCTTCTTTGTAGTGAATACTCTAAGCCAGTTCTGGGTGGAACCAAGACATGATCATTGGAATGCAACAAGGCATGTATTGAGATATTTGCATGGTACAATTGATTATGGTTTGAGATATGTCTCAAATGGTGATATACAATTGAAGGAATATACATATGTAGATTGGGAAGGAAGTGTTGAAGATAGAAAGAGTACATCCAGAGGTTGCTTCAATTTTGGTTTGGCTATGATTTCTTGGATGAGCAGGAAGCAGACATCTGTTGCACTCATCATTATCGAGGCAGAGTATATTGCAGCCAGTTTAGCGAGTTGTGGAGTAATGTGGCCTTGGATGTTACTCACGGGACTATTTGATCAAGTGCTAGAACCGATCGTGATATATTGTGACAATCAAAGTTGAGTGAAGTTGACAAAGAATCTAGTTTTCCATGACATGTTAAAGCACATAGAGATCCAGTACCACTTCATTCGTGACATGGTGCAAAAGAGAGCAATAAAGCTCCAATATGTGTCTACTAATGAGAAGATAATTGGTATTCTTACAAAGCCTCTATCTAGAGCGAAGTTTGTATATTTCAGGGAAATGCTTGGACTTGTTGAGAATGCATCTCTCAGTGAGAGGGAGTGTTGATGACATAACATCATGGACTGACATTCTTCCTTGTCAAGTGTATTGACCTGAATTAGGGAGAATGGTTCGAGAGAGGACAAACATTCTGTAGAGCCTCATGATTGCCTCATTTTTGGCATTTCTTTTCGCTTAGGTTTCCTTCTTTTGTCATCACCATCAACTCAAATAAGTATCAAAATGCAAATTTTGATTTGGTAAGGTATTTTAATGACCTATCTTTCATATTTTGAAATGTTCCTTGTTATTATATTAAAATTTGTATTTAGCTATAGAATTAACGCAATTTCGTAGTTGATCCACGTTTCTGTAGCCAACACCATGGTTTGATGTGTTCTAAGGTGCCAAATGAGTGACGAAGTATGCAGGAAAGTGGAGAATTATCCTCTCATGGATTTCCTCCTGTCCATTTGATCTGAATCAGGCAGGAAATGGCCCAGATACGCAGTCAAAGGGACGGTCAACCAAGTGCTAGAACAAGCAAGTGAAGAGTCCGAAGCCATCATGCTTCACGATTTGCTCTGCTAAGTAGAAAATCATGAAGCAATGAAATTCCACTTTCTGTTTAGAATTTAAGATAGAGTTTGTTAGTCCAAATAAGCGTAAAAGCCTCAAGACAATTAATGAGAGGCTTTTATAAATATAGGGCCAAAAAATGTATGAGGAGTGTGAATTTTGACGTGATTATAAACTGATCAAAACTCTATTTTATTCCTGGTTTGAATGAAGAAGTATTCTTAAGTTTTAATGCGCAGCTAGTGTTGGAGTAGATTTGAAATCATCTGTTGTGGAGGGCCCTTGCAACATAGAAGGTTCTATTTTTATTTATGTTCTGCATTTAGATATTTTCCATAGCTTCGTTTTTTTTATCACTTGATACAGCCTTGAGTTTATGTTTTCACTATGTTATTTCCATAATTTCGTAGTGTTATTTAAAGTAGATGTATGATTTGTTTTTATCATTTCATGTAGTTTCAATTTATATTTTTACTATATTGTAGTCATTTCCATAATTTCATCTTGTTAGAATAGATGTTTAAACACTTTTTTTTTTTTTTTTTTTTCATTTGATGTAGGTTCATCTTTCTTTTTAAATGGTTAAATTGTAGAAGTAAGCTTAGTTTTCTTTCCTTGCAACAATGTTTTATGGTAGATTAGTTTTTCCTGTGTGATTTATTTTAAAAAAATTAAACGATTCCATTTCCAGCTTTAGTAAGTTCCTTTCAAACAGTAGTGATTTGATTATTTACTTTTTGGCACAAGGATTAGTATGCTTTCTAGTTTTATAATTATTTCTGGCCAGGAAAATAAGTAATTTATTCATTTCTTTGCTCAGTCTCAGTTACACAACATTTCATTTCTAAAAATACAAAAATATCAGAGTTCTTTTTTTTTTAGAGTTTGATTTTCTGATATTAGATTCTCAGAATTCTTAGATACTAACAGATAAATCATTTAGGACTTTTCTTCAAAAATATTTGCTATAGTTTTTGAAACTTAGTTAAATTAGAATTTAGTTTAGTTATAATTCAATTCATCAAGAACATACAAAATAAAAACATCTTCAAAAACAACCTTCACAAATACAATCATCACAATAAATTGAGTAAGAAAGACTTCTAGCATATATAATGCACTTGCACTTCAAAAGATTACCAACTCCGGTCAATAATTTATGATAGAAATTTAAGAATATTAAATGGACTAAACATTTTGGTTCTGTTGCCGGGGAAGTGTAAATAAGAGCCTTTTTCTCTCTTGTAAAAAATAAAAAATCAATAAAAATAGAAAAATGACATGCGTAGAGAAAGAGATTCTAGGGGTAGATTCATAGCTAGAGGTAGAAGCTTAATTCCAACAACACCACTCACCCCATCTAGACCTCGTAGTGCCTCAACATCCACCCAAACTCGCATACCATTCTTGGCAGGTAGACATAGACTTCCTAAGGTATTAAGATAAAAAATTCAACCTAGAGACTCACCAACTTCGTCAACTAAAGCAGTTGTGGAAGAAAAAGATCCTACATTCCCAACAGAAGGAGTAATTTTCCTAACCTCTGCTAGAGAACAACTTTTATCTCAAGAACTAGAAATCCCTAGTGAGGAAGAGGAAGAAGAAATCTTCTTTAATATACCATTTATAGAAGAACCGAAAGAATTAGAAGAAGAACAAACAATCTCAATCTTGGAATCTTATATCAGTTCGGAAGAATCTACAATGGCTGGGGAAGGGGAAGGAGAAGTACACAACAATGATGAACATTTAAGAATTGGAGAAGGTGGACCTAGGATTGGAGGTGGAGGAAGAGGTAGAGGAAGAGATGGAGGAAGAGGAAGAGGTGAAGGTAGGGGAGATAGAGGAGAAGACAAAGTAGATCCAGATCTTGTTGGATTTCCTATATTTGATGAAGATACTACTGCCACAATGAAAAATATATCATCCTCTATCCTTCCTAAATTTCATGGATTAGGAAGTGATGATCCTGGAACATTTATTTTGAATTCGAAGTCTTATGTAGATCATATGACTACCTACTCAATTCTCAAAAATTGAAATTGTTTCCAGCTACCCTTAAGGATGTATTGAAATGGTTCATGGGCTTAATAATACACCTTATTATAACTTGGGAAGAGATGAAAAATGAGTTCTTATTAAAGTACAAGGATTATCATGCCTCATAACCGAAAAGATGAAGTTTTAAAGATGATGCAAAGAGAAGATGAGAATCTAGAGGATTTAATTGAAAGATTCAATTATAATCTAAAAGGGGCTAAAATGGAAAATTTGGATCAAGATACTCTGAAAGCTCTCCTACTAAAATCCATTAGAGATGAATGGATAGGTATCCTTAACATGATGGGAAAATGAGATATTTCTCTTTTATCATTACCAGAAATTTCCGAATTATGCATACGTCTTTCAAGAAGTAAGTCGACAGTTGGAAAGAATTCAAGAGACCTTGTTATCTCTAGAATTAATAAATCTGCAACTAGAACAACAAGTAGGGCTGAAATAGGAAATTTGCTTAATGAATTTAAAACAAACATTTTAGGGAGTCTTAGTGAACAAATAGATACCTTTGAAATTACAAAAAAAGAAAAGAGTTGAAAGTGATGCCTTATCTATATTTTATCCTAAGTGCAGAAAGAAATATGCTTTAATAGAATGCCCTCTTGATTTAAAAAGTGTAGAAAACTGTGTTATATGTACATAAAATCATGAAACAAAGAGGTTTCCTTCAATCCCAGGTCTTAAAGCTATCTAACAAGAGGAAATGGTTCCAAACCAAGTAGATCATCTTTGCTTTGTTTCTAGAAGACCATGGAAATGATAAAAAACTCAAGGTTTTAACACTCAGATGTATACTCAAACCCCACAAAATAATTGGACTACACAAATGCCATGGCAGCCTTGGTCTCAATCCCAACCTTGGACACAAGGATGGAAAAATCCCTATGGTAGATATTCTCAATATCACCAATATCCACAATCTTATCCGAACTTCCCACCAAAACATTTTCCTCAGTCTAGTCAACCACCTCAATCTCAATTTCAAAATCAAAATCCACAACTTTCATTATCATTTCCATAGTGACCAAATCAATTACCTGCCCAACCACTTCCAAATCCAAACAATAAAAATGCACAACATGTTTACAACATGGAGGGACAAAATTTTTCAGACTTTTATGATAACTCCATTAGATCTTAATAATGTCCAACTCAGATCTAGTAGAGTATTAGAAAAGAAATTACCATCTGTTGTTATTCAGGAAAAATCAAAAGATGATCATTCTGATGAAGAAACATATCTCCATCAAAAAGAAAATATTCAAAAACAAACACATGATATTCCAATAAACTCAACTCCCATTGTAGAACAACCTTCAGTATTTGTCTCAAAACCACCTTTCCCTGAAAGATTACAAATTGATAAAGGGGTGGAAAAACAAATCATGATGCCTGATTATGACATGTTAGATGGTTTGAAGAATGTTTTCATAAAAATCCCTTTGCTACAAGCTATAAAAGAAATTACAATCCTTGCACAAACAAGAAGGGAGTTAAGTATAAAGAAACCAGGAAGAAAAAGAAGAGAAGTAAAAAAAATACAGTTAATTGGAAAATTTGTAGACAGCATGATGGGAAAAACAACAATACAAAAATATTTGGATCTAGGAATTCCCATTGTGAAAACACACATGAATGGTATCGAAATTCCAAACACATTGATTGATCTAGGAGTGGCCATAAACATCATGAGTAGACAAACTATGGATCAACTAAAACTTCCAAATCTTCAATATACACCAACATTGTTACAATTAATAGATAGGTCTGTAATTAAACCTGATGGTGTGTTAGAAGACATTTATGTATCCTTAGATTCTTGGGAATATCCAGTTGATTTTATGATCTTGACACCCAAGAATAACTTAGGAGGACATCCATTAATCTTAGGAATACCTTGGTTAGTTACAATGGATGCTTTTATCAGTTGTAGATCTGATGATATGTTTATCTCTGATGGTAGTTCAACAAATAAATTCACATTATATCCATTGTTACACCATTTTTTGGTCATCTAACCTGTTACTATTAGATGGACCAAAGTACACCATGTAAGACCAATTTTACTCTAAGTAAAATTGTTTTCACTATGAAAAATAACTTAGTAATCCTGATTTTATTAAGCTTTTTATGGTCTAAACAGGAAACCCCATGAGGAAATATTGAATAAATCCACATTTGTTTGATTTTCCTCAAGGAATAATTAGTTAAAAAACAATTTAATTAATATTCCTAGTCATATTTAACCCAAAACAGGAAAATTAATTAGATAAACCATTATTTATCTTATTATTTTCTAGGAATAATTATTTAAACCTCATTTAAATAATATTCCTTGTTAAATTTGACTAAATCATTTATAAATAATTGAATAAATAATTATTTATTTAATTATTACTCAACTACATCCTTAAAATAATAAATAAATCATTTATTTATTTATTATTTACAAATAAAGGGATTTGACCAAATTCAAATTCCATTTCCCTCCAACAAAAATAATAAAATATTCCATAAAAGTTGGATCTAGATTTGGTTAATAATAATTTAACTATGCACCAATATCTAGACTAAGTCAATATTTTGTTATAAATAGAAGGGTTTTTTCTTTCACTCACTACTTTTTGTTGCCTAAAGATCACTCTGGATCTATACTTTTGGTCTGACTTTGATCCTCCATCATTGTCATATTTTGCTACCATTTTTCTTGTGAGCTCCTTTAGAGTTCCATTGTTTGTCTGGGTTTTCTACACCATCAAGAGAGAGAGAGATCTTAGATCTAAAGTGTTGAGGACTTACAAGAACCCATCCCATTGAGGGGGACTAGTAACATCTTTCTATGTTCCCTTCCCAGGTGTTAAAAAATACAAAAATTCTTTAAAAATATCATTGTCTTGTCTATTGGATGCATGGAACAACTCTTACTTTTATTTACCGCTTAATGTCTTTTACTGCATAGATCTAGATTTTGTAGCATTTATCTTGGTCAAGTAACTGCAGATCAAAAGAAATTGGCAGCCATCTTTGTTAGGGTTGTATGTTATGTACAACTGAAGTGGAATTTTTTTGTACACTTGCGATTAAGATTCATCCTAACAACTGGTGACTCCATAAGGGTTTACGATTACGACCTTTGTCATTTTTCAGATCCCTGCATGACCAACTACTTCAAACCCTAGGATTTCTCTTCATTTTCTTGTTTTGCTTTTCTTGATGCTGTTTTTAACTTATAAAACCCTAAAACATTAAAAATTCTAACTTCTGTGTGTTTTCGGACCTATTGCGTAGGTAACAGGCATCAGCCACAGCTGAGACAACAAAATTTTCTGAAACATGCTCTCGAGAGTGTCGGAAGTGTAGGTCACACTTTTTGGGCCAAAACTTGTGATCGAAACCTCTAGGATGTAGAAAATAGGCCAAAACCTGTGACCTCTGCAGAAAACAGGTCAGAAACTGCGAACTGAACTTTTTGCGGGAATTTTTATGAGATTTTTCTGGGTTTGTCTGGGCCTCTATTCAGGGTTGTCTGACCTCCATCTCCGCCTGTTTTGGACCTGTAATTGCTCTATTTTACTCATCAAAGTGGGAACCTAGCCCCCTAGGGCTTCAGTACCCTCCACCTTTCTAGGAAGAGTTTTAGCTGCTGCAAGTCGTCTGAAATTTCAGTGTGTTCAACCATTTTTCAGATCTGATCCCTTACCTTCAAATCCATTTTAGATTTGTTAGTCATCCATCCAAAACACCTCTTTTCAGTTTTTTTTGGGTCTTTCTCTAGGGTCCCCTCCGTTTCCCTCCAGGTTGTATCCTTTCGCCACCTCTTTTGCAACATTTTTTCCCTCTGGTTTTTTGCTATTATCTGCACCTATTTCCAACAGATCTGATGTTTAGATCATTGTCTCTCCCGAATTTAGATCCATTGGCTATTTTGGTGTGTTTTGACTGGATTTTTTCCCACCCATAGACTAGTTGTTGAGAGGCCCGCCTCCTTGGGTTTAGATTAATGCATAATTAGCTATTTATTTTCTGTTATATTCAGTTTCATTTACTGTTATTAGCATATTTATTTACAGTTATACAACACACTTTTTCTTTTTCTCTACAAACGTCTAGGTTTAAAAATTAAAATTAACATACTTAACACACACACCCTAAATGAAGAAGAGCCTGGTTAACACTGCCAGGCAAAGACTATAACATTGTAATCAATTGACCTTGCACCTCTCTGCCCTTGTTTCGACATTGTAATCATTTGATCCTGCACCTCCTTGCCCTTTTTGGTCTCTCTTCCCTTTGGTTCATGTTTGTTCTGTCATCATTGCGCCCCCAAGGTGTTTATCCTGGATACTTCTTGGCCTTCATCCTTAGTTTTCGTTAGGACGACTTACTTTTCTGCATAGGATTTGAGTTAGTTCTCCACCGAGTCTGCATTCTGACTCCTCTTCTGGTTCATTGGGTTCCCCTTCTGGTTCCATCCCCGGTTCTCCCCCTATCACCTTCACCATGTCTGGTTCAGGACCTAACGTTGGTGGTGGCCTCAACCCTAATGCTGGGAATACTACTAGTGGGACCACAACAGGAACTATCTCGGCTGCTCCCTTGCTTCCCTATATGACAGGCCTCATTATTCCCGATTTTAACCATTTGATCAATGACCCCATACGCCATGACGCTAGTTGGCCTACTATTCCAACCAAGCTCCCTTCCGACATCCCCAAGTTTGAAGGTCTTGCTAGTGAAGATCCTACAAACCATGTTCAATCTTTTCACATGTGGTGTTCATCTAACTCCATCACCGATGACTCTATCCATCTTCGGTTGTTCCAACGTATGCTTACTGGCGAAGCTTCTAAGTGGTATGTTGATCAACCTCCCCCTCTCATACCACCTTTGCGACTCTTGCTCGGGCTTTTATGTCTTATTTATAGCTTCCCCTTCATTATGACACTGGTACCGAAATTTTGACTTCTTTCCGTCAATCGTCTGTGACCTACCTATCCGATCATGTCCAGGAATGGCGGAGAAGAAAGAGCCTATGTCGAGCCTCTACCTTCGAAGACCGTGTCTACATGGACTGGTTCCTTAGATCCCTTTTTCATGCTATCGGAAAAGATGTCGCATTGCATTTCACTCAAACCGAAGAAGCTGCTCTCCATACTGCGTTAAAATATGACTTGATCTATGCATAGTCTGGTTATGTTTATACCGTTTTACTGGATCTCCCTAGACCCAATGGCGCCAACGCATTGGGGGCATCCGATGCCGCCAATGATATTGTTGGAGCTCTTTCTCATCCATATGCTCAGCCTCCCATGGGCTATGGTTTCCCTTAGGGAGGGGCTAACACCTCCAGCACTTTTCCCCCTCCCGGCAGCATGTATCCAGGATACGACATGCCTCCTCCTTTTGCCCAACCTGTTTACCACAATGTTACCCAACCTTCTTATTATCAGTATCCACAGCCTGGTGCTCCAGCTCCTCCAACATTAGCACCCCCGCCTCCCTTACCTTCTCAACCCCTGCAACAGTAGCCACCACCCCCTTAGGGGCAGGTGTATGCACAGTAGGGCGCGACTAATCCTCCTACTTCCAAAAGGAAGAGGAAAGGCACCCAAAATCAATCTGCCCCAGGTAATCCAAGACCTAATCCCTAGGGGAATGCACCTAACACTACTAACCAGCAACAGGGCACTCAGCCTAAGTAGGACAGGACTGTTCGCACGAACAAGCCTTGTTCTTGTTGTGGTGTCTATGGTCATTACACCCACATTGTCCTCTTTTACCACAGATGCGTTAGATGTGGGAGACTCAAGCAACATCGCGAGGAAAGCAAGCCTCCCCTTCGGTTCCTCCCAATGCTGCACCTATCCAGCTGGCTATGTTTACCAATCATTTCCCTTAGCAAGGATTTGTGGCTACCCAACCACCTGAAGGTCAGGTGGCCACTCAACCTCCTCCATCTGGTACCTTCGATTACTAGATTCTCATGATGAACTCTGACCAACCCATTAATGTTGACCTCAACCTTCAGACTCGGTCCCGCCAGTACAACAAGCCTCCAACTACGTTTTCCCCCGAGCCCCCTTCTTCAACTTCTACAGAGCCTCTTTCGACAACCAATGGTCCTCTACAAATACCTCAGCCTAAGGAAGAGGTTCATACCAAGATCCCCAAGGGACCATTACGTCGAAACATTGCTTTTGGAAAAGCTGCCCATTCGTACAATATAGTAGATGATTTGGCGCAATCTCCTACTGCCATCTCAACGCTAGAACTCCTCTAGTTGTGCCCTTCAAAACAAAAATATATAATAACTTCTATGGGTGTTGTAGATCCTTTAGATGATTTTTTGATCGCCTTCAATGTTGACTGATCAGAACATCCTCCTCTTCATGCTTCTGTCACCTTCCAAATCTCCATCAAGATCCGAAATTCCATCGTCTCTCGTTGTATCATTGATGAGGGGGAATCCACCTGTGTGATGTCCGCTTCGGTTTGGAAGCAACTCGGATCACCTGAGTTGGCCCCTTCCACTATCACCCTTCGAGCATGGGATGGCCACTCCTCCAAGCCCATTGGCATGTTCCTTAATTGTCCTATTCCTCTTGTGGGCAAGACTGTTTGTGTTGATATAGAATTCATTGATGCCCCCTTAGACTACAACATTATATTGGGTCGTAGCTACAACTATGCGATGTCTACTGTCCCCTCTGCTGTTCACTGCAAGATTTCCTTCCCTCATAATGGAAAGATAGTCACCATTGACCAGTTGACATATTACGAACCAAAGTCTCAGACCTCCCCTGAGTCCATCATCTCTTCGGTGGCCAATAAGAAAACTGTCAAACCTTTGACCAGTGTCTCACCCAGAGTCTACAAAGACTCCTCTTTGCTTGGGTCCTTCCTTGGTCTCCCTCCTCCTGTCTCTGATCCCAGATCGTCAAATGTTTGCATGATGCAATCGTCTTGGGCCTCCCTCAAGTGATCTGCTTCGGCTAGTCAACAGTCTCACCCTCTGCAACCTGCTCCTAGCACTTCGACTCAGCCTTCTGGACCCCTCCTCCTGGTCCTTCATCTACAGCTGGTATCCATGAGTCTCTTTACCCTCCTGGCACGGTTCCTCCTAGTCTTAACCATCTCGGTGCTATCCCACCTAGCCATTACCCCTCCTTTCAGATACTGTTCCTAGCTCCCCCTCCCGGAGTGTTTTCGATACCTGTTATGGCTACCTTATCCCTTCCTAACCTGACCCTGGGGATTCTCGTCTGGTACATTGATCCCCCAACCTCTACCTCACCTGGTCAGCCAAAACCTTATCTTTCTTTGACCCTAGTCCAACCGGTCCCCATGAC
This sequence comes from Pinus albicaulis, assembly GCA_034641835.2. Lineage (NCBI taxonomy): Eukaryota > Viridiplantae > Streptophyta > Pinopsida > Pinales > Pinaceae > Pinus > Pinus albicaulis. The sequence goes on along the minus strand of CM076580.1, from coordinate 1,698,117,913 downwards.
CCCTCCCTCTGCTACTGTGCCTCAGCCACCTCAACAGGAACCTCCACCTGTTGTGACAGCTTTGGGTAAAGGGGGAAAAGCTTGCATGAAGGCACCTAAAGACAAGGCTGCCCCGACTGACCCTGATCCTTTTCAGCCTCCAAAGCATACCCCCCCCCGTGTGCTTTGTGTGATGTTGTCAGTCACGCCACCCATTATTATCCTGAATTGCCTCGTATCAAGTCCATGGTTAATGTTGCGTTCCTTGAGTCTACGGTCCTTGAAGCCTCTGTTTCTTCCTCGACTGCAGCCAAGAACCCTAAAACTATTCACACCAACCAACCTTGTGCTTTGTGTGATCTCCATGGCCATTATACCCACCGTTGTCACCGCCTCACGCATTACCGCACATTTTTGGAGGTAGTTCGGGAGTACGAGATTGAACAGAACCAATCCGCCTCTCCTGTCCTTGCGTAGTATGCTTCGAGCCAACTTGAGGATTTACCCGCTCCTATTTACATTCCCCCTCCTGATGTCGAGATGATGGAGCCTGCGGCCAGCATCCTCTACCTATCATCATTCATGAGATCCACGGTGGAAGCTCCCTTTGAGACTTCCCCTTCTGTTTTGCTCGACCTCCCTTCAGCAATCACCCTGGTCTCAACATCAGTGGATCCCTTATCTGCTTGTTCTTCCGTCACCCCCCATGACGATGTGCATGTGAACCTTTCTTCTCTTGATGATGAGTCAGGTAGCTTCGCCGCGTCATGTGGTCTCTCTTCCTCCAGTCACCCCATATTCTACTGTGATGATGACATCATGGAAGCCTTTTCCACCTCTGACTTCATATTTCCTGCCCATAAGCAGAATGGCACCATCCATGTCTATGGTTAATTTCGCGACTTGAGCACAAGCTGCCCCCAAGGTAGCTCCCACACACCACCTACCCGTCGGTGTGTAGGTGGTAGACATCCTACCTAGAGCACTCCCTCTAGCAGTGTTTGTTCTATTTCTATCTTGCGCTCAGGTTTCCAGCATTGTTCATCATCCTATCATTTGTTGTCTTGTGGCAACCTTAAGATGGACCCCCCATCCACACCTTATATTGGTTATGCCGATGGTGCAAGTCACTACTCCCAGAATCTAGCCTCGACAGGTTGGGCCATTTTTACCCCCTTACATTTGCCTGGTCTCTCGAACGGTGTATGCATTGGTACTTCCACCAATAACCAGGCTGAATATGATGTAGTGCGAGGTTTATTAGCCGATGCCCTTTCCCATCACATCCTTCACCTTCATGTTCGTTTAGATTCCCTGCTTCTTGTGATGCAATTGAATGGTGTCTATCGTGTGCATAATCCTATCCTTTTTAGAAGATATTTACAAGTGAAGTTCTTGATGCATGAGTTTGAAGTCATTACATTCAATCATGTACCTAGAGCACAAAATCACTATGTAGATATCATTGCAAACAATATTCTAGATTGGCAGTTAGCACACGCATTTAACATAAGAAAATAACATAAAACCATCAAAACGATGCATTTCCATTATATGTGTCGTATAAAATGTTTTAGAGTCCATTCACTCTGATACATATGACATGCCCATAGCATGTTACAAAAATCAAAATTGGGGGTACCACATGCCCCTACACCTAATCATTATATGGAGGATCCCGAGCTAATGGATCTGCTCTTGCAGCTCGTAGATCGCGCATCCCCTGTCCAGGCATTGCCATGCACCGCATGACCCCTCGCCACTCAGAGGGTATACCAATACATGGCTTTATGTACTGGTCATTCAAGTCTTGCTAGCCGCGCTCTGGAACACTAGTCAGAAGCCTCTCACATCTACGATGGATGTCCTCCAGGAGGGCTGTTGCATCCTCATTTTTTGGTGCTCTCGATCCACTAGGTCCTGCAGCTCCTGATACTGTGGGCTGTCCCATATACCCGACTGGTTTTACCGGTGCTGTATCTACATACCAAAAGTGAAAGAATCAGTACCATATACAATATTTTGAAACTTTAAAATGCACATAAAATATTAGCAACTTGTCACTTTCCATCGGGCCCCCATACTCGACCAGGCAGCAGTGGCAAGTCTAGGTCCCCACAATAACTCATCCCACTATAGGGATAGTCATTCATGTATAGTGGCATCTGATCCTAATGAGAAAATAACTCGGGTCGGAACACCCGTTCGACCGCCCCACCTCCCCCTCTACACAGTAAACGCCCCCACCGGTGCATCCTGGGCTCCCTTAGGCTCCTATCCTGGATTTGTATGCGAGGTCGAAGTGTCGGGATATTCTCAAAGAAGAGCGAGCACAACACTATGCCATATGCACAGTCATGGTTCAATTTCCGCTTGCATAGCAACAACTATCGTTTCAATGACGACAACATCATCTGGGCCCACCCATAGTAGGTCCCACTCAACACACTCTCAAAAAGCATCATCTGACCCCCAGTGATGTGGTGGAGTGCTCGGTTGCCCAGGATCCACAACACCGCCGCGACCACAGCACGGGTCTCTAACCTCTCTAGATCCCCGATCGGTATTCGTGTCCCTTTGACATGGAGACCTGATTGACAATGGCGCTCTACAAACTCCATGATGTTCCGCCCTCGCGGTAACACTGGCTACGTATTCCCCACCATCCCAAGTGGTGGGAGACTAGTCAGAAAATATATATCCTAGACCGTCAACTTGATCTGATGCCCATGCACTATAAATACCTCATGGTCTGGATGCCAATAACTGACAATCCGGGCTAGTAAGGGCTCCCCAGCTCTCATCAAAGGGTTCTCCACAAAATTTAGAACCCCAAACCTGGCCAATGCACTACGGACACCATGATCCTCCCATATCTTCGACTGTAATGTGTCCAGGTCTCTCTCTCTCTCCGGTTTATCCGCAATTTTTCCATATCTGCACAAATCCATCATATTTGTTAGTGTACAAAAAGGAAATACTAAATTCAAACATAAAAACCCAACTCTCAGCCAAAAAAAAAGCACAGAAATACCCCTCTCTGTCAGGTTGCATATTCAAGAAAAATCCTAGGACAGGTCACAGTTTTCTTCCCAAAACCTGCTACCCAGGTCGCAGAAATTGCCCCAAAAAGTGTGACCCGACCGTGAAGAGGAGCAGGGGTCTATTCTTGAGCTCTGGGCACCTAAACTAAACTTTCAATCCACTAAAATGAAAGAGTAGGGTTAGGCCTCTTACCTGCAATTGATGGATCTCGATTCCAATGGTCGGTTTGTCTGCTACGATCGCCGCAATATTTAGGGCCTTCTCTCCTCTCTACATTCACCACAACTACACTTGCAAATGAGTGAATTTGGAGGGAAAATGCCTTATTAAAAGGGAAACCCCATATTTTTATTTCGCCTGCTGTGGCCAAACCGTAGCTCAGTTTGACAAACCGTCAGTATCATTGGAAAGCTTTCACCGAGCCCTCAAATGGGTATCTATTAGTTTTTTGTGATTTAATACTTGACCATGAAATTTTTTTCCATGAAGGGTCACTTCACTACTCCTCAAAATCATATTTCTTTACTTGCAACACTTGTACTTGGGGCACCACTTTGCCTCCATACTTTTCCATGCTTGTGTCGAATTTCTTCATGAGTAACCATCTTGTACTCATGTTTTTATGGTCCCCACTGGACCTTTTCTATGTGGCAGCATCATCGAGTCACCCTTGTTTAGAGCATTCAAGTTGAGTCATCATCACATCCATGGAGTCTATCCCGAGTCCCTTTGTATCCCGTTATAGTCCTCCATCCTTCATTGCTTGGTTCCTCTCTCGTGTCGCACATTATGGCCTTCAGTCCTACTGTCCCCTATCCCCTTCGATATTGTGTCAGTTGCTGCCAGCTCATCCATGCCCTTTATGCTCTAACAAGAGAAGTCGTCCGTCCGCTACTCAGTACCCACCATTTCATCATCATCCCTGGTGTTAGTCTGTCAGTGGCTCTACTATTTTCTCTCGTGGCTTAGTTGAGGATCCCTTATTGCCTCACCTATGGCGGACCTCCTTCTGTCGACATCAGATCATTCATTCCAGAAGACAGGTCTAGAGAGTGGTGTACCTTGGTTCCAGCTTCCACTCTTGTTCGGTGCCTCGGATCAGGCGAAGGGACTCCTTATTTCCCTTTGACTTGATTGTTTCTCAGTTCTAGCTCCTTACGGCAAGATCGAGATCCGTATACTCGATGGTTCAGTGATGCAACAAATTGTACAGGTGATTCCTGAGTGTGTGTGAGATGTTTTAGACCTCATGAGGGGGTGGCCCTTCAGGTAGCCCCCCACATGCCCGGATGACTTCTTCATTATAACCTTCGATGTAGCTCCAGATATTTGATGATGTCGACTGTTAACACTAGAAATCATACAACAGAAAACGACATCAGTCAATGTCAAGCCTAAGGATTTACAGGACAGGGATACATTATGTAATCGAAAATATTAAGAATCTCTAAGTTTTTGAGCAATTCAAGATTGAACTAGTCATAAATGCCCAAATGTGTGCTTTTTCCTTCTAGAAGAGCGCCTTATGTGCGCACTAGAGCCTGATAAGCACACATTCTTGGAAATGGAAAAAAGTCCCTTTTCGGGACCACAAGCAAGCAAATGACAGTTTCTCCTTATGTGAAAGCTGCCTAAGGACAGCACCAGTGCCTCCTTAGGCCTTGTGTGAGCACACAAAAGCATATTTCAGCCCACAAAGGAATATTGCCCCTCCCTTGGGTCACTATACACCATGTACCAAGGGAGGGAAGGAGGTTTGAAAGCTCACCTATATAAACCCTCAAAGAGATGAAAAATATGTGATCACAAGGTTATGCTGGCCAAAGTTGCCCAAGCAACACTAGATGTTTGTGTGAAACAAGGAGCAGGAGCTGAAGAAGAGGACTCAATTGTTGGCCACCCAACAATTTCAGTCCATTGCAGCACAGAGAGAGAGTTGAACTACGTCAGAAGACAGAACTTGAAGGAAAAACATCCTTGCGTTGGGTCCTAGAGCCTCTGCCTAGGCCCTTCGGCAAGTGGGTAAGATTTGTGTTCATTCCAAACATTCAATAAGAAGAAGGCCATTGAGCCGTTGTTTACCTTGTTATTGTTTGGAACTCTCTATTTAGCTTCTTTTTGTGTTTTTAGTTTTACTTTTTTAACAGAGCATACTTAAGTGTATTACTTCATTTTAAGTCTTATACTTCTGAGCTCCCCCCAGAAACTGCCTGTTACTTATGGTTTAGAGAAAAGACCACATTCTCTAAATGTGTGCGATTTTGTACACCCATGTGTCAAATCCACCACAACAGGATTGGCGACTTCACTGACGTATTTCAAGTTTATGTGGTTGTGCCATTATTTGCAGGAGACCCTTAGTCTATGTTGGAGTGGAACTGACAGTCCTATGGCCCATCTTGCAGTCCCTAGACTCACTGAGGTGATATACTGAAGAAGGCAGCTCCTAATTTTTTACTTGCAGGAATTTTGCGCACTGTTTTTACACACAGATGCGTAGGGCGCGCGTTCAGGAGTGACCTGCGCATAGGAAAGCGCACCTGTCAAAGGCTTTTGTGCGCAATTTGCAGAGAGATTTTTTCTCCCTACCTTCTGCATTTTTTCTACTTGTAAGTGTGTTTGGCAGCCCCTAATGTATCTACCAACACCTGTGTTGATACCCCACAGCTTCTGAAGACTAATTTTCGCTGCTTTTTGTAGGCATTTAGTTAGTTTTCATTTAAGTTGGTTCTTTGCAAAAAGTACTCACATACTTTATGTAGGGGATTAACCATTTCTTTCCGAACAATTTATGTTTTTTCAAATTCTATTATGCACACTTAGTCTAACTAGTCCAAGTAAGTGGCTCATGATCACACATGCATAAGCTAGTGTAGAAATTGTTTAGTTTAAATTTCAATTTTTTCATTTAGGGAATTGCGAGACTAGGATTGAATTGCAAGTTGGAGAAAGTAATCTCTGTTGTCTATGCGCCATTGGGTGACCCTAGACAAGCATATGAACACTCTACATTTGTGATTCGCCATCTTCCTTTAGTCACTCACATAAACTAATTAGGAGGTTTTGGAAGCGGCCCATTATCCGCAAATGATTTTTATTTGGGCAAGGAACAACGTCACATAGTTTAACTAGGGGACATTTGTAACGGATCACCAATATCCATATGTTCAAATTATGAGATTTTTCACCATACGCTCACACACATTCACCCACTAAGAAAATAAAGCCACCTAAAAATAACTTAAACCAACGCACTAAATTCTCCCCACAGGGGCCACAAGAGAAATTACAACTTAAGTTAAGATCAAGGGGGTAGGCATCCAATAAGCCGCCTTGATCACGCTTCACATTTGAAACATAGAAGTTGCGTTTTTAGGGAGCTTTAAAATCCACCTATCAGCCCACAGAAAAGAAAACCCGAGCGCGGCAGAGACCCGATTAAGAGGGGGTTAGGATTAGGCACAGTGCGTGCGGTATCAGTTGGGGCTACCTGACCTGTTTGATACTCGGTACTGTTAGTTGACTACCAAGAAGCCCAAGACTCGAACGCTCACATGGGACAATGGTTTTTAGTGGCCAAAACTAGGGCATATTTTACCCTATAGGTGATGGTGCAGGAAAGTGCCAGACCCTCTACCCTTACCTTGGTTGATTCTCTTTGCCTGACTGGGGGTGTTGCCAGTTCTTTTGGGATGTTGTGCTAGCACTTGCAAGAAATCCTCTCAAGGCCCAATTACTTTTGAGTGTGTGAGGATGTTATTAGGTCTTCTAGGATTTTTGAGTATCACGCGCAAACAAACAAAACCATTTTTTGCTTGATTGATCACATAGATTAAATTAAAGGAAAAATCATTTCAATTTTGCTTTGTTTTATCTATGTGGCCATAAATTTGACGTGATCATAGACTCAATCCCCTCAATTTTTTTTTTCAAAACCTAACTTGGATGACCCTCAAATGGTTCCAATAGAACCTTGTCGGTCCAGGCATCTTTTGGACCTCCCCCCATTAACGGGAGGGGTTCCAGGTCTTTCGCATTTTAGGCGTCAAAGAAAGAACATTTCCATAGTGGTTGGTTCCTCTTTTATTGGAGCAACCTTCGTTGGGAACCCTAGCTGGTCTCCCAACACTACACTGCACATCACTCTCCCCTCGTCCCCTAGGGGGCAGAAGAGTTTTTTCATATGGGAAGCCAGCTGAATTCACAACCGGGTACATCACAGACTAACCCTAATTATAACTAGAACTTCGTGTCTTCACATGTTTCCATGGTGTCAACATATTAGTCACCCTTCTTAGCGGCATTAAATCTACCAGATTTAACCAAGCTCACCAATGACCCCATCGCGCACGACCCCAATTGGCCTCCCATGCCCACGAAGCTCCCTTCATACATACCAAAGTTTGAGGGCAAGTAAGCGGAAGACCCAGGGAATCATATAATGACCTTTCACCTGTGGTGCTCATCGAATAACATCATTGACGATACTATTCGATAGAGGCTGTTTCAATGCACTCTCACGGGAATGGCCACGAAATGGTATGTTGAGCAACCCCCTACTTCACACAGAACCGTTAGTGCCCTCGCTACTGCATTCCTCACATACTTTCAGTTACCCATTCACCATGATTCGGGAATGGAATTACTCACTCATTTCAGACAATCTCCCTCTACCCACATTTCTGAACATCTCCACGAGTGGAGACAATGTTGTAGCTTATGCAAAGCTCAACTCGACGACCGAGTCCTTTTAGATTTATTCTTGAAAACTCTGACAATGGAGATTTCAAAGGATGTGGCGCAACGTAACCCCACATTCGAAGAGGACGCAATCAGTAAATCTCAGTAGCTTGAACTGATTTATACATAATCAGGATACATATACAATATCCTGCCTAATGCTCCGCGTCTGCAATCTTATCAAGAATTTCCAGGCGCGTTGAACTTTGCAGACGAACTTATTGGGTCAATGACCCAAGGGTACCTAGGCAGCAACAGTCAGAATCCCGGCTATACACATGGGTCTACCCAGAACATGTCTCAACTCGGATTTCAAAGTCATCATATGTAGCAACAAAATTTGACGAATAGGGCACCAGTGTATCACCAAGGAGGACCTTACCCTCCGGCCGGGGGGACCCAGTACGCAGGAAGAAAAACTGACGGAAGAACTCCCCCCCAACGGCCAGGTACAAACATGGGACAACAGTATGCTCATTCCCAAGCACATAACCCGCCAACGAAAAACAATGCATAGGTGAACTTTGTGTAGCCGTCCCAAGATCAACCACACCAGTATGATCAGGAGAATTGCCCTCCTAACGTGGTCAAAAGAAAGGTAAAAAAAAAACTCAAAGGGAACCCTGGACAGGGGGGCAGCAACCAACTGCGCCCACCACGATCCCGGCTTGGAGATAACTCCAACCAGAACCAAAACCAGGGGCCAAGCAGTGCTCAAAAGCAAGGAAAACGGCCACCTCTACGAACAAACCATTTATGTTCGATATGTGGTGAGTACAGCCATTATACTCACCATTGTCTCGAACTCCCTGAGCTTAAAAAGCTTCAAAGTAACCGAGGACAAGGAGGATCTTCCTAGAAAACTACAGTTGTGCAAGAACCCTCCCCCCATCAAGGAACAACAGCAAAACCCCAACGATTCTGAGAAAAACAGCCATGAAATTTACATGGCCGACGAAGAAATGTTTTTTCAAACCCAAAATTGCAACTACGACACCCCACCAGACACCGGTACGTCAGGGGCTAGTACAAGCGTGCTGACTGCACCTTTGACCATTCCAAAGATTCCTTTGGAACCATTGCCAAAAATGGTTAAAGGGCCTAATAGGCGAGCAGGTAACTACTCCAAGGCAGCCCACAATTACAACATCGTAGACGATTTAGCCCAGTCACCTGCGGCTATGTCCGCTTTGGAGGTACTACAGTCGTGACCAAAGCAGCGGAAAGCCCTACTTTATGCCTTAGGCACCATCGACCCTGCCGACACGCGCATGATGGCTTTTGATTTTGACAAAGCCACCCCTAGGCTTCCCTCCATGGTCACCTTCAAGATACTAGTATCAGTATAGAATATCACTATTCACCGATGTATCATTGACGAGGGGCGTCGATGTGCATCATGTCAAAGAATGTATGGCAGAAGTTAGGAGCCCCGGAACTCAAACCTTCCGTCATCACACTCAGGGCATACGATGGTCAGCCATCGAACCCCGTCGGTCTCTTCCAAAATGTACTGGTCTGCTTAGCTGGAAAAATGGTCCACATAGACATCGAAGTCTTGGACGCTCACTTGGATTACAACATACTCCTTAGGCGGAGTTGCATGTACGCCATGTCTGCCATAGCCTTCTCCATTTTCCGGATCATGATGTTCCCCCATGAGGATCGAATCATTACAATAGACCATATGACGCACACTGAAAAGCGTCCCTTGACCAATACAGATATGGTTCTACCCTATGTAGATACAACCACAGATGGTCTTTTACGGTATCAAGAATATGGCTTTGGCCAATTCAAACTGTCGTCCATCCTAGGCTCATTCCTAGGAGATCCTCCTATTATCCCTGAGGTATCGCCTGATGTCACAGGGGCCCCGGTGTGCATGATTTCCACATCAAGCACCGAGGTTAGTTAGGACACAGACTCAAGCAGTAATGGCACTGAGGCATCAACTACTGCATCCTCCTTAGTCTATGCTGCCTCCCAAACTCCTTTCCTATACCCACCTCCTGGCTTCACCTCCCAGTAGGTCTTGGCAACACTGGTACTGCCCAACATATCATTGGCATTCACAGTGTGGTATCTCGTTCCCCCTCTAGGAACACCAGCTACCAACGTTACTGCATTTGGGTTACAACTCCCCGGTCCCGAGGAGCCCCAACCTACCCAAGTAGCAGCCGAAACCGCCCTCGCAAGGGAAATCCCCACTACGAAACCAGGGACCACGATAAAGAAAATCGCCAAGAAAGGAAAGAAAGTGGTGACCCCCACCATGCAGAGGGAGTCATTAGCCTACGGTATATGTGATGTCACAGGACACCCTACTCACATATGCCTAGAGTTGGATGAATTAAAACCACTCCTCGGCTGCGAGGAAGGCACCCCAAAATGACATTCCCATAAAAAAGAACTGGCCACCAAAAGTACAGGCAAACCGCTGCGTACCAATCATGCATGCACCCTCTGTGACACCAACAGAAATTATACCTACCATTGTCCAGAAATACCACAATATAGGGATGCCTTACATGTGATCGAGCGATCCTATCAAGAGGATCACTCCATCTAGTCTATCAATGACGAGCCACGCATCATCTTGTACCTACAAGAAGAACAACGGTCACCCGAACAACCCCCTGTTATACCACCTCCCCCAGTCGAAAGGTGCGTACTTTGCGACGAACTCGATCATTTCATCATCAACTGCCCAACCTTGGAAATTTTCCAAAGATGGTACCCGGTCCATGTAGTGTACCGCGCCAACATGGATATTCCATATTCATGCCAGATATGCAGGGATAACCACCCTGTACGTCATTGCAACTACATACCAAGATTTCGCACAGCTTTAGACTATGCAATCGACCATTGTCCACCTCTCTCAAGAGGACGACACAGACTGGGACTCCATGAACAGTTCAACGACCCAAGAGGATGTGACTTATACGTCCACCCCGTCGGGGCCATCTGAAAGGTGGCCCATTAGGGAGATCCATCCCCCGCCAAATGCCAACGACACGACACACCACATACGGTTCATGACATCATGCATCCGAACCATGACTCGAGCTATCTGCTCATCTACTATAGGTGTCGAGACAGCTGCAGCTAAAAGAGTAGCTGGCCCTACAACAGTACAGACCTAACCTGTCTACACTCTATCTACGGCGTCTGGTTCCACCACATCTACGATGAAGTCTTTGTCGTGATTCTCAACTAGCTCCACCAGGATTACCCCCATTCAGTCTCAACCTACGGGGAACACTCCCCCTTCGAGACCCTCTTTCATTCGGATGAGGATATTTTGGAAACCATGACGGAGCCCGATTACCCATGGGATGCGATGCATCACCGCTCACTGTTTCTTCCCAGGAAGGCAGTCAGTCCAGACAAGACAACAGAACCAGAGATCTATGCGATCAAATCAAAAGACTTTCTACTGTCAGGAAAAGTCGATGTAGGTTTTAACCTTGAACAGAAATTATCTACACACGAATCTTATAACAGAAAATAAACAATAGCAAGAGCATAAAACATAAAACAGATAAACATAGATATTTTCCCCTAGATCCCAAATCGAGGCGACCAGCTTGATTTTTCATTATATTCCTTTTAGTGTTACAACACATATATATACATGTCGAAGCATACATAAACCCCAATCTATTAACCCTGGATTAGAACATAACCGTAGTTCCCTTGATCGGATCTACAAAATATACTAGGGGCCGAAAACCATCGTACCCCAAAACCATGTGCAAAACCATGCACAAAACCATGGGCGCAGAATACCCACCGGAAATTAAGGACCAAAATTTTTTTGCCGGGGCGCTGCCCTGGACCCTGACAGGGGGGGCTACTGCCCCCCTTGTGACCCCCCCGTTGTGCCCAATACAAAGGGGGGGGGCTATCACCCCCCCTCTTACCCCCCGCGCATGCTTAATCGTGGAAAGAATATAACACATACCCAACAGTCGACTGGTTTAAAAACCCCATCCCTGCGCCCGATGCTTTCGAGGAAGGAAACATGTCGAATATTTCACCTACCATCAAGGTGAATATATCTCAAAATGCATCAAAATTCGAAGAAATATTGCTGGGGGCAGCATGTTCACTAGAGGAGGTAGCCTCTTATACCAAATTATTACAAGAGTATCGAGATATATTTTCCTGGGACTACTCAAAAATGCCTGGGCTTAGTCCCTCAATAGTAGAGCACCATATTGACACTTGGTCGGATGTGACCCCAGTTCACCAAAAAAAACGTCAACTGCACCCATCAAAGGCAAAAGAAATAAAACGAGAAATCGATAAGCTTCACAAAGTCGGGTTTATCTACCCGATCGCCTACACATCTTGGGTTTCTAACCCTGTTCCCGTCATGAAAAAACATGATACCATACGCGTCTGCACCGATTTTCGGGATTTGAAAAAATCTTTTCTTAAAGGCAATTATCCCACCCCCTTTATTGACCAAGTTATCAATGCTTTCTCTGGCCACAAGGCCCTATCCTTTATGGATGGGTTCTCCGGATATAATCAAATCCAAATCTGCTATACAAATCGGTATAAAACCACGTTCACAACACCCTAGGGCACATTTTCATATAAGGTAATTCCATTTGGCCTAAAGAATGCCAGAGCTACCTTCCAAAGGGCCATGAATTACATATTTCATGACTTATCACACCTTATCCTCGCCTACTTGGACGACCTCACGATATGCTCCAAAAAGAACTCTGACCATCTCGAGGACCTGCGATCGGTATTCCAACGATGTCGTCAATACAACCTGTGCTTAAACCCTCTTAAGTGTGTTTTCTGTGTCAACGCAGGAAGACTGTTAGGTTTTATTATGTCCCAGCAAGGGATTCGAGTCGACCCTTTAAAAGTTCAAGCCATTAAAGAGGTTCCCTCACCTCGAACCCTCAGGCAACTTCAAAGCCTGCAAGGAAAGGCCAATTTTCTGCGACGTTTTGTCCCAGATTACGCCACTTGTGCTCAAGGGTTCCTATGCCTCCTCTGCCAGGACATCCTGTTTAAATTAGATGATCATGCCCAACAAGCATTTGATGCGTTGAAAGAAACACTATCTTCGACACCACTCATCATTCCCCCTGACTATAACAAGGATTATATCCTATATCTATATGCCTTCGACGCCACGTTGTCCAGAGTATTGGTCCAGGAGGGCCCAGATGGAAGGGAGCACGTAATTTATTACGTCAGTAAAACCCTATCCAGCCCCACATTACGATATGAGCCCGAAGAAAGAACTGCACTAGCATTAATCCACGCAGTACAGAAACTTCGCTGTTACATCATCTTAAAAAAGACCACGGTGATAGCAGATACTAATCCCATCAAATACCTACTTACTCACCGGCTAATGAACCACAAGTACGCCTGTTGGATAGTCATTCTCCAAGAATACGACTTACAGTTTCACTCTCCCAAAAGAAAAAAGGCGCTTTCCCTAGCAGAGTTCATTACAGACCTCCCAGGAGATTCCAAAGGATCACTAGTAAACTATTCGCTACCGGATGAACACCTGTTCTTTGTAGCAACCGACGACCCTTGGTACGGGTATATTCTCCTATTCTTACAAACCCATAAGTTCAAACCTCACCTCACGTGAGATGACCACCGGTGCATATGCCAATAATCCCCTCGATACCTCCTCATAGGAGATGTATTATACAGGAGAGGCATCGATACAATCTTACTCCGATGCCTCACTCATGATCAAGCAGAGCAAGCCCTGAACGATTGCCACGTAGGTGCATGCGGTGGACATCTATCTGGAATATTTACCGCCCAAAAATTCCTGCGAGAAAGATATTTTTGGCCATCCATGTTTCGCGATTGTATCACGGCAGTCAAAAGATGCAAGCGGTGCCAACGATTCGCCCACAAGGCAAGAGCACCACCCGTCCCTCTACATCCAGTCATCGCAACCGGCCCCTTCTGCAAATGGGGAATTGACTTCATGACTTGTAACCTAGCCTCATCAGGCAACCATAAATACATCATCGTGGTCGTCGATTATTTCACCAAGTGGGTCGAAGCCATGCCCACATACGACAATACAGCAGAAACCGCCGCTCGTTTCCTGTTTAACCACGTGATCGCCCGATTTGGCGTCCCCAAAGAGTTAGTCTCTGACCACGGAAAGCACTTCGAAAACAAAGTCTTCGAGGAGCTATCTCACCTTCTCGGATTCACCCATGAATTCGATTCACCATATTACCCCTAGTCTAACGAACAAGTAGAGGCCGTTAACAAAGTACTCAAAACTATGTTACAACACATGGTGAACAACCACAAAACCAACTGGCACCACATGCTCTTTTCTGCCCTGTGGGCATATCGCATGACAATTAAGACTTCCATTGGTTTTACTCCCTTCCACTTGGTATATGGGATCGAAGCAGTGATTCCCATAGAACGCGAGATCCCAAACTTTCATACAGCTATTGAACTCCTTGATGACACCCAACCTCTAGAACAATGCCTAGTACAACTAGAGCTAGTTGATGAAAACAGGTGTCAATCGCTGCAACATAATGAGGCCCATAAGAAAGGGGTAAAATCATCATTCGACCGCCACATCACCCCTCGCTCATTTATCGAAGGAGAGCTAGTCCTTCGCTATGATGTCGCAAAAGAAGCCTTAGGGCCCGAAAAGTTCGAAACCCTGTGGAAAGGGCCCTATATCATCAAACATTGCCTCCGGCAGGGGGCATACATCTTGACGGAACTGGACGAGACCTACCTCAGTAATCCCGTCAACAGCCTTTACCTCAAGAAATTTTATCCATAAGGGCCCCAGTAGCCCTTATCCCCTAGAGTTAGAGTACACAAAAATCCCAAAAATACCAAAATATTTTCGACCCAAAAAACCTAAATGTGCTCAAAATATCACCATGGATCACCAATTTGAACCTTATTTCGGATTTGATGATGGAGCATTGCGATGGTCTCAAAACTTAGCTGCAGCCGCCTAGGTCATCTATCACCCTGACAAATCACCACTATGTTCAAACGGCGTGTGCATCGGTTCAACAACCAACAATTAGGCAGAATATGACGCCGTTATCGGACTTATGTGCGAGGCCCTCCACCAGGGCATCCACCATATGCATGTCTACCTAGATTCCCAGTTAGTAGTCTCGCAGTTAAACCAAACATTTGAAACCAGGGATCCAAACCTCTTTAGAAAATATTTGTGTGCCAGAAGATTAAGCAAACAATTTGATTATATTACATTCTCACATGTATCAAGGAATCAAAACCAAATAGCTGATCACATAGCTAACAATATCCTAGACTGGAATGCATCGCGAGAAAATCACCATACATAAAAACCAAAAACATGTATGTCCATCAGCATAACACAAATGCATAAGCCGAAATAGACATCACACCATGTAGATCTGTAAAAAAAATGATCTCTCATATATACATAAAAAAATATGTGTATAAGAGTACAAAAAATAGTATTGCTAGCCCATTGGCTAGCCCAAAAATACAGAGGTCATCAAAAATAGGGGAAACATCCTCATAATGGGTGCTTTCCCTGTGTACAAATCTACCCTAGGGGGGTGCCCCCTCAGGAGGAGCACCTGGGCCCACCACTGCTCCTGGTACCACCACTAGAGCTATTGTCACCATTGCGATAGCTACCTGTCACAGAGTAGGCCAGTATTCCCTCTCACGGGCCATCACCGTCTCTAGCCATATCTCCTCGAAGTCATCCATATGACCTCGGGCAGGCATCCTATGGGTCAAATGGTCCACTCGACCCTGGAAGTATTCTAGAGCCTCTACCTAAGTTGTAAGTGCTATGATACGTGCCTTAGCCGCATCTGCACGAGCTCTCTCTACTGCTATCTCAGCGGCACCTATGCTTCTTCCCTCACCTGAAGGGCCAACACCATCCCCCCCCAGTCCACCGTCACCCTCGCCTGGTCCACCAACGACACCATCTCCCCGACCACCAGGTGGTCGTGGTAGAGGGTTGTGACCCACCAGCCGGGCCACTGGGCATCCCACCTTGCCAAGATCTGCATGAGTAACCAAAAGAATGTCAGTGTCAATGAAAAACACTCAAGAACATAAAAAACTCGAGTAAATGAAGAAATATAACACATACCTGTGGGACCCCAAGCATAACCAAAAGGGAGACCAATATTTGGATCGCCTTGAAAGTCCATCCCTGCGTAAGGGTATGGCAAGATCATCTGCGGATTGGCCTCAAACCAAGCCTCCGTCATGTCGTTCCAATAACGACCCACTCTGCCACCACCACCGCGTGGCATCACCGGAACCCACCTCCTCATACGTGGCTCCCTCGGCGCCCCGATAGGGACAGGCACTACGGGCCTCATCAACACGACCCTCTTGTACATGATGCTGCACAAAATGCTAGCATACGCAAATGATTTTGATCCATGCTGGACCCTTTTTAATTGCGACACCATACCATCAAAGCAAAAACGGTAAAAATCAAAGAAATGCTCGTTCCTCAAGTGGCATAAAACCACCAGCTGTGGGCCCGATGCCCGATGAGGCATAAACGACCCAGCCAGTCGCACAATAACAGCCAGAGCACACCGCTCGGCCACATCTGTCATTGAGGCGATATTGATGCACCCCTCTGTCAGAGGCGCACCACCATAATGCTGCCGCCGGAACCTGTGCATGTTCACTCGCCCAGCCGGAAGTAGATACCTCAGTGCCTCCCCCTGAGGTAGTAATCCGGTCACAAAGTAAATATCCGTCTCCGGACGGATAATCAAGTTCGTCCCCCTCAGGACAAACATGTTGCGCCTCCGGTGCCAATTCCATATGATATAACGTAGTAGTCGGTCCTATGACCGAAGGAACTTGTTCTCAGCAAATTTCAGGAGGCCCCATGTGGCCAACTAACGACGCTCCCCAGCATCAGCAGCCAGAGCAGTCTGAATCTCGGGCCAATATCGCTCTCTCCACAATAACCTGCCAATCAATAGGCACCCATCAGTACAAAAGAGAAAAATAATTAAGGACAACAAAAAACCCAAGTTTTTTAAAAAATACTGCCCTTGGACAGGCGCGCCCTTGCACGCATGTTTCATTTACAGGCGCACCCTTGCGCGCAAAGAGGCAGGGACAATGCGCCTTCACGCGTCTGTACCTGAGAAATACGCACAAGGGGGGCGCCTATTTCCCTAGATCGCCCGTGCAATCTAGGGAAAAAATCCCCTTTGAGGCCATACAAACCTAATTTGTATGGCCCTCGGCGTCACCAAAATGGAAAAATCAAAATGCAGGACATCATGAGAGTTACCTCGGCATAGTATCGCTAATCCCCGGTACATAGGCTGACTGCAACAAAAAGAAAGGCTCTGCTATCATCTCTGATCTCCCAAACTCAACAAGTACAAATGAATAGGATTAGGGCCATAACCCCTTATTTATCGCCCTTTTCCAGAAATTCGGAGGTCCATAATAGGAGATCAGAAGGTCCATTCTGCAAACCGTAAGTTGCACCATAACAAGTAAACCATGACGGATGAAATCGATGCCCTACATTCACTTTTCAAAGAAATATTTTTTCAAGCGCTGGCAGGAATGCACCCTCCCATCTTCCTTTCCAAAATTCATGTTTTTCAATAATATTGAATGAAAAGAAGATGCTTTCACTTGAGGTAGTTGTTTTTGCAAGAAGAACCCGTAAACCATTCACAACAATCACCACCGAAATTTCTAGAGCAGGTATCATTCTACCCTCAGCATGATAGAGTCCTAGAAACTTTGCATATCCTGACATCATTTCTCCATCAGAAATAAACCCTAGGGTCCTCATACCTGACCAATTTTATCATCACCTCACCTTGCATATGATAAACGTCCTCGATGGTCGGTAGAGCCTCCCCTCAATGGCGATCATCATCTCAGGTGGACCACATATCACTCCACAAGTGACTCCATGGCCATACCATTTTAGTCTGGGAAGCGCCTCATTCCCATCCATATATCATGCATAAGGTCAAGTTCACCATTCCAACTCAACCCCCTTCCCAGACGACCGGGTTGTACAAGCAGAATGAAAGCGCACCTCCATGCACCACATTTGGCCCACCATACCTCCACTAGCATTAACCCATCTGCGACATCTTCCGCTTCATCAACCCCGCACATGAGACCAACCAATGGGACCCCTACCCCCAACAAAACACCGTCCTCACACCATCAAATGAGCGACCCTCTTTCATGTTTTGGGGTACCTGTCTCTATGTTTTGTACAAACCAAACCCCATTATTTTATTCTTTTGGTAAGTGTACAAAGATCACAAAAAACGCCCTTCGCCTCTTTGCCCTCATATTGCACTTTTTCCTCCCATGGTAGCAGTCCCCCATCTCCCTTGGTTGAAGTATTTCATACCCTCCATGCACACACCATTATGACAATCATAGCCGGTTCACACCCGCCCTGGAAGTCCTATCGACTCCAGGGATATTTTCCTTCAGAAATACCTATGACTGCCGCCAAGCTGCTCAAATATACTTCGACCTCGGGCCACTAAATCCCCATCATCCGTTTACAGCTACCACTCACCAACATGCCTATGTTAAACCCATTATGGTTCGGTTAAGGCTTCCTTTTTGTCGACATCAACACCTCTTTTCCAGAAAGGAAGCAGTACCTCGGATGACCTCTCCCCATGTAAAGGGGTATCCTCGGGTGGCACTATGGGAGACATCATTGTCCATAGATGTCATCGATCCTCTTGACATTCGACTACAACAAAAACTTTCATGTCACGATGGTATCATACCATACAACCATTGCACTTTGATCAAGATTCGTCGAAGACCCGTGCCTTTATAAGTGTCTCTGACAACAATGCTTACACGGGAAGGTCCCAACCAGTACATATGCGTACATTGTGCAGTGATCTTCCATACCAAGATTATGCATATGGGTACCACATTCCACCTATCGTCAAAGAAAAAACACCCCTGAGGGCATCAACAGTCGTCGTCAGCAATCACCAACATCACTACCACAGTAGTGACACAGACAGTAAATGTATCTGTCAATTTTGTTTAACTAGGCATAGCATCACGAGCATGGGACATGCCCGCCTCGTTCAAATTTTGCAAATATGTTGTATATTTTGTCTACTTGTAGGGGGTCCCCTAGGTAGTGGTTATCTCGGAACTGGTGCAAGGTGTTGTCTCTTCTACACATAGACCTCGCTCTCTCTCTCTGCGTACGATACAGAAAAGAAACTATAATGTATTTCGGCTATACAGTTCTTCCTAGACCTCACACATTAGGGGGCATCTGTTAACACTGGAAAATCATACAGCAAAAAACAACATCAGTCAATGTCGAGCCTAAGGATTTATAGGACAGGGATATATTATGGAATCTAAAATATTAAGAATCTCTAAGGTTTTGAGCAATTCAAGATTGAACTAGTCATAAATGCCCGAATGTGCACTTTTTCCTTCAAGAAGAGCGCCTTCTGCGTGCATTGGAGCCCGATAAGCGCACATTCCTAGAAATGGAAAAAAGTCCCTTTCCGGGACCACAAGCAAGAAAATGACAGTTTCTCCTTATGTGAAAGCTGCCCAAGGACAACACCTACGCCTCCTTAGGCCTTGTGTGAGCACACAAAAGCATATTTCAGCCAACAAAGGAATATTTCCCCTCCCTTGGGTCACTATCCACCATGTACCAAGAGAGGGAAGGAGGTTTGAAAGCTCACCTATATAAACCCTCAAAGAGATGAACTATATGTGATCACAAGGTTATGCTGGCCAAAGTTGCCCAAGAAACACCAACTTTTTGTGTGAACCAAGGAGCAGGAGCTAAAGAAGAGGACTCAATTGTTGGCCACCCAACAATTTCAGTCCATTGCAGCACAGAGAGAGAGAGTTGAACTGCGTCAGAAGGCAGAACTTGAAGGACAAACATCCTTGCGTCAGGTCCTAGAGCCTCTGCCTAGGCCCTTCGATAGGTGGATAAGATTTGTGTTCATTCCAAGCATTCAATAAGAAGAAGGCCATCGAGCCGTTGTTTACCTTGTTATTGTTTGGAACTCTCTATTTAGCTTATTTTTGTGTTTTTAGTTTTACTTTTTTAACAGAGCATACTTAAGTGTATTACTTCATTTTAAGTCTTATACTTCTAAGCTCCCCCCAGATACTGCCTGTTACTTATGGTTTAAAGAAAAGACCACATACTCTAAATGCGTGCGATTTCATACGCCCATGTGTCAAATCCACCACAACATCGACCTTAGCTTCTTGCAACGCCTTTTAGTTTGCATGTATCATTCAAATTTTCAGAGCCCTTTCTTGTTTACAAGGCCTCTTTGGTTGTACTTATATCTCATGTACTCAGATATTATTGTATAAGTCTTGGCTGTTATCCCAGGCATGGTATGTATGTGGGATCCATTATCATGTTTTTATCTGGCTCATGTTCATGCTAACATGTACTATATAGTTCAGTCCCTTGTTTACTGAACACATTATTCTTTGTACTTTGTCTTGGTGAGCATAGGTATGCCTCCCCTGTTGCCTATATCATAGGTACTCACTCATAAAAGAGACTTGTCACACTTGTAAGTCTAGCCTCCTTAGGGTCTTGTTCTCTAGCGCTTTGGTCTACCTTACATTTCTCTCTCTCTGACTTCCCCTTCGGTTTCTAGTGATTGAGTTCTTACAACGTACTTCGCTCATACGATTAGCTCCAATTGCTCGCACGCTGGGGGGAAATATGTTACACCATTTTTTGGTCATCTAACCTGTTACTATTAGATGGACCAAAGTACACCATGTAAGACCAATTTTACCCTAAGTAAAATTGCTTTCACTATGAAAACTTAGTAATCCTTATTTTATTAAGTTGTTTATGATCTAAACAGGAAATGACATGAGGAAATATTGAATAAATCCACATTTGTTTGATTTTACTCAAGGAATAATTAGTTAAACAGTAGTTTAATTAATATTCCTAGTCATATTTAACTCAAAATAGAAAAATTAATTAGATAAATCATTATTTATCTTATTATTTTCTAGGAATAATTATTTAATCCTCATTTAAATAATATTCCTTGTTAAATTTGACTAAATCATTTATAAATAATTGAATAGATCATTACTTATTTAATTATTACTCAACCGCATCCTTAAAATAATAAATAAATCATTTATTTATTTATTATTTACAAATAAAGGGATTTGATCAAATTCAAATTCTTTTTCCCTCCAACAAATATAATAAAATATTCCATAAAAGTTGGATCTAGATTTGGTTAGTAATATTTTAATTATGCACCAATATCTAGAATAACTCAATATTTTGTTATAAATAGAAGGGTTGTTTTATTCACTCACTACCTTTTGTTGCCTAAAGATCACTTTGGATCTATACTTCTAGTCTGACTTTGATCCTACCTTCATTGTCATGTTTTACTACCATTTTTCTTGTGAGCTCCCTTAGAGTTCCATTTTTTGTCTGGGTTTTCTACACGATCAAGAGAGAGAGTGTTGAAAATGCAGCAAGATGATGGAGCTTAGTGAAATGAAGTCGCCTTCACTAAGTGGGCCCGCAGGAAAATTCCGGCGCAAAATCTATTTTTAGACTATGTCTATTTTTAGACATATGGAGCATGGTTCGGGGATTCCAGTTTGAGATTCTTGAAGTATGTGTCATGTTGGTAAAAATAGATGAGACTCTATTTTTGAGGTCAAAGAGGTCGAAGTCTATTTTTAGACTGCCTCTCCTTAAAACAGGGAAGTCAAATATTATTTACCCTTAATAATATTTGGACTATAAACTTCAGTTTACTCTCTTGGAGCACTTCAGTTCGAGCCTTGGAAGTGGCTCATGCATCTGACAGAGGAATTACGCTATTCCCAAAGGTTTGATGGCATCATGCATGGTTGACTTCAGTTAGGACTTCAGTGGCAGAAGTTTGGTGGAGTTAATGAGACAGCTAGTGGAGTTGTGTTCTGTTTATTTTAGTTGAACTAGTTGAGATTAGTTTAACTAGCTAATCAATTAGTTAAGAGTGGAGTGAATTAAATATTATTTAATTCATTAATTAGTAACTCATTATTCAACTCAAGAACACATCAGTTCACTACAGTGCATGATCAGTTCAGTGGAGACCAGGGAAAGAGGTAGATGAAAGGGTGGAGTTAGCTATCAGTTGTGACTATACTGTTGCTATTTGCAACACACAGATAGGTGGAGTAAGCCCATGAGGATTGCGCAGTTCAGGCTGGTGGTTTATCTATATAAAGAGGCTATCCCATAGCATTGAAACACGCAATAGAGGCAAGGCAATTGGCGGTGAGTTTTGAACCAGTAACCTGTTCAAAACTGAGCTAGATTGTGAGTAATTGTATGAGAAAGTACTGAGTACTTGTGAGGAGTATTGTACTGAGTTTGTTACTTGATTTCTCCATTATAATATACACAATAGCTGCGGGGTTTTCAGCTATAAGCTTTCCCCATACATACCGTGTTAATGTGTATGATGATTTGATGTGTTATCGCTTGATTTTATTTCCGCATGTTTGATGATCTGAGTGGAAGAGATTATGTGTTGCATATAAATTCGAATTGTATGTGATCAGGATAGTCTCGGTGGATAATTAATCATTATTCAACAAATTTCTACATGGTATCGGAGCTATTGAAGCTTAGATTGATCATCACAGTGATTACAAACTTATTTCGGTAGACAGAGTCTGCATGTGGGCCAGGTAGCCTCCGGATTCATCTTTCTTCAGAAAGTGAAAGGTCTGGTAAACGCCCCTTGCAGTCGATCTCTGTGCTAGAAATAATTTTTTCTCACGATCTAGAGCGGTTGAGCTTTGAGGTGGAATTCGAAATTTTGCAGCAGTTTTTTTTTCTTGGTGCCGGTGTTGAAAATGTATTTCAACGGTTTGCGACTCGAATATGCTCTTGAAGGCAGTTTGAATTATGTTGCATGGAAAGATCGAATGGAAGCAGTATTAGAAGGTAATGGTCTCAAGGAGTTCATAGATACGGATGTCCAAAAGCCCACTGATCCTGCTGAAGTCGATGCATGGAAAAAGAAGATGGCGAAGTGTCGAAGGATCCTGTTGGAGGGCGTCAAGGATCATATTGTATCCAGCCTGCATGGAAAGGCTACTCCATATTTAATGTGGAAAGCTTTGACGGATCTATTCCAGAGTAAGAGCGACCAAAGGAAGCCGGCGCTCAAAGATAAGCTCAGGAACATCAAGATGGAGAAAGGCGACAGTATCGCCAAATACCTCACGAAGTTCACTCAGTGCAGAGATGAGCCGGGAAGTGTGGGGGTGACTGTCGAAGACGAGGACATGGTCGACCTGGCTCTCCTTGGTCTTCCGAAGGCTTGGCACTCATATCAAGATAGTGTCAATGGTCGGGAGAAGCTGCCGGGATGGGAGCGCCTTTGGGCGGATCTCATGCAGGAGGAGATAAGGAGGACTACTCGAGATGGATCTTCATCAAAGGGAGCCGATGAAGAAAACTGCGCTTTGGTGGCCAAAGCAAAGAAGGGGAAGGGTAAGAAAACCTCTCATTCTGGTGCAAAGGGCAAGAAGCAGGATATGGCGAAAGTGAAGTGTTTTCACTGCCATGATCACGGACATTATGCTACAAATTGTCCAAAGAAGAAGAAGAACAAGAAAGCGGGAAGATCTGCAGATGGAGAAGCTTTGGCTTCACAGTTCGAGCTTGAATTTTCACTGATTGCATGCTTGGTTTCAAGTGTGCTGGGATCGGTATGGTTCTTGGACAACGATGCGTCATTTCATATGACGGGAGATCGAGAGTTGTTCTCAGATCTGGAGGACAAAGATTTGGGTGTGCACATCGAGATGGGCGATGATGGTAGATACAGTGCGACTGGTATCGGTACCATATCCTTTCAGAGGGAGTCTGGTAAACCCTTTGTACTGAAGGATGTCATGCATGTACCTGGATTGAAGAAGAACTTGATCTCTGTGGCGATGTTGGAGGATAAGGGGTATGATGTCGTCGGCCGAAGCGAGGGCTTTCCCCGTAGTAAGACCATCGGAGAGACTCGGGAAGATGGGGCCTGCACCAAGAACCTTTATCACTGGTGGTGTAGATGGTCGCAACGATGGCATGCAAGGGCGGGAGAAGTGGTGAGCCGGGATGATGAGGGCGAACCCGGTGGCATAGGGAGATTGGGCTACCTTCACTATGGAGCTTTTAACATTCGGCAAGCAGTATTTCTACCGGGCTTCCAAGGGTACAGCGCCGCATCGTTGCAAGTGTACTTTAGGGAAGTATGTGAAAGCCACCTTTCACGAGAAGGATAGTCGCACCACGACGATCCTTGAGAGAGTTCACACAGACGTGTGTGGTCCTTTCTCAGTTGCTTCGACAACAAAGCACATGTATTATGTGATCTTTGTTGATGATTTCTCTCGAAAGTGCTGGATCTTCTTCATGCAGAAGAAGAGCGATACATTCGCGAAGTTCAGAGATGAGCCGGGAAGTGTGGGGGTGACTGTCGAAGACGAGGACATGGTCGACCTGGCTCTCCTTGGTCTTCCGAAGGCTTGGCACTCATATCAAGATAGTGTCAATGGTCGGGAGAAGCTGCCGGGATGGGAGCGCCTTTGGGCGGATCTCATGCAGGAAGAGATAAGGAGGACTACTCGGGATGGATCTTCATCAAAGGGAGTTGATGAAGAAAATTGCGCTTTGGTTGCCAAAGCAAAGAAGGGGAAGGGTAAGAAAACCTCTCATTCTGGTGCAAAGGGCAAGAAGCAGGATATGGCGAAAGTGAAGTGTTTTCACTACCATGATCACGAACATTATGCTACCAATTGTCCAAAGAAGAAGAAGAACAAGCAAGCGGGAAGATCTGCAGATGGAGAAGCTTTGGCTTCACAGTTCGAGCTTGACTTTTCACTGATCGCATGCTTGGTTTCAAGTGTGATGGGATCGGTATGGTTCTTGGATAGCGGTGCGTCATTTCATATGACGGGAGATCAGGATTTGTTCTCAGATCTGGAGGACAAAGATTTGGGTGTGCACATCGAGATGGGCGATGATGGTAGATAAAGTGCGACTGGTATTGGTACCATATCCTTTCAGAGGGAGTCTGGTAAACCCTTTGTATTGAGGGATGTCATGCATGTACCTGGATTGAAGAAGAACTTGATCTCTGTGGCGATGTTGGAGGATAAGGGGTATGATGTGGTCTTCGGCGAAGGAAAAGCCTTCCTGCGCAGTAAGACTACTGGAGAGACCCGGAAGATAGGGGTTCGAACTCAGAACCTTTATCAGTTGCAGGTAGATGACTGCGCAGCTATGGCATGCAAGGCGGGAGAAGTGGTGAGCCGGGATGATGAGGGCGAACTGTGGCACAGGAGATTGGGCTACCTTCACCATGGAGCTTTGAAGATTCTGCAACAGATTTCTACTGGACTTCCTAAGGGCACTCTTGCGCAGTCAGATCAGTGCAAGGGGTGTACTTTAGGGAAGTATGTGAAAGCCACCTTTCACGAGAAGGATAGTCGCGCCACGACAATCCTTGAGAGAGTTCACAAAGACGTGTGTGGTCCTTTCTTAGTTGCTTCGACAGCAAAGCACAAGTATTATGTGATCTTTTTTGATGATTTCTCTCGAAAGTGCTGGATCTTCTTCATGCAGAAGAAGAGCGATACATTCGCAAAGTTCTGTGAGTTTAAAGCACTGGTCGAGAAGGAGTTGGGGAAGAAGGTGATTGCTCTAAGGAGTGATAATGGTGGTGAATTCATCTCGGCTGAATTCAAGGAGTTCTGCAGCGCAGAAGGGATTCGGAGAGAGCTCATCGCACCCCATAACCCACAGCAGAACGGGGTGGCTGAGCGGAAGAACAGAACGATCGTGGGTGCTGCACAGGCGATGTTGCATGATCAGGGCCTACCCCTTTACTTGTGGGCTGAGGCATGCAATACAGCAGTGTATGTGCAGAACCGTTGTCCTCACAAGGTTCTTGGCATGAGTACACCGGAGGAGGCTTATTCTGGCAAGAGGCCCGATATTTCCCATTTGCGGATTTTTGGTTCTCCTGTCTACATGCATGTGACGAAGGATGCGAGAAGGAAGCTGGATCCAACTGCTGAGGTTGGAATATTTGTGGGGTACACTGATACACCTCACAACTACTGGGTGTATTTTTCAGACAGTCGCAAGACTGTTGTGCGACGAGATATAAAATTTCAGGAGGAGAAAGCCATGCAGTGTTCGCTTGAGAGGGAGCTACACTTGCATGCAGATGAGGAGCTGTTAGTTCCTAAGGAGGAGCTCCCGGATGTGGATCAGCCACAAGAGGAGGTTCAGGAGGTGGAAGAAACCACCCATGCAGCGCCAACCATCAGAGGGCGCATGCGCACTACAAAAGCTGAGCGACTGGCTCGGGATGCAGAGAAGGTTGTAGGACCACCTACAGCACAGCGCAGACAGAGACAGTCACCGGATCGGTACACTGGATACATGGCTCTCATGAGTCAATGTGTTGTGACAGAGCCATCCTCTTTTGAGGAAGCTGTGGAGGAACCCGCATGGGTTGATGCCATGATCGAAGAATATGATTCGATCATCAGGAACAGTGCATGGGAGATTTTCCCAAGACCGGTTGGGAAATCAGTGGTGGGTTCGCGATGGATCTACAAGGTGAAGCAGGCAGCTGACGGGAGTGTGGAGAAGTATAAGGCGAGATTTGTCGCCCGTGGCTTCTCACAGATCGAGGGGATTGACTATGAGGAGACTTTTGCACCTGTCGCAAGGTACTCTTCCATACGGACGATCCTTGCTCTCTCAGCGCAGATGGGGTGGCACATTCTTCAGATGGATGTGAAGACTGCGTTCCTCAATGGAGTTATTGAGGAAGAGGTGTACATAGAGCAGCCTGAAGGTTTTGAGATCTTCAGCAGTGAGTCGCATGTGTGCCAACTCAAGAGAGCACTGTACGGGCTGAAGCAAGCACCTCGTGCTTGGTACACTCAGATAGACAGCTACTTCACCGGGCTTGGATTCTCCAAGAGTGAGGCAAATCCAAACCTGTACCAGATTGTGGTGGAGGGGAAGCTGTTGATCATCGTACTGTATGTAGATGATCTGATTTTGACTGGTGATGAGCAGTTGATACTTTCATGCAAGGAGGATCTTGCACGAGAGTTTGAGATGAAGGACTTAGGCATCCTTCATTATTTCCTAGGATTGGAGATTTGGCAGCGCAGCGGAGGACTGTTTGTTTCTCAGGGAAAGTATGCCCGGGAGATTCTGGAGAGGTTCAACATGCAAGGCTGCAAGCCTGTTGACACTCCTCTTCCTGGTGGTTGGAGGAAGGAGGATGCTACTTCAGCGGAGGTAGTGGATGCCACCGTCTATCGACGGGATATGGTCTATGGTACAGATAGGAGGATGGAGCGAAGCTTTCTGGCTTCACTGATGCAGATTGGGCAGGGAGTCCAACGGACCGGAAGAGCACATCTGGAGGAGTTTTTAGCATTGGGTTGACAGCAGTTTCCTGGTACAGCAGGAAGCAGAGATCCGTGGCACTCAGTTCAGCAAAGGCCGAGTACATGGCAGCTAGCTTGGCTGCATGCGAGGCTATTTGGATGAGGAAGATCCTCGCAGGATTGTTCAGGTTGCATTTGGAGCCTACAATGATTTACTGTGATAACCAGAGTTGCATTAAACTCTCGGCTAATCCAATATTTCATGATAGATCCAAACACATCGACATCAGGTACCATCATATCAGAGATTGTGTTCAGCGGAGAATCATGATGCTTTCATATGTTCCCACGGAGGATCAGGATGCCGACATCTTGACGAAGGTGCTCACCAGGAGCAAGTTCGAATTCCACAGAGGCAGGATAGGGGTTGCAGATAATCCATATCTTGCTGAGAGGGAGTGTTGAAAATGCAACAAGATGATGGAGCTTAGTGAAATGAAGTCGCCTTCACTAAGTGGGCCCGCAGGCAAATTCTGGCGCAAAGTCTATTTTTAGACATATGGAGCATGGTTTGGGGATTCCAGTTTG
This sequence comes from Pinus albicaulis, assembly GCA_034641835.2. Classification (NCBI taxonomy): domain Eukaryota; kingdom Viridiplantae; phylum Streptophyta; class Pinopsida; order Pinales; family Pinaceae; genus Pinus; species Pinus albicaulis. The sequence goes on along the minus strand of CM076580.1, from coordinate 1,698,090,052 downwards.
AGATTCTTGGAGCATTGGTCATGTTGGTAAAAATAGATGGGACTCTATTTTTGTGACCTATAGGTCGAAGAGGTCGAAGTCTATTTTTAGATTGCCTCTCCTAAAAATAGGGAAGTCAAATATTATTTACCCTTAATAATATTTGGACTATAAACTTCAGTTTACTCTCTTGGAGCACTTCAGTTCGAGCCTTGGAAGTGGCTCATGCATCTGACAGAGGAATTATGCTATTCCTAGGGTTTGATGGCATCATGTATGGTTGACTTCAGTTGGACTTCAGTGGCAGAAGTTTGGAGGAGTTAATGAGACAGATAGTGGAGTTGTGTTCTGTTTATTTTAGTTGAACTGGTTGAGATTAGTTTAACTAGCTAATGAATTAGTTATGAGTGGAGTGAGTTAAATATTATTTAATTCATTAATTAGTAACTCATTATTCAACTCAAGAACACATCAGTTCACTACAGTGCATGATCAGTTCAGTGGAGACCAGTGAAAGAGGTAGATGAAAGGGTGGAGTTAGCTATCAATGGTGACATCAGTTGTGCATGAGATTTGCACCACACTTGGAGGAATTTCCCATGATGATTGCGCAGTCAAGCCAAGGAGATTCGAACCTTGGATATCTATATAGACAGGCCTGGATTGCGCAATAGAGGCAAGGCAATTGGCAGTGAGTTTTGAACCAGTAACCTGTTCAAAACTGAGCTAGTTTGTGTGTAACTTTATGAGAAAGTACTGAGTACTTGTGAGGAGTATTGTACTGAGTTTGTTACATGATTTCTCCATTATAATATACACAATAGTTGCGGGGTTTTCATCTATAAGCTTTCCCCATACATACTGTGTTAATGTGTATGATGATTTGATTTGTTATCGCTTGATTTTATTTCCGCATGTGTGATGATCTGAGTGGAAGAGATTATGTGTTGCATATAAATTCGAATTGTATGTGATCAGGATAGTCTCGGTGGATAATTAATCATTATTCAAAAAATTTCTACATGGTATCGGAGCTATTGAAGCAGAGATTGATCATCACAGTGATTACAAACTTATTTCAGTAGACAGAGTCTGCATGCGGGCCAGGTAGCCTCCGGATTCATCTTTCTTCGGAAAGTGAAAGGTCTGGTAAATGCCCCTTGCAGTCAATCTCTGTGCTAGAAATAATTTGTTCTCATAGATCTAGAGCGGTTGAGCTTTGAGGTGGAATTCAAAATTTTGCAGCAATTTTGTTTTCTTGGTGCCAGTGTTGAAAATGTCTTTCAATGGTTTGCGACTCGAATATGCTCTTGAAGGCAGTTCGAATTATGTTGCATGGAAGGATCGCATGGAGGAAGTATTAGAAGATAATGGTCTGAAGGAGTTCGTAGATACGGATGTCCAAAAGCCCATTGATCCTGCTGAAGTCGAGGTATGGCAAAAGAAGATGGCGAAATGTCGAAGGATCCTGTTGGAGGGCGTCAAGGATCATATTGTATCCAGCCTGCATGGAAAGGCTTCTCCATTTCTAATGTGGAAAGCTTTGACGGATCTATTCCAGAGTAAGAGTGACCAAAGGAAGCTAGCGCTCAAAGATAAGCTCAGGAACATCAAGATGGAGAAAGGCGACAGTATCGCCAAATACCTCACGAAGTTCACTCAGTGCAGAGATGAGCCGGGAAGTGTGGGGGTGACTGTCGAAGACGAGGACATGGTCGACCTGGCTCTCCTTGGTCTTCCGAAGGCTTGGCACTCATATCAAGATAGTGTCAATGGTCGGGAGAAGCTGCCAG